>JBBMRE010000096.1:0-356664 GCA_037974335.1 Prionace glauca
CCCTATTACTTTCACTCCTAACCAGGATCGTCTCCGCAATCCTTTCCTCAACCTCTCTAGAACCTTTAGGAGGTCTATAAAAGACTCCCAACAGGGTGACCTCTCCTCTCCTATTTCTAATCTCCGCCCATACTACCTCAACAGACAAGTCCTCATCAAACTTCCTCTCTGACACTGTGATACAATCCCTGACCAATAATGCTACCCCACCCCCCCTCCTACCTCCTTCTCTACTCCGACTAAAGCATTTGTACCCCGGGACCTGCAACATCCATTCCTGACCCTTCTCTATCCATGTCTCTGAAATGGCCACAACATCGAAGTCCCAGGTACTGATCCACGCTGCAAGTTCATCCACTTTATTGCGAATACTCCTCGCATTAAAGTATACGCATTTCAAACCCTGCTCCACCCCACCCCTGCGATGCTGTGCATTGCAGTTCCCATCTATGCCCCCCTCACTTTCAACCCCTCTACTCAGGATCCCACCCCCCCCTCCGAATCAATTTAAACCTCCCTGCATAACCTTAGCAAATTTACCCCCAGGATATTGGTCCCCCTCTGATTCGAAGGAAATCTGCCGTCCTTACCTGGTCTGGCCTACAGCACCCAGACCCACAGCAATGTGGTTGAGTCTCAACTGCCCTCCAAGGGCAACAAGGGAAGGACAATAAATACCGGCCCAGCCAGGGGATGCCCATGTCCCACAAGTAAAAAAAAACTCACACTGACATTCTCTCACACACACGTTGTCTCATACACACTCTCACACTCTCTCTCTCACACACACACACAGTTTTCACACACACTCACACACACACACTCACACACAAACACACACGTTCTCACACACTCTGTCACTCACACTCATACACTGACATTCACACACATTCTCTCTCTCACACACACACACACACTCTCACACACAGCCACACATATAAACAGGCTAACACATATGGACACACACAGGTTCAGATACACACAAACATACACACGCAGCCTCAGATGCATACATATACATACACAGGCTCACACATATACACACACACAGGCTCAGATATATATGCGTGTAGACATACAGGCTCAGATATGTAGATATAGACAACATAGGATCAGATACATTTACATATGGACACATACAGGCTCAGATATGTACACATGTAGACAACACAGGATCAGATATATAGGCATGTAGACACACACAGACCCAGGTACATACACATACAGACACACACACGCTCAGATGCACACACAGAACCATACACATAGATGCACATAGACCCAGACACATACACATATAGACACGCACAGACCCAGATACATACACATATAGACTCACACAGGCTCAGATGCACAAACACATAGACACATACAGACCCAGATACAAACACATGTTGACATGCACAGGCTCAGATGCACACACATATAGACACATACAGACCCAGATACAAACACATGTTGACATGCACAGGCTCAGATGCACACACATATAGACACATACAGACCCAGATACAAACACATGTTGACATGCACAGGCTCAGATGCACACACATATAGACACAAACAGACTGAGACACATACACATATAGACACACACAGACCCAGATACAGACACATACAGACACACACACAGGCTCAGATGTATACACATATAGAGAAACACAAGGTCAGATATGTACACATATAGACATACACACACTCAGATACGTACACATATAGAGACACACAGACCCAGATACATACACATATAGACACACACAGACCCAGATACATACACAAACAGGCTCAGATACATACACACATAGAGACACACAGGCTCAGATACATACACATATAGACACATACAGGTTCAGATACATACACATAGAGACACATGCAGGTTCAGATACATATACATATAGGCACACAGGTTCAGATACATACACATATAGACAAACACAGACTCAGACACATACACATATCAACACGCACAGACTCAGACCATACACATATAGACACAGACAGGTTCAGATATGTATACATATAGACACACACATGTTCAGATACATGCACATATAGACACACTGTCACTGTGTCAAAACCCTTTTACTCCCTCCCTAACAGCACCGTGGGTGTACCTACACCTCCGGGACTGCGGACGATTCAAGAAGGCAGCAGCTCACCATCACCTTCTCAAGAGGCATTTAGGGATGGGAGATGAATATTGGCCTAGCCAGCGACACCCACATCCTGTAATTTAATTGTTTAAAATTTAACCTTTTAAGGGACAGGGTCCTTGGATAAAATACAAAAACTTCCAGAATGTTCTACGACAGTGGAAATATTCAGCAGGTGCAGCAACATCTGTGAAGGTTTCAAGTTGGGGTGATGTTTTTGTTGAAAGGACACTGGTGAAGCAGATGGTCTTTACAACAATCAACAATGGATTTCATGAGACTTTTAATTCCAGATTATTGGATTCAGATTTCACCTTTGGCACAGCTGGTTAACACTGCTGCCTCACAGCGCCAGGGACCTGGGTTCAATTCCGGCCTCGGGTCACTATCTGTGTGGAGTTTGTTCATTCTACCCGTGTCTGCGTGGGTTTTCTCCGGGTGCTCCAGTTTCCTCCCACAGTCCAAAGATGTGTGGGTTAGGTTGATTGGCCATGCTAAAATTGCCCCTTAGTGTCCAGAGTTGTGTACGTTAAAGGGATTAGTGGGTATGATTTGTAGGGATATGGGGGTAGGGCCTGGGTGGGATTGTGTTTGGTGCAGACTCGATGGGCCGAAGGGCCTCTTTCTGCGCTGAAGGGTTTCTATGGTTCTATGATTCTAACCACTCACTGGGTGAGAACGTTCTCCTCACGTCCATTGCTCCTTTCACCAATTCACCAACTCTGATTCCCGGCCTCGACAGCAGCAAACAGGTTCTCCTTAATGTCCCTGAACATCACTAGCCTATCTCCTCTCAGTCTTCTCTTCTCCAGGAAAACAGTCCCGACTCTCTCCAATCTATCCTCATAACGGAAGTTCCTCATCTCTGAAACCATGCGTCCCAATCTCCTCTGCACTCACTCCGACTCCTTCACATCCTTCCCAAAGAGTGGAACATAGGAATGGAAGCAATCCTCTGAGATTGAACCAGTGCTCTAGGTACGGATAACAAAGAACAAAGAACAATCCAGCACGGGAAACAGGCCCTTCGGCCCAACGAGCCCGGGCCGCCACATCACCCTACACCTATTCTACCCTGCATATAGAACCAGCATAGAACCCTACAGTGCAGAAACAGGCCCTTCGGCCACGCTCTTCCATCACTGCTCTCACAAGCTGTCCTGTCACCTTCAATAAGGCGCAGAGTCCCAACAGAGCTTCTGACAGTGCAGCACTCCCTCAGTACTGACCATCTGACAGTGCAGCACTCCCTCAGTACTGACCCTCTGACAGTGCAGCACTCCCTCAGTACTGACCCTCTGACAGTGCAGCACTCCCTCAGTACTGACCCTCTGACAGTGCAGCACTCCCTCAGTACTGACCCTCTGACAGTGCAGCACTCCCTCAGTACTGACCCTCTGACAGTGCAGCACTCCCTCAGTACTGACGCTCTGACAGTGCAGCACTCCCTCAGTACTGACCATCTGACAGTGCAGCACTTCCTCAGTACTGACCCTCTGACAGTGCAGCACTCCCTCAGTACTGACGCTCTGACAGTGCAGCACTCCCTCAGTACTGACCCTCTGACAGTGCAGCGCCTCCTGAGCACTGACCATCTCACAGTGCAGCACTCCCTCAGTACTGACCCTCTGACAGTGCAGCACTCCCTCAGTACTGACCCTCTGACAGTGCAGCACTCCCTCAGTACTGACCCTCTGACAGTGCAGCACTCCCTCAGTACTGACCATCTCACAGTGCAGCACTCCCTCAGTACTGACCCTCTGACAGTGCAGCACTCCCTCAGCACTGACCCTCTGACAGTGCAGCACTCCCACAGTACTGACCATCTGACAGTGCAGCACTCCATCAGTACTGACCCTCTGACAGTGACGCATTCCCTCAGTACTGACCCTCTGACAGTGCAGCACTACCTCAGTACTTACCCTCTGACAGTGCAGCATTCCCTCAGTACTGACCCTCTGACAGTGCAGCACTCCCTCAGTACTGACCCTCTGACAGTGCAGCACTCCCTCAGTACCGACCATCTCACAGTGCAGCACTCCCTCAGTACTGACCCTCTGACAGTGCAGCACTCCCTCAGCACTGACCCTCTGACAGTGCAGCACTCCCTCAGTACTGTCCCTCTGACAGTGCAGCACTCCCTCAGTACTGACCCTCTGACAGTTCAGCGCCTCCTGAGCACTGACCCTCTGACAGTGCAGCACCTCCTCAGTATTGTCCCTCTGACAGTGCAGCACTCCCTCAGTATTGACCCTCTGACAGTGCAGCCCTCCCTCAGTCCTCACCTCTGACAGTGCAGCACTCCCTCAGTACTGAGCCTCTGACAGTGCAGCACTGCCTCAGTACTGACCCTCTGACAGTGCAGCACTCCCTCAGTACTGACGCTCTGACAGTGCAGCACTCCCTCAGTACTGACCCTCTGACAGTGCAGCACTCCCTCAGTACTGACGCTCTGACAGTGCAGCACTCCCTCAGTACTGACGCTCTGACAGTGCAGCACTCCCTCAGTACTGACCCTCTGACAGTGCAGCGCCTCCTGAGCACTGACCATCTCACAGTGCAGCACTCCCTCAGTACTGACCCTCTGACAGTGCAGCACTCCCTCAGTACTGACCCTCTGACAGTGCAGCACTCCCTCAGTACTGACCCTCTGACAGTGCAGCACTCCCTCAGTACTGACCATCTCACAGTGCAGCACTCCCTCAGTACTGACCCTCTGACAGTGCAGCACTCCCTCAGCACTGACCCTCTGACAGTGCAGCACTCCCACAGTACTGACCATCTGACAGTGCAGCACTCCATCAGTACTGACCCTCTGACAGTGACGCATTCCCTCAGTACTGACCCTCTGACAGTGCAGCACTACCTCAGTACTTACCCTCTGACAGTGCAGCATTCCCTCAGTACTGACCCTCTGACAGTGCAGCACACCCTCAGTACTGACCCTCTGACAGTGCAGCACTCCCTCAGTACTGACCATCTCACAGTGCAGCACTCCCTCAGTACTGACCCTCTGACAGTGCAGCACTCCCTCAGCACTGACCCTCTGACAGTGCAGCACTCCCTCAGTACTGTCCCTCTGACAGTGCAGCACTCCCTCAGTACTGACCCTCTGACAGTTCAGCGCCTCCTGAGCACTGATCCTCTGACAGTGCAGCACCTCCTCAGTATTGTCCCTCTGACAGTGCAGCACTCCCTCAGTATTGACCCTCTGACAGTGCAGCCCTCCCTCAGTCCTCACCTCTGACAGTGCAGCACTCCCTCAGTACTGAGCCTCTGACAGTGCAGCACTGCCTCAGTACTGATCCTCTGACAGTGCAGCACTGCCTCAGTACTGACCCTGTGACGGTGCAGCACTCCCTCAGTACTGACCCTCTGACAGTGCAGCACTCCCTCAGTACTGACCCTCTGACAGTGCAGCACTCCCTCAGTACTGACCCTCTGACAGTGCAGCACTCCCTCAGTACTGACCCTCTGACAGTGCAGCACTCCCTCAGTACTGACCCTCTTACAGTGCAGCACTCCCTCAGTACTGTCCCTCTGACAGTGCAGCACTCTCTCAGTACTGACCCTCTGACACTGCAGCACTCCCTCAGTACTGACCCTCTGACAGTGCAGCACTCCCTCAGTACTGACCCTCTGACAGTGCAGCGCTCCCTCAGGACTGACCCTCTGGCAGTGCAGCACTCCCTCAGTACTGACCCTCTGACAGTTCAGCACTCCCTCAGTACTGACCCTCTGACAGTGCAGCACTTCCTCAGTATTGACCTTCTGACAGTGCAGCACTCCCTCAGTACTGACCTTCTGACAGTGCAGCACTCCCTCAGTACTGACCCTCTGACAGTGCAGCACTCCCTCAGTACTAACCCTCTGACAGTGCAGCACTCCCTCAGTACTGACCCTCTGACAGTGCAGCTCTCCCTCAGTACTGACCCTCTGACAGTGCAGCACTCCCTCAGTACTGACCCTCTGACAGTGCAGCACTCCCTCAGTACTGACCCTATGACAGTGCAGCACTCCCTCAGTACTGACCCTCTGACAGTGCAGCACTCCCTCAGTACTGACCCTCTGACAGTGCAGCACTCCCTCACTACTGACCCTCTGACAGTGCAGCACTCCCTCAGTACTGACCCTCTGACAGTGCAGCACATCCTCAGTACTGACCCCCTGAAAGTGCAGCACTCCCTCAGTACTGACCCTCTGACAGTGCAGCACTCCCTCAGTACTGACCCTCTGACAGTGCAGCACTCCCTCAGTACTGACCCTCTGACAGTGCAGCACTCCCTCAGTATGGACCCTCTGACAATGCAGCACTCCCTCAGTACTGACCCTCTGACAGTCCAGCACTCCCTCAGTACTTACCCTCTGACAGTGCAGCATTCCCTCAGTACTGACCCAGTGACAGTGCAGAACTCCCTCAGTACTGACCCTCTGACAGTGCAGCATTCCCTCAGTACTGACCCCCTGACAGTGCATCACTCCCTCAGTACTGACCCCCTGACAGTGCAGCACTCCCTCAGTACTGACCCTCTGAAAGTACAGCACTCCCTCAGTACTGACCCTCTGACAGTGCAGCACTCCCTCAGTACTGACCCTCTGTCAGTGCAGCACTCCCTCAGTACTGACCCTCTGTCAGTGCAGCACTCCCTCAGTACTGACCCTCTGACAGTGCAGCACTCCCTCAGTACTGACCCTCTGTCAGTGCAGCACTCCCTCAGTACTGACCCTCTGTCAGTGCAGCACTCCCTCAGTACTGACCCTCTGACAGTGCAGCACTCCCTCAGTACTGACCCTCTGACAGTGCAGCACTCCATCAATACTGACCCTCTGACAGTGCAGCACTCCCTCACTACTGACCCTCTGACAGTGCAGCACTCCCTCAGTACTGACCCTCTGACAGTGCGGCACTCCCTCAGTACTTACCCTCTGACAGTGCAGCATTCCCTCAGTACTGACCCTCTGACAGTGCAGCACTCCCTCAGTACTTACCCTCTGACAGTGCAGCATTCCCTCAGTACTGACCCTCTGACAGTGCAGCACTCCCTCAGTACTTACCCTCTGACAGTGCAGCACTCCCTCAGTACTGACCCTATGACAGTGCAGCACTCCCTCAGTCCTCACATTCTGACAGTGCAGCACTCCCTCAGTACTGTCCCTCTGACAGTGCAGCACTCCCTCAGTACTGTCCCTCTGACAGTGCAGCAATCCCTCAGTACTGACCCTCTGTCAGTGCAGCACTCCCTCAGTACTGACCCTCTGACAGTGCAGAACTCCCTCAGTACTGATCCCCTGACAGTGCAGCACTCCCACAGTACTGACCCTCTGACAGTGCAGCACTCCCTCAGTACTTACCCTCTGACAGTGCAGCACTCCCTCAGTACTGACCCTCTGACAGTGCAGAACTCCCTCAGTACTTACCCTCTGACAGTGCAGCATTCCCTCAGTACTGACCCCCTGACAGTGCATCACTCCCTCAGTACTGACCCCCTGACAGTGCAGCACTCCCTCAGTACTGACCCTCTGACAGTGCAGCACTCCCTCAGCACTGACCCGCTGACAGTGCAGCACTCCCACAGTACTGACCATCTGACAGTGCAGCACTCCCTCAGTACTGACCCTCTGACAGTGACGCATTCCCTCAGTACTGACCCTCTGACAGTGCAGCACTACCTCAGTACTTACCCTCTGACAGTGCAGCATTCCCTCAGTACTGACCCTCTGACAGTGCAGCAATCCCTCAGTACTGACCCTCTGACAGTGCAGCACTCCCTCAGTACTGACCATCTCACAGTGCAGCACTCCCTCAGTACTGACCCTCTGACAGTGCAGCACTCCCTCAGCACTGACCCTCTGACAGTGCAGCACTCCCACAGTACTGACCATCTGACAGTGCAGCACTCCCTCAGTACTTACCCTCTGACAGTGCAGCATTCCCTCAGTACTGACCCTCTGACAGTGCAGCACTCCCTCAGTACTGACCCTCTTACAGTGCAGCACTCCCTCAGTACTGTCCCTCTGACAGTGCAGCACTCTCTCAGTACTGACCCTCTGACACTGCAGCACTCCCTCAGTACTGACCCTCTGACAGTGCAGCACTCCCTCAGTACTGACCCTCTGACAGTGCAGCGCTCCCTCAGGACTGACCCTCTGGCAGTGCAGCACTCCCTCAGTACTGACCCTCTGACAGTTCAGCACTCCCTCAGTACTGACCCTCTGACAGTGCAGCACTTCCTCAGTATTGACCTTCTGACAGTGCAGCACTCCCTCAGTACTGACCTTCTGACAGTGCAGCACTCCCTCAGTACTGACCCTGTGACAGTGCAGCACTCCCTCAGTACTAACCCTCTGACAGTGCAGCACTCCCTCAGTACTGACCCTCTGACAGTGCAGCTCTCCCTCAGTACTGACCCTCTGACAGTGCAGCACTCCCTCAGTACTGACCCTCTGACAGTGCAGCACTCCCTCAGTACTGACCCTATGACAGTGCAGCACTCCCTCAGTACTGACCCTCTGACAGTGCAGCACTCCCTCAGTACTGACCCTCTGACAGTGCAGCACTCCCTCACTACTGACCCTCTGACAGTGCAGCACTCCCTCAGTACTGACCCTCTGACAGTGCAGCACATCCTCAGTACTGACCCCCTGAAAGTGCAGCACTCCCTCAGTACTGACCCTCTGACAGTGCAGCACTCCCTCAGTACTGACCCTCTGACAGTGCAGCACTCCCTCAGTACTGACCCTCTGACAGTGCAGCACTCCCTCAGTATGGACCCTCTGACAATGCAGCACTCCCTCAGTACTGACCCTCTGACAGTCCAGCACTCCCTCAGTACTTACCCTCTGACAGTGCAGCATTCCCTCAGTACTGACCCAGTGACAGTGCAGAACTCCCTCAGTACTGACCCTCTGAGAGTGCAGCATTCCCTCAGTACTGACCCCCTGACAGTGCATCACTCCCTCAGTACTGACCCCCTGACAGTGCAGCACTCCCTCAGTACTGACCCTCTGAAAGTACAGCACTCCCTCAGTACTGACCCTCTGACAGTGCAGCACTCCCTCAGTACTGACCCTCTGTCAGTGCAGCACTCCCTCAGTACTGACCCTCTGTCAGTGCAGCACTCCCTCAGTACTGACCCTCTGACAGTGCAGCACTCCCTCAGTACTGACCCTCTGTCAGTGCAGCACTCCCTCAGTACTGACCCTCTGTCAGTGCAGCACTCCCGCAGTACTGACCCTCTGACAGTGCAGCACTCCCTCAGTACTGACCCTCTGACAGTGCAGCACTCCATCAATACTGACCCTCTGACAGTGCAGCACTCCCTCACTACTGACCCTCTGACAGTGCAGCACTCCCTCAGTACTGACCCTCTGACAGTGCGGCACTCCCTCAGTACTTACCCTCTGACAGTGCAGCATTCCCTCAGTACTGACCCTCTGACAGTGCAGCACTCCCTCAGTACTTACCCTCTGACAGTGCAGCATTCCCTCAGTACTGACCCTCTGACAGTGCAGCACTCCATCAGTACTTACCCTCTGACAGTGCAGCACTCCCTCAGTACTGACCCTATGACAGTGCAGCACTCCCTCAGTCCTCACATTCTGACAGTGCAGCACTCCCTCATTACTGTCCCTCTGACAGTGCAGCACTCCCTCAGTACTGTCCCTCTGACAGTGCAGCAATCCCTCAGTACTGACCCTCTGTCAGTGCAGCACTCCCTCAGTACTGACCCTCTGACAGTGCAGAACTCCCTCAGTACTGATCCCCTGACAGTGCAGCACTCCCACAGTACTGACCCTCTGACAGTGCAGCACTCCCTCAGTACTTACCCTCTGACAGTGCAGCACTCCCTCAGTACTGACCCTCTGACAGTGCAGAACTCCCTCAGTACTTACCCTCTGACAGTGCAGCATTCCCTCAGTACTGACCCCCTGACAGTGCATCACTCCCTCAGTACTGACCCCCTGACAGTGCAGCACTCCCTCAGTACTGACCCTCTGACAGTGCAGCACTCCCTCAGCACTGACCCGCTGACAGTGCAGCACTCCCACAGTACTGACCATGTGACAGTGCAGCACAACCTCAGTACTGACCCTCTGACAGTGACGCATTCCCTCAGTACTGACCCTCTGACAGTGCAGCACTACCTCAGTACTTACCCTCTGACAGTGCAGCATTCCCTCAGTACTGACCCTCTGACAGTGCAGCACTCCCTCAGTACTGACCCTCTGACAGTGCAGCACTCCCTCAGTACTGACCATCTCACAGTGCAGCACTCCCTCAGTACTGACCCTCTGACAGTGCAGCACTCCCTCAGCACTGACCCTCTGACAGTGCAGCACTCCCACAGTACTGACCATCTGACAGTGCAGCACTCCCTCAGTACTTACCCTCTGACAGTGCAGCATTCCCTCAGTACTGACCCTCTGACAGTGCAGCACTCCCTCAGTACTGACCCTCTGAGAGTGTAGCACTCCCTCAGTACTGTCCCTCTGACAGTGCAGCACTCCCTCAGTACTGACCCTGTGACAGTTCAGCGCCTCCTGAGCACTGACCCTCTGACAGTGCAGCACCTCCTCAGTATTGTCCCTCTGACAGTGCAGCACTCCCTCAGTATTGACCCTCTGACAGTGCAGCCCTCCCTCAGTCCTCACCTCTGACAGTGCAGCACTCCCTCAGTACTGAGCCTCTGATAGTGCAGCACTGCCTCAGTACTGATCCTCTGACAGTGCAGCACTCCCTCAGTACTGACCCTGTGACGGTGCAGCACTCCCTCAGTACTGATCCTCTGACAGTGCAGCACTCCCTCAGTACTGACCCTCTGACAGTGCAGCACTCCCTCAGTGCTGACCCTCTGACAGTGCAGCACTCCCTCAGTGCTGACCCTCTGACAGTGCAGCACTCCCTCAGTACTGACCCTCTGACAGTGCAGCACTCCCTCAGTACTCTCCCTCTGACAGTGCAGCACTCTCTCAGTACTGACCCTCTGACACTGCAGCACTCCCTCAGTACTGACCCTCTGACAGTGCAGCACTCCCTCTGTACTGACCCTCTGACAGTGCAGCGCTCCCTCAGGACTGACCCTCTGGCAGTGAAGCACTCCCTAGTACTGACCCTCTAACAGTGCAGCACTTCCTCAGTACTGACCCTCTGACAGTGCAGCACTCCCTCAGTACTGACCCTCTGACAGTGCAGCACTCCCTCAGTGCTGACCCTCTGACAGTGCAGCACTCCCTCAGTACTGAGCCTCTGACAGTGCAGCACTCCCTCAGTACTGACCCTCTGACAGTGCAGCACTCCCTCAGTACTGACCCTCTGTCAGTGCAGCACTCCCTCAGTACTGACCCTCTGTCAGTGCAGCACTCCCTCAGTACTGACCCTCTGACAGTGCAGCACTCCCTCAGTACTGACCCTCTGACAGTGCAGTACTCCATCAATACTGACCCTCTGACAGTGCAGCACTCCCTCACTACTGACCCTCTGACAGTGCAGCACTCCCTCAGTACTGACCCTCTGACAGTGCGGCACTCCCTCAGTACTTACCCTCTGACAGTGCAGCATTCCCTCAGTACTTACCCTCTGACAGTGCAGCATTCCCTCAGTACTGACCCTCTGACAGTGCAGCACTCCCTCAGTACTTACCCTCTGACTGTGCAGCACTCCCTCAGTACTGACCCTATGACAGTGCAGCACTCCCTCAGTCCTCACATTCTGACAGTGCAGCACTCCCTCAGTGCTGTCCCTCTGACAGTGCAGCAATCCCTCAGTACTGACCCTCTGTCAGTGCAGCACTCCCTCAGTACTGACCCTCTGTCAGTGCAGAACTCCCTCAGTACTGATCCCCTGACAGTGCAGCACTCCCTCAGTACTGACCCTCTGACAGTACAGCACTCCCTTGGTACTGACCCTCTGACAATGCAGCACTCCCTCAGTACTTACCCTCTGACAGTGCAGCACTCCCTCAGTACTGACCCTCTGACAGTGCAGAACTCCCTCAGTACTGACCCTCTGACAGTGCAGCACTCCCTCAGTACTGACCCTCTGACAGTGCAGCATTCCCTCAGTACTGACCCCCTGACAGTGCATCACTCCCTCAGTACTGACCCCCTGACAGTGCAGCACTCCCTCAGTACTGACCCTCTGACAGTGCAGCACTCCCTCAGCACTGACCCTCTGACAGTGCAGCACTCCCTCAGTACTGACCATCTGACAGTGCAGCACTCCCTCAGTACTGACCCTCTGACAGTGACGCATTCCCTCAGTACTGACTCTCTGACAGTGCAGCACTACCTCAGTACTTACCCTCTGACCGTGCAGCATTCCCTCAGTACTGACCCTCTGACAGTGCAGCACTCCCTAAGTACTGACCCTCTGACATTGCAGCACTCCCTCAGTACTGACCATCTCACAGTGCAGCACTCCCTCAGTACTGACCCTCTGACAGTGCAGCAGTCCCTCAGCACTGATCCTCTGACAGTGCAGCACTCCCACAGTACTGACCATCTGACAGTGCAGCACTCCCTCAGTACTGACCCTCTGTCAGTGCAGCATTCCCTCAGTACTGACCCTCTGACAGTGCAGCACTCCCTCAGTAGTGACCATCTCACAGTGCAGCACTCCCTCAGTACTGACCCTCTGACAGTGCAGCACTCCCTCAGCACTGACCCTCTGACAGTGCAGCACTCCCTCAGTACTGACCCTCTGACAGTGCAGCACCCCCTCAGTACTGACCCTCTGACAGTGCAGCACTCCCTCAGCACTGACCCTCTGACAGTGCAGCATTCCCTCAGTACTGACCCTCAGACAGTGCAGCATTCCCTCAGTACTGACCCTCAGACAGTGCAGCACCCCCTCAGTACTGACCCTCTGACAGTGCAGCACTCCCTCAGTAGTGACCATCTCACAGTGCAGCACTCCCTCAGTACTGACCCTCTGAGAGTGTAGCACTCCCTCAGTACTGTCCCTCTGACAGTGCAGCACTCCCTCAGTACTGACCCTCTGACAGTTCAGCGCCTCCTGAGCACTGACCCTCTGACAGTGCAGCACCTCCTCAGTATTGTCCCTCTGACAGTGCAGCACTCCCTCAGTATTGACCCTCTGACAGTGCAGCCCTCCCTCAGTCCTCACCTCTGACAGTGCAGCACTCCCTCAGTACTGACCCTGTGACGGTGCAGCACTCCCTCAGTACTGACCCTCTGACAGTGCAGCACTCCCTCAGTACTGACCCTCTGACAGTGCAGCACTCCCTCAGTGCTGACCCTCTGACAGTGCAGCACTCCCTCAGTACTGACCCTCTGACAGTGCAGCACTCCCTCAGTACTGACCCTCTGACAGTGCAGCACTCCCTCAGTACTGACCCTCTGACAGTGCAGCACTCCCTCAGTACTGTCCCTCTGACAGTGCAGCACTCTCTCAGTACTGACCCTCTGACAGTGCAGCACTCCCTCAGTACTGACCCTCTGACAGTGCAGCACTCCCTCAGTACTGTCCCTCTGACAGTGCAGCACTCTCTCAGTACTGACCCTCTGACACTGCAGCACTCCCTCAGTACTGACCCTCTGACAGTGCAGCACTCCCTCAGTAGTCACCCTCTGACAGTGCAGCACTCCCTCAGGACTGACCCTCTGGCAGTGCAGCACTCCCTAGTACTGACCCTCTAACAGTGCAGCACTCCCTCAGTACTGACCCTCTGACAGTGCAGCACTCCCTCAGTACTGACCCTCTGACAGTTCAGCACTTCCTCAGTACTGACCCTCAGACAGTGCAGCACTTCCTCAGTATTGACCCTCTGACAGTGCAGCACTCCCTCAGTACTGACCTTCTGACAGTGCAGCACTCCCTCACTACTGACCCTCTGACAGTGCAGCACTCCCTCAGTACTAACCCTCTGACAGTGCAGCACTCCCTCAGTACTGACCCTCTGACAGTGCAGCTCTCCCTCAGTACTGACCCTCTGACAGTGCAGCACTCCCTCAGTACTGACCCTCTGACAGTGCAGCACTCCCTCAGTACTGACCCTATGACAGTGCAGCACTCCCTCAGTACTGACCCTCTGACAGTGCAGCACTCCCTCAGTACTGACCCTCTGACAGTGCAGCACTCCCTCACTACTGACCCTCTGACAGTGCAGCACTCCCTCAGTACTGACCCTCTGACAGTGCAGCACTCCCTCAGTATTGACCCCCTGACAGTGCAGCACTCCCTCAGTACTGACCCTCTGACAGTGCAGCACTCCCTCAGTACTGACCCTCTGACAGTGCAGCACTCCCTCAGTACTGACCCTCTGACAGTGCAGCACTCCCTCAGTACTGACCCTCTGACAGTGCAGCACTCCCTCAGTACTGACCCCCTGACAGTGCAGCACTCCCTCAGTACTGACCCTCTGACAGTGCAACACTCCCTCAGTACTGACCCTCTGACAGTGCAGCACTCCCTCAGTACTGACCCTCTGACAGTGCAGCACTCCCTCAGTACTGACCCTCTGTCAGTGCAGCACTCCCTCAGTACTGACCCTCTGACAGTGCAGCACTCCCTCAGTACTGACCCTCTGACAGTGCAGTACTCCATCAATACTGACCCTCTGACAGTGCAGCACTCCCTCACTACTGACCCTCTGACATTGCAGCACTCCCTCAGGACTGACCCTCTGACAGTGCGGCACTCCCTCAGTACTTACCCTCTGACAGTGCAGCATTCCCTCAGTACTGACCCTCTGACAGTGCAGCACTCCCTCAGTACTTACCCTCTGACAGTGCAGCATTCCCTCAGTACTGACCCTCTGACAGTGCAGAACTCCCTCAGTACTGACCCTCTGACAGTGCAGCACTCCCTCAGTACTGACCCTCTGACAGTGCAGCACTCCCTCAGTACTGACCCTCTGACAGTGCAGCACTCCCTCAGTACTGACCCTCTGTCAGTGCAGCACTCCCTCAGTACTGACTCTCTGACACTGCAGCACTCCCTCAGTACTGACTCTCTGACACTGCAGCACTCCCTCAGTACTGACCCTCTAACAGTGCAGCACTCCCTCACTACTGACCCTCTGACAGTGCGGCACTCCCTCAGTACTTACCCTCTGACAGTGCAGCATTCCCTCAGTACTGACCCTCTGACAGTGCAGCACTCCCTCAGTACTTACCCTCTGACAGTGCAGCACTCCCTCAGTACTGACCCTCTGACAGTGCAGAACTCCCTCAGTACTTACCCTCTGACAGTGCAGCATTCCCTCAGTACTGACCCCCTGACAGTGCATCACTCCCTCAGTACTAACCCCCTGACAGTGCCGCACTCCCTCAGTACTGACCCTCTGACAGTGCAGCACTCCCTCAGCACTGACCCTCTGACAGTGCAGCACTCCCACAGTACTGACCATCTGACAGTGCAGCACTCCCTCAGTACTGACCCTCTGACAGTGACGCATTCCCTCAGTACTGACCCTCTGACAGTGCAGCACTACCTCAGTACTTACCCTCTGACAGTGCAGCATTCCCTCAGTACTGACCCTCGGACAGTGCAGCACTCCCTCAGTACTGACCCTCTGACAGTGCAGCACTCCCTCAGTACTGACCATCTCACAGTGCAGCACTCCCTCAGCACTGACCCTCTGACAGTGCAGCACTCCCACAGTACTGACCATCTGACAGTGCAGCACTCCCTCAGTACTTACCCTCTGACAGTGCAGCATTCCCTCAGTACTGTCCCTCTGACAGTGCAGCACTCCCTCAGTACTGACCCTCTGACGGTTCAGCGTCTCCTGAGCACTGACCCTCTGACAGTGCAGCACCTCCTCAGTACTGTCCCTATGACAGTGCAGCACTCCCTCAGTATTGACCCTCTGACAGTGCAGCCCTCCCTCAGTCCTCACCTCTGACAGTGCAGCACTCCCTCAGTACTGAGCCTCTGACAGTGCAGCACTGCCTCATTACTGATCCTCTGACAGTGCAGCACTCCCTCAGTACTGACCCTGTGACGGTGCAGCACTCCCTCAGTACTGACCCTCTGACAGTGCAGCACTCCCTCAGTACTGACCCTCTGACAGTGCAGCACTCCCTCAGTACTGACCCTCTGACAGTGCAGCACTCCCTCAGTACTGTCCCTCTGACAGTGCAGCACTCCCTCAGTACTGTCCCTCTGACAGTGCAGCACTCTCTCAGTACTGACCCTCTGACACTGCAGCACTCCCTCACTACTGACCCTCTGACAGTGCAGCGCTCCCTCAGGACTGACCCTCTGGCAGTGCTGCACTCCCTAGTACTGACCCTATGACAGTGCAGCACTCCCTCAGTACTGACCCTCTGACAGTGCAGCACTCCCTCAGTACTGACCCTCTGACAGTGCAGCACTCCCTCAGTACTGACCCTCTGACAGTGCAGCACTCCCTCAGTACTGACCCTCTGACAGTGCAGCACTCCCTCAGTACTGACCCTCTGACAGTGCAGCACTCCCTCAGTACGGACCCTCTGACAATGCAGCACTCCCTCAGTACTGAGCCTCTGACAGTCCAGCACTCCCTCACTACTTACCCTTTGACAGTGCAGCATTCCCTCAGTACTGACCCAGTGACAGTGCAGCATTCCCTCAGTACTGACCCCCTGACAGTGCATTACTCCCTCAGTACTGACCCCCTGACAGTGCAGCACTCCCTCAGTACTGACCCTCTGACAGTGCAGCACTGCCTCAGTACTGATCCTCTGACAGTGCAGCAGTCCCTCAGTACTGAGCCTGTGACAGTGCAGCACTCCCTCAGTACTGACTCTCTGACAGTGCAGCACCCCTCAGTACTGACCCTCTGACAGTGCAGCACTCCCTCAGTACGGACCCTCTGACAGTGCAGCAATCCCTCAGTACTGAACCTCTGACAGTGCAGCACTCCCTCAGTACTGACCCTCTGACAGTGCAGCACTCCCTCAGTACTGTCCCTCTGACAGTGCAGCACTCTCTCAGTATTGACCCTCTGACAGTGCAGCACTCCCTCAGTACTGAACCTCTGACAGTGCAGCGCTCCCTCAGTACTGACCCTCTGACAGTTCAGCACTCCCTCAGTACTGACCCTCTGACAGTGCAGCACTCCCTCAGTACTGACCCTCTGACAGTGCAGCACTCCCTCAGTACTGACCCTCTGACTGTGCAGCTCTCCCTGAGTACTGACCCTCTGACAGTGCAGCACTCCCTCAGTACTGACCCTCTGACAGTGCAGCACTCCCTCAGTACTGACCCTCTGACAGTGCAGCACTCCCTCAGTACTGACCCTCTGACAGTGCAGCACTCCCTCAGTACTGACCCTCTGACAGTGCAGCACTCCCTCAGGACTGACCCTCTGACAGTGCAGCACTCCCACAGTACTAACCCCCTGACAGTGCAGCACTCCCTCAGTACTGACCCTCTGACAGTACTGCACTCCCTCAGTACTGACCCTCTGACAGTGCAGCACTCCCTCAGTACTGACCCTCTGACAGTGCAGCAATCCCTCAGTACTGACCCTCTGACAGTGCGGCACTCCCACAGTACTGACCCTCTGACAGTGCAGCACTCCCTCAGTACTGACCCTCTGACAGTGCGGCACTCCCTCAGTACTGACCCTCTGACAGTGCGGCACTCCCTCAGTACATACCCTCTGACAGTGCAGCATTCCCTCAGTACTGACCCTCTGACAGTGCAGCACTCCCTCAGTACTTACCCTCTGACAGTGCAGCATTCCCTCATTACTGACCCTCTGAGAGTGCAGAACTCCCTCAGTATTTACCCTCTGATAGTGCAGCATTCCCGCAATACTGAACCTCTGACAGTGTAGCACTCCCTCAGTACTGACCCTCTGACAGTGCAGCACTTCCTCAGTACTGACCCTCTGACAGTGCAGCACTTCCTCAGTACTGACCCTCTGACAGTGCAGCACTTCCTCAGTACTGACCCTCTGACAGTGCAGCACTCCCTCAGTACTGTCCCTCTGACAGTGCAACACTCCCTCAGTACTGACCCTCTGACAGTGCAGCGCCTCCTGAGCACGGACCCTCTGACAGTGCAGCACTCCCTCAGTACTGACCCTCTGACAGTGCAGCACTTCCTCAGTACTGACCCTCTGACAGTGCAGCACTCCCTCAGTACTGACCCTCTGACAGTGCAGCACTCCCTCAGTATTGACCCTCTGACAGTGCAGCACTCCCTCAGTACTGACCCTCTGACAGTGTAGCACTCTCTCAGTACTGACCATCTGACAGTGCAGCACTCCCTCAGAACTGACCCTCTGACAATGCAGCACTCACTCAGTACTGACCCTCTGACATTGCAGCGCTCCCTCAGTACTGACCCTTTGGCAGTGCAGCACTCCCTCAGTATTGACCCTCTGACAGTGCTGCCCTCCCTCAGTCCTCACCTTCTTACAGTGCAGCACTCCCTCAGTACTGACCCTCTGACAGTGCAGCACTCCCTCAGTACCGACCCTCTGACAGTGCAGCACTCCCTCAGTACTGACCCTCTGACAGTGCAGCAGTCCCTCAGTACTGTCTCTCTGACAGTGCAGCACTCCCTCAGTACTGATCCCCTGACAGTGCAGCACTACCTCAGTACTGACACTCTGACAGTGCAGCTCTCCCTCAGTACTGACCCTCTGACAGTGCAGCACTCCCTCAGTACTGACCCTCTGACAGTGCAGCACTCCCTCAGTACAGACCCTCTGACAGTGCTGCACTCCCTCAGTACTGACCCTCTGATAGTGCAGCACTCCCTCAGGACTGACCCTCTGACAGTGCAGCACTCCCACAGTACTGACCCCCTGACAGTGCAGCACTCTCTCAGTACTGACCCTCTGACAGTACAGCACTCCCTCAGTACTGAACCTCTGACAGTTCAGCACTCCCTCAGTACTGACCCTCTGAGAGTGCAGCACTCCCTCAGTACTGACCCTCTGACAGTGCGGCACTCCCTCAGTACTGAACCTCTGACAGTGCGGCACTCCCTCAGTACATACCCTCTGACAGTGCAGCATTCCCTCAGTACTGACCCTCTGACAGTGCAGCACTCCCTCAGTACTTACCCTCTGACAGTGCAGCATTCCCTCAGTACTGACCCTCTGACAGTGCAGCACTCCCTCAGTACTGACCCTCTGACAGTGCAGCACTCCCTCAGCACTGACCCTCTGACAGTGCAGCACTCCCTCAGTACTGACCCTCTGACAGTGCAGCACCCCCTCAGTACTGACCCTCTGACAGTGCAGCACTCCCTCAGCACTGACCCTCTGACAGTGCAGCATTCCCTCAGTACTGACCCTCTGACAGTGCAGCACCCCCTCAGTACTGACCCTCTGACAGTGCAGCACTCCCTCAGTAGTGACCATCTCACAGTGCAGCACTCCCTCAGTACTGACCCTCTGAGAGTGTAGCACTCCCTCAGTACTGTCCCTCTGACAGTGCAGCACTCCCTCAGTACTGACCCTCTGACAGTTCAGCGCCTCCTGAGCACTGACCCTCTGACAGTGCAGCACCTCCTCAGTATTGTCCCT
The DNA here is from genome assembly GCA_037974335.1 of Prionace glauca. Classification (NCBI taxonomy): domain Eukaryota; kingdom Metazoa; phylum Chordata; class Chondrichthyes; order Carcharhiniformes; family Carcharhinidae; genus Prionace; species Prionace glauca. The sequence continues at coordinate 19,649 of JBBMRE010000096.1, forward strand.
CTGACAGTGCAGCACTCCCTCAGTATTGACCCTCTGACAGTGCAGCCCTCCCTCAGTCCTCACCTCTGACAGTGCAGCACTCCCTCAGTACTGACCCTGTGACGGTGCAGCACTCCCTCAGTACTGACCCTCTGACAGTGCAGCACTCCCTCAGTACTGACCCTCTGACAGTGCAGCACTCCCTCAGTGCTGACCCTCTGACAGTGCAGCACTCCCTCAGTACTGACCCTCTGACAGTGCAGCACTCCCTCAGTACTGACCCTCTGACAGTGCAGCACTCCCTCAGTACTGTCCCTCTGACAGTGCAGCACTCTCTCAGTACTGACCCTCTGACACTGCAGCACTCCCTCAGTACTGACCCTCTGACAGTGCAGCACTCCCTCAGTACTGTCCCTCTGACAGTGCAGCACTTTCTCAGTACTGACCCTCTGACACTGCAGCACTCCCTCAGTACTGACCCTCTGACAGTGCAGCACTCCCTCAGTACTCACCCTCTGACAGTGCAGCGCTCCCTCAGGACTGACCCTCTGGCAGTGCAGCACTCCCTAGTACTGACCCTCTAACAGTGCAGCACTCCCTCAGTACTGACCCTCTGACAGTGCAGCACTCACTCAGTACTGACCCTCTGACAGTTCAGCACTTCCTCAGTAGTGACCCTCTGACAGTGCAGCACTTCCTCAGTATTGACCCTCTGACAGTGCAGCACTCCCTCAGTACTGACCTTCTGACAGTGCAGCACTCCCTCAGTACTGACCCTATGACAGTGCAGCACTCCCTCAGTACTGACCCTCTGACAGTGCAGCACTCCCTCAGTACTGACCCTATGACAGTGCAGCACTCCCTCAGTACTGACCCTCTGACAGTGCAGCACTCCCTCAGTACTGACCCTCTGACAGTGCAGCACTCCCTCACTACTGACCCTCTGACAGTGCAGCACTCCCTCAGTACTGACCCTCTGACAGTGCAGCACTTCCTCAGTATTGACCCCCTGACAGTGCAGCACTCCCTCAGTACTGACCCTGTGACAGTGCAGCACTCCCTCAGTACTGACCCTCTGACAGTGCAGCACTCCCTCAGTACTGACCCTCTGACAGTGCAGCACTCCCTCAGTACGGACCCTCTGACAATGCAGCACTCCCTCAGTACTGACCCTCTGACAGTCCAGCACTCCCTCAGTACTTACCCTCTGACAGTGCAGCATTCCCTCAGTACTGACCCAGTGACAGTGCAGAACTCCCTCAGTACTGACCCTCTGACAGTGCAGCATTTCCTCAGTACTGACCCCCTGACAGTGCATCACTCCCTCAGTACTGACCCCCTGACAGTGCAGCACTCCCTCAGTACTGACCCTCTGACAGTGCAGCACTCCCTCAGTACTGACCCTCTGTCAGTGCAGCACTCCCTCAGTACTGACCCTCTGACAGTGCAGCACTCCCTCAGTACTGACCCTCTGACAGTGCAGTACTCCATCAATACTGACCCTCTGACAGTGCAGCACTCCCTCACTACTGACCCTCTGACAGTGCAGCACTCCCTCAGGACTGACCCTCTGACAGTGCGGCACTCCCTCAGTACTGAACCTCTGACAGTGCAGCACTCCCTCAGTACTGACCCTCTGACAGTGCAGCACTCCCTCAGTACTGACCCTCTGACAGTGCAGCACTCCCTCAGTACTGACCCTCTGACAGTGCAGCACTCCCTCAGTACTGTCCCTCTGACAGTGCAGCACTCCCTCAGTACTGTCCCTCTGACAGTGCAGCACTCTCTCAGTACTGACCCTCTGACAGTGCAGCACTCCCTCACTACTGACCCTCTGACAGTGCAGCGCTCCCTCAGGACTGACCCTCTGGCAGTGCTGCACTCCCTAGTACTGACCCTATGACAGTGCAGCACTCCCTCAGTACTGACCCTCTGACAGTGCAGCACTCCCTCAGTACTGACCCTCTGACAGTGCAGCACTCCCTCAGTACTGACCCTCTGACAGTGCAGCACTCCCTCAGTACTGACCCTCTGACAGTGCAGCACTCCCTCAGTACTGACCCTCTGACAGTGCAGCACTCCCTCAGTACGGACCCTCTGACAATGCAGCACTCCCTCAGTACTGAGCCTCTGACAGTCCAGCACTCCCTCACTACTTACCCTTTGACAGTGCAGCATTCCCTCAGTACTGACCCAGTGACAGTGCAGCATTCCCTCAGTACTGACCCCCTGACAGTGCATTACTCCCTCAGTACTGACCCCCTGACAGTGCAGCACTCCCTCAGTACTGACCCTCTGACAGTGCAGCACTGCCTCAGTACTGATCCTCTGACAGTGCAGCAGTCCCTCAGTACTGAGCCTGTGACAGTGCAGCACTCCCTCAGTACTGACTCTCTGACAGTGCAGCACCCCTCAGTACTGACCCTCTGACAGTGCAGCACTCCCTCAGTACGGACCCTCTGACAGTGCAGCAATCCCTCAGTACTGAACCTCTGACAGTGCAGCACTCCCTCAGTACTGACCCTCTGACATTGCAGCACTCCCTCAGTACTGTCCCTCTGACAGTGCAGCACTCTCTCAGTATTGACCCTCTGACAGTGCAGCACTCCCTCAGTACTGAACCTCTGACAGTGCAGCGCTCCCTCAGTACTGACCCTCTGACAGTTCAGCACTCCCTCAGTACTGACCCTCTGACAGTGCAGCACTCCCTCAGTACTGACCCTCTGACAGTGCAGCACTCCCTCAGTACTGACCCTCTGACTGTGCAGCTCTCCCTGAGTACTGACCCTCTGACAGTGCAGCACTCCCTCAGTACTGACCCTCTGACAGTACAGCACTCCCTCAGTACTGACCCTCTGACAGTGCAGCACTCCCTCAGTACTGACCCTCTGACAGTGCAGCACTCCCTCAGTACTGACCCTCTGACAGTGCAGCACTCCCTCAGGACTGACCCTCTGACAGTGCAGCACTCCCACAGTACTAACCCCCTGACAGTGCAGCACTCCCTCAGTACTGACCCTCTGACAGTACTGCACTCCCTCAGTACTGACCCTCTGACAGTGCAGCACTCCCTCAGTACTGACCCTCTGACAGTGCAGCAATCCCTCAGTACTGACCCTCTGACAGTGCGGCACTCCCACAGTACTGACCCTCTGACAGTGCAGCACTCCCTCAGTACTGACCCTCTGACAGTGCGGCACTCCCTCAGTACTGACCCTCTGACAGTGCGGCACTCCCTCAGTACATACCCTCTGACAGTGCAGCATTCCCTCAGTACTGACCCTCTGACAGTGCAGCACTCCCTCAGTACTTACCCTCTGACAGTGCAGCATTCCCTCATTACTGACCCTCTGAGAGTGCAGAACTCCCTCAGTATTTACCCTCTGATAGTGCAGCATTCCCGCAATACTGAACCTCTGACAGTGTAGCACTCCCTCAGTACTGACCCTCTGACAGTGCAGCACTTCCTCAGTACTGACCCTCTGACAGTGCAGCACTTCCTCAGTACTGACCCTCTGACAGTGCAGCACTTCCTCAGTACTGACCCTCTGACAGTGCAGCACTCCCTCAGTACTGTCCCTCTGACAGTGCAACACTCCCTCAGTACTGACCCTCTGACAGTGCAGCGCCTCCTGAGCACGGACCCTCTGACAGTGCAGCACTCCCTCAGTACTGACCCTCTGACAGTGCAGCACTTCCTCAGTACTGACCCTCTGACAGTGCAGCACTCCCTCAGTACTGACCCTCTGACAGTGCAGCACTCCCTCAGTATTGACCCTCTGACAGTGCAGCACTCCCTCAGTACTGACCCTCTGACAGTGTAGCACTCTCTCAGTACTGACCATCTGACAGTGCAGCACTCCCTCAGAACTGACCCTCTGACAATGCAGCACTCACTCAGTACTGACCCTCTGACATTGCAGCGCTCCCTCAGTACTGACCCTTTGGCAGTGCAGCACTCCCTCAGTATTGACCCTCTGACAGTGCTGCCCTCCCTCAGTCCTCACCTTCTTACAGTGCAGCACTCCCTCAGTACTGACCCTCTGACAGTGCAGCACTCCCTCAGTACCGACCCTCTGACAGTGCAGCACTCCCTCAGTACTGACCCTCTGACAGTGCAGCAGTCCCTCAGTACTGTCTCTCTGACAGTGCAGCACTCCCTCAGTACTGATCCCCTGACAGTGCAGCACTACCTCAGTACTGACACTCTGACAGTGCAGCTCTCCCTCAGTACTGACCCTCTGACAGTGCAGCACTCCCTCAGTACTGACCCTCTGACAGTGCAGCACTCCCTCAGTACAGACCCTCTGACAGTGCTGCACTCCCTCAGTACTGACCCTCTGATAGTGCAGCACTCCCTCAGGACTGACCCTCTGACAGTGCAGCACTCCCACAGTACTGACCCCCTGACAGTGCAGCACTCTCTCAGTACTGACCCTCTGACAGTACAGCACTCCCTCAGTACTGAACCTCTGACAGTGCAGCACTCCCTCAGTACTGACCCTCTGAGAGTGCTGCACTCCCTCAGTACTGACCCTCTGACAGTGCGGCACTCCCTCAGTACTGAACCTCTGACAGTGCGGCACTCCCTCAGTACATACCCTCTGACAGTGCAGCATTCCCTCAGTACTGACCCTCTGACAGTGCAGCACTCCCTCAGTACTTACCCTCTGACAGTGCAGCATTCCCTCAGTACTGACCCTCTGACAGTGCAGCACTCCCTCAGTACTGACCCTCTGACAGTGCAGCACTCCCTCAGCACTGACCCTCTGACAGTGCAGCACTCCCTCAGTACTGACCCTCTGACAGTGCAGCACCCCCTCAGTACTGACCCTCTGACAGTGCAGCACTCCCTCAGCACTGACCCTCTGACAGTGCAGCATTCCCTCAGTACTGACCCTCTGACAGTGCAGCACCCCCTCAGTACTGACCCTCTGACAGTGCAGCACTCCCTCAGTAGTGACCATCTCACAGTGCAGCACTCCCTCAGTACTGACCCTCTGAGAGTGTAGCACTCCCTCAGTACTGTCCCTCTGACAGTGCAGCACTCCCTCAGTACTGACCCGCTGACAGTTCAGCGCCTCCTGAGCACTGACCCTCTGACAGTGCAGCACCTCCTCAGTATTGTCCCTCTGACAGTGCAGCACTCCCTCAGTATTGACCCTCTGACAGTGCAGCCCTCCCTCAGTCCTCACCTCTGACAGTGCAGCACTCCCTCAGTACTGACCCTGTGACGGTGCAGCACTCCCTCAGTACTGACCCTCTGACAGTGCAGCACTCCCTCAGTACTGACCCTCTGACAGTGCAGCACTCCCTCAGTGCTGACCCTCTGACAGTGCAGCACTCCCTCAGTACTGACCCTCTGACAGTGCAGCACTCCCTCAGTACTGACCCTCTGACAGTGCAGCACTCCCTCAGTACTGTCCCTCTGACAGTGCAGCACTCTCTCAGTACTGACCCTCTGACACTGCAGCACTCCCTCAGTACTGACCCTCTGACAGTGCAGCACTCCCTCAGTACTGTCCCTCTGACAGTGCAGCACTCTCTCAGTACTGACCCTCTGACACTGCAGCACTCCCTCAGTACTGACCCTCTGACAGTGCAGCACTCCCTCAGTACTCACCCTCTGACAGTGCAGCGCTCCCTCAGGACTGACCCTCTGGCAGTGCAGCACTCCCTAGTACTGACCCTCTAACAGTGCAGCACTCCCTCAGTACTGACCCTCTGACAGTGCAGCACTCACTCAGTACTGACCCTCTGACAGTTCAGCACTTCCTCAGTAGTGACCCTCTGACAGTGCAGCACTTCCTCAGTATTGACCCTCTGACAGTGCAGCACTCCCTCAGTACTGACCTTCTGACAGTGCAGCACTCCCTCAGTACTGACCCTATGACAGTGCAGCACTCCCTCAGTACTGACCCTCTGACAGTGCAGCACTCCCTCAGTACTGACCCTATGACAGTGCAGCACTCCCTCAGTACTGACCCTCTGACAGTGCAGCACTCCCTCAGTACTGACCCTCTGACAGTGCAGTACTCCATCAATACTGACCCTCTGACAGTGCAGCACTCCCTCACTACTGACCCTCTGACAGTGCAGCACTCCCTCAGGACTGACCCTCTGACAGTGCGGCACTCCCTCAGTACTGACCCTCTGACAGTGCAGCACTCCCTCAGTACTTACCCTCTGACAGTGCAGCATTCCCTCAGTACTGACCCTCTGACAGTGCAGCACTCCCTCAGTACTGACCCTCTGACAGTGCAGCACTCCCTCAGTACTGACCCTCTGACAGTGCAGCACTCCCTCAGTACTGACCCTCTGACAGTGCAGCACTCCCTCAGTACTGACCCTCTGTCAGTGCAGCACTCCCTCAGTACTGACTCTCTGACACTGCAGCACTCCCTCAGTACTGACTCTCTGACACTGCAGCACTCCCTCAGTACTGACCCTCTGACAGTGCAGCACTCCCTCACTACTGACCCTCTGACAGTGCGGCACTCCCTCAGTACTTACCCTCTGACAGTGCAGCATTCCCTCAGTACTGACCCTCTGACAGTGCAGCACTCCCTCAGTACTTACCCTCTGACAGTGCAGCACTCCCTCAGTACTGACCCTCTGACAGTGCAGAACTCCCTCAGTACTTACCCTCTGACAGTGCAGCATTCCCTCAGTACTGACCCAACTGACAGTGCATCACTCCCTCAGTACTGACCCCCTGACAGTGCAGCACTCCCTCAGTACTGACCCTCTGACAGTGCAGCACTCCCACAGTACTGACCATCTGACAGTGCAGCACTCCCTCAGTACTGACCCTCTGACAGTGACGCATTCCCTCAGTACTGACCCTCTGACAGTGCAGCACTACCTCAGTACTTACCCTCTGACAGTGCAGCATTCCCTCAGTACTGACCCTCGGACAGTGCAGCACTCCCTCAGTACTGACCCTCTGACAGTGCAGCAGCCCTCAGTACTGACCATCTCACAGTGCAGCACTCCCTCAGTACATACCCTCTGACAGTGCAGCATTCCCTCAGTACTGACCCTCTGACAGTGCAGAACTCCCTCAGTACTGATCCTCTGACAGTGCAGCATTCCCTCAGTACTGACCCTCTGACAGTGCAGCACTCCCTCAGCACTGACCCTCTGACAGTGCAGCACTCCCACAGTACTGACCATCTGACAGTGCAGCACTCCCTCAGTACTTACCCTCTGACAGTGCAGCATTCCCTCAGTACTGACCCTCTGACAGTGCAGCACTCCCTCAGTACTGTCCCTCTGACAGTGCAGCACTCCCTCAGTACTGACCCTCTGACAGTTCAGCGTCTCCTGAGCACTGACCCTCTGACAGTGCAGCACCTCCTCAGTATTGACCCTCTGACAGTGCAGCCCTCCCTCAGTCCTCACCTCTGACAGTGCAGCACTCCCTCAGTACTGAGCCTCTGACAGTGCAGCACTCCCTCAGTACTGACCCTGTGACGGTGCAGCACTCCCTCAGTACTGACCCTCTGACAGTGCAGCACTCCCTCAGTACTGACCCTCTGACAGTGCAGCACTCCCTCAGTACTGACCCTCTGACAGTGCAGCACTCCCTCAGTACTGACCCTCTGACAGTGCAGCACTCCCTCAGTACTGTCCCTCTGACAGTGCAGCACTCTCTCAGTACTGACCCTCTGACACTGCAGCACTCCCTCAGTACTGACCCTCTGACAGTGCAGCACTCCCTCACTACTGACCCTCTGACAGTGCAGCACTCCCTCAGTACTGACCCTCTGAGAGTGCAGCACTCCCTCAGTACTGACCCTCTGACAGTGCGGCACTCCCTCAGCACTGAACCTCTGACAGTGCGGCACTCCCTCAGTACATACCCTCTGACAGTGCAGCATTCCCTCAGTACTGACCCTCTGACAGTGCAGCACTCCCTCAGTACTTACCCTCTGACAGTGCAGCATTCCCTCAGTACTGACCCTCTGACAGTGCAGCACTCCCTCAGTACTGACCCTCTGACAGTGCAGCACTCCCTCAGCACTGACCCTCTGACAGTGCAGCACTCCCTCAGTACTGACCCTCTGACAGTGCAGCACCCCCTCAGTACTGACCCTCTGACAGTGCAGCACTCCCTCAGCACTGACCCTCTGACAGTGCAGCATTCCCTCAGTACTGACCCTCTGACAGTGCAGCACCCCCTCAGTACTGACCCTCTGACAGTGCAGCACTCCCTCAGTAGTGACCATCTCACAGTGCAGCACTCCCTCAGTACTGACCCTCTGAGAGTGTAGCACTCCCTCAGTACTGTCCCTCTGACAGTGCAGCACTCCCTCAGTACTGACCCTCTGACAGTTCAGCGCCTCCTGAGCACTGACCCTCTGACAGTGCAGCACCTCCTCAGTATTGTCCCTCTGACAGTGCAGCACTCCCTCAGTATTGACCCTCTGACAGTGCAGCCCTCCCTGAGTCCTCACCTCTGACAGTGCAGCACTCCCTCAGTACTGACCCTGTGACGGTGCAGCACTCCCTCAGTACTGACCCTCTGACAGTGCAGCACTCCCTCAGTACTGACCCTCTGACAGTGCAGCACTCGCTCAGTGCTGACCCTCTGACAGTGCAGCACTCCCTCAGTACTGACCCTCTGACAGTGCAGCACTCCCTCAGTACTGACCCTCTGACAGTGCAGCACTCCCTCAGTACTGTCCCTCTGACAGTGCAGCACTCTCTCAGTACTGACCCTCTGACACTTCAGCACTCCCTCAGTACTGACCCTCTGACAGTGCAGCACTCCCTCAGTACTTTCCCTCTGACAGTGCAGCACTCTCTCAGTACTGACCCTCTGACACTGCAGCACTCCCTCAGTACTGACCCTCTGACAGTGCAGCACTCCCTCAGTACTCACCCTCTGACAGTGCAGCGCTCCCTCAGGACTGACCCTCTGGCAGTGCAGCACTCCCTAGTACTGACCCTCTAACAGTGCAGCACTCCCTCAGTACTGACCCTCTGACAGTGCAGCACTCACTCAGTACTGACCCTCTGACAGTTCAGCACTTCCTCAGTACTGACCCTCTGACAGTGCAGCACTTCCTCAGTATTGACCCTCTGACAGTGCAGCACTCCCTCAGTACTGACCTTCTGACAGTGCAGCACTCCCTCAGTACTGACCCTATGACAGTGCAGCACTCCCTCAGTACTGACCCTCTGACAGTGCAGCACTCCCTCAGTACTGACCCTATGACAGTGCAGCACTCCCTCAGTACTGACCATCTGACAGTGCAGCACTCCCTCAGTACTGACCCTCTGACAGTGCAGCACTCCCTCACTACTGACCCTCTGACAGTGCAGAACTCCCTCAGTACTGACCCTCTGACAGTGCAGCACTTCCTCAGTATTGACCCCCTGACAGTGCAGCACTCCCTCAGTACTGACCCTGTGACAGTGCAGCACTCCCTCAGTACTGACCCTCTGACAGTGCAGCACTCCCTCAGTACTGACCCTCTGACAGTGCAGCACTCCCTCAGTACGGACCCTTTGACACTGCAGCACTCCCTCAGTACTGACCCTCTGACAGTCCAGCACTCCCTCAGTACTTCCCCTCTGACAGTGCAGCATTCCCTCAGTACTGACCCAGTGACAGTGCAGAACTCCCTCAGTACTGACCCTCTGACAGTGCAGCATTTCCTCAGTACTGACCCCCTGACAGTGCATCACTCCCTCAGTACTGACCCTCTGACAGTGCAGCACACCCTCAGTACTGACCCTCTGTCAGTGCAGCACTCCCTCAGTACTGACCCTCTGACAGTGCAGCACTCCCTCAGTACTGACCCTCTGACAGTGCAGTACTCCATCAATACTGACCCTCTGACAGTGCAGCACTCCCTCACTACTGACCCTCTGACAGTGCAGCACTCCCTCAGGACTGACCCTCTGACAGTGCGGCACTCCCTCAGTACTGACCCTCTGACAGTGCAGCACTCCCTCAGTACTTACCCTCTGACAGTGCAGCATTCCCTCAGTACTGACCCTCTGACAGTGCAGCACTCCCTCAGTACTGACCCTCTGACAGTGCAGCACTCCCTCAGTACTGACCCTTTGACAGTGCAGCACTCCCTCAGTACTGACCCTGGGACAGTGCAGCACTCCCTCAGTACTGACCCTCGGACAGTGCAGCACTCCCTCAGTACTGACCCTCTGACAGTGCAGCACTCCCTCAGTACTGACCATCTCACAGTGCAGCACTCCCTCAGTACATACCCTCTGACAGTGCAGCATTCCCTCAGTACTGACCCTCTGACAGTGCAGAACTCCCTCAGTACTGATCCTCTGACAGTGCAGCATTCCCTCAGTACTGACCCTCTGACAGTGCAGCACTCCCTCAGCACTGACCCTCTGACAGTGCAGCACTCCAACAGTACTGACCATCTGACAGTGCAGCACTCCCTCAGTACTTACCCTCTGACAGTGCAGCATTCCCTCAGTACTGACCCTCTGACAGTGCAGCACTCCCTCAGTACTGTCCCTCTGACAGTGCAGCACTCCCTCAGTACTGACCCTCTGACAGTTCAGCGTCTCCTGAGCACTGACCCTCTGACAGTGCAGCACCTCCTCAGTATTGACCCTCTGACAGTGCAGCCCTCCCTCAGTCCTCACCTCTGACAGTGCAGCACTCCCTCAGTACTGAGCCTCTGACAGTGCAGCACTTCCTCATTACTGATCCTCTGACAGTGCAGCACTCCCTCAGTACTGACCCTGTGACGGTGCAGCACTCCCTCAGTACTGACCCTCTGACAGTGCAGCACTCCCTCAGTACTCACCCTCTGACAGTGCAGCACTCCCTCAGTACTGACCCTCTGACAGTGCAGCACTCCCTCAGTACTGACCCTCTGACAGTGCAGCACTCCCTCAGTACTGTCCCTCTGACAGTGCAGCACTCTCTCAGTACTGACCCTCTGACACTGCAGCACTCCCTCAGTACTGACCCTCTGACAGTGCAGCACTCCCTCACTACTGACCCTCTGACAGTGCAGCGCTCCCTCAGGACTGACCCTCTGGCAGTGCAGCACTCCCTAGTACTGACCCTATGACAGTGCAGCACTCCCTCAGTACTGACCCTCTGACAGTGCAGCACTCCCTCAGTACTGACACTCTGACAGTGCAGCACTCCCTCAGTACTGACCCTCTGACAGTGCAGCACTCCCTCAGTACTGACCCTCTGACAGTGCAGCACTCCCTCAGTACTGACCCTCTGACAGTGCAGCACTCCCTCAGTACGGACCCTCTGACAATGCAGCACTCCCTCAGTACTGAGCCTCTGACAGTCCAGCACTCCCTCAGTACTTACCCTCTGACAGTGCAGCATTCCCTCAGTACTGACCCAGTGACAGTGCAGCATTCCCTCAGTACTGACCCCCTGACAGTGCATTACTCCCTCAGTACTGACCCCCTGACAGTGCAGCACTCCCTCAGTACTGACCCTCTGACAGTGCAGCACTGCCTCAGTACTGATCCTCTGACAGTGCAGCAGTCCCTCAGTACTGAGCCTGTGACAGTGCAGCACTCCCTCAGTACTGACTCTCTGACAGTGCAGCACCCCTCAGTACTGACCCTCTGACAGTGCAGCACTCCCTCAGTACGGACCCTCTGACAGTGCAGCAATCCCTCAGTACTGAACCTCTGACAGTGCAGCACTCCCTCAGTACTGACCCTCTGACAGTGCAGCACTCCCTCAGTACTGTCCCTCTGACAGTGCAGCACTCCCTCATTACTGACCCTCTGACAGTGCAGCACTCCCTCAGTACTGACCCTCTGACTGTGCAGCTCTCCCTGAGTACTGACCCTCTGACAGTGCAGCACTCCCTCAGTACTGACCCTCTGACAGTGCAGCACTCCCTCAGTACTGACCCTCTGACAGTGCAGCACTCCCTCAGTACTGACCCTCTGACAGTGCAGCACTCCCTCAGTACTGACCCTCTGACAGTGCAGCACTCCCTCAGGACTGACCCTCTGACAGTGCAGCACTCCCACAGTACTAACCCACTGACAGTGCAGCACTCCCTCAGTACTGACCCTCTGACAGTACTGCACTCCCTCAGTACTGACCCTCTGACAGTGCAGCACTCCCTCAGTACTGACCCTCTGACAGTGCAGCAATCCCTCAGTACTGACCCTCTGACAGTGCGGCACTCCCACAGTACTGACCCTCTGACAGTGCAGCACTCCCTCAGTACTGACCCTCTGACAGTGCGGCACTCCCTCAGTACTGACCCTCTGACAGTGCGGCACTCCCTCAGTACATACCCTCTGACAGTGCAGCATTCCCTCAGTACTGACCCTCTGACAGTGCAGCACTCCCTCAGTACTTACCCTCTGACAGTGCAGCATTCCCTCATTACTGACCCTCTGAGAGTGCAGAACTCCCTCAGTATTTACCCTCTGATAGTGCAGCATTCCCGCAATACTGAACCTCTGACAGTGTAGCACTCCCTCAGTACTGACCCTCTGACAGTGCAGCACTTCCTCAGTACTGACCCTCTGACAGTGCAGCACTTCCTCAGTACTGACCCTCTGACAGTGCAGCACTTCCTCAGTACTGACCCTCTGACAGTGCAGCACTCCCTCAGTACTGTCCCTCTGACAGTGCAACACTCCCTCAGTACTGACCCTCTGACAGTGCAGCGCCTCCTGAGCACGGACCCTCTGACAGTGCAGCACTCCCTCAGTACTGACCCTCTGACAGTGCAGCACTTCCTCAGTACTGACCCTCTGACAGTGCAGCACTCCCTCAGTACTGACCCTCTGACAGTGCAGCACTCCCTCAGTATTGACCCTCTGACAGTGCAGCACTCCCTCAGTACTGACCCTCTGACAGTGTAGCACTCTCTCAGTACTGACCATCTGACAGTGCAGCACTCCCTCAGAACTGACCCTCTGACAATGCAGCACTCACTCAGTACTGACCCTCTGACATTGCAGCGCTCCCTCAGTACTGACCCTTTGGCAGTGCAGCACTCCCTCAGTATTGACCCTCTGACAGTGCTGCCCTCCCTCAGTCCTCACCTTCTTACAGTGCAGCACTCCCTCAGTACTGACCCTCTGACAGTGCAGCACTCCCTCAGTACCGACCCTCTGACAGTGCAGCACTCCCTCAGTACTGACCCTCTGACAGTGCAGCAGTCCCTCAGTACTGTCTCTCTGACAGTGCAGCACTCCCTCAGTTCTGATCCCCTGACAGTGCAGCACTACCTCAGTACTGACACTCTGACAGTGCAGCTCTCCCTCAGTACTGACCCTCTGACAGTGCAGCACTCCCTCAGTACTGACCCTCTGACAGTGCAGCACTCCCTCAGTACTGACCCTCTGACAGTGCTGCACTCCCTCAGTACTGACCCTCTGATAGTGCAGCACTCCCTCAGGACTGACCCTCTGACAGTGCAGCACTCCCACAGTACTGACCCCCTGACAGTGCAGCACTCTCTCAGTACTGACCCTCTGACAGTACAGCACTCCCTCAGTACTGAACCTCTGACAGTGCAGCACTCCCTCAGTACTGACCCTCTGAGAGTGCAGCACTCCCTCAGTACTGACCCTCTGACAGTGCGGCACTCCCTCAGTACTGAACCTCTGACAGTGCGGCACTCCCTCAGTACATACCCTCTGACAGTGCAGCATTCCCTCAGTACTGACCCTCTGACAGTGCAGCACTCCCTCAGTACTTACCCTCTGACAGTGCAGCATTCCCTCAGTACTGACCCTCTGACAGTGCAGCACTCCCTCAGTACTGACCCTCTGACAGTGCAGCACTCCCTCAGCACTGACCCTCTGACAGTGCAGCACTCCCTCAGTACTGACCCTCTGACAGTGCAGCACCCCCTCAGTACTGACCCTCTGACAGTGCAGCACTCCCTCAGCACTGACCCTCTGACAGTGCAGCATTCCCTCAGTACTGACCCTCTGACAGTGCAGCACCCCCTCAGTACTGACCCTCTGACGGTGCAGCACTCCCTCAGTAGTGACCATCTCACAGTGTAGCACTCCCTCAGTACTGTCCCTCTGACAGTGCAGCACTCCCTCAGTACTGACCCTCTGACAGTTCAGCGCCTCCTGAGCACTGACCCTCTGACAGTGCAGCACCTCCTCAGTATTTTCCCTCTGACAGTGCAGCACTCCCTCAGTATTGACCCTCTGACAGTGCAGCCCTCCCTCAGTCCTCACCTCTGACAGTGCAGCACTCCCTCAGTACTGACCCTGTGACGGTGCAGCACTCCCTCAGTACTGACCCTCTGACAGTGCAGCACTCCCTCAGTACTGACCCTCTGACAGTGCAGCACTCCCTCAGTGCTGACCCTCTGACAGTGCAGCACTCCCTCAGTACTGACCCTCTGACAGTGCAGCACTCCCTCAGTACTGACCCTCTGACAGTGCAGCACTCCCTCAGTACTGTCCCTCTGACAGTGCAGCACTCTCTCAGTACTGACCCTCTGACACTGCAGCACTCCCTCACTACTGACCCTCTGACAGTGCAGAACTCCCTCAGTACTGACCCTCTGACAGTGCAGCACTTCCTCAGTATTGACCCCCTGACAGTGCAGCACTCCCTCAGTACTGACCCTGTGACAGTGCAGCACTCCCTCAGTACTGACCCTCTGACAGTGCAGCACTCCCTCAGTACTGACCCTCTGACAGTGCAGCACTCCCTCAGTACGGACCCTTTGACACTGCAGCACTCCCTCAGTACTGACCCTCTGACAGTCCAGCACTCCCTCAGTACTTCCTTTCTGACAGTGCAGCATTCCCTCAGTACTGACCCAGTGACAGTGCAGAACTCCCTCAGTACTGACCCTCTGACAGTGCAGCATTTCCTCAGTACTGACCCCCTGACAGTGCATCACTCCCTCAGTACTGACCCTCTGACAGTGCAGCACACCCTCAGTACTGACCCTCTGTCAGTGCAGCACTCCCTCAGTACTGACCCTCTGACAGTGCAGCACTCCCTCAGTACTGACCCTCTGACAGTGCAGTACTCCATCAATACTGACCCTCTGACAGTGCAGCACTCCCTCACTACTGACCCTCTGACAGTGCAGCACTCCCTCAGGACTGACCCTCTGACAGTGCGGCACTCCCTCAGTACTGACCCTCTGACAGTGCAGCACTCCCTCAGTACTTACCCTCTGACAGTGCAGCATTCCCTCAGTACTGACCCTCTGACAGTGCAGCACTCCCTCAGTACTGACCCTCTGACAGTGCAGCACTCCCTCAGTACTGACCCTCTGACAGTGCAGCACTCCCTCAGTACTGACCCTGGGACAGTGCAGCACTCCCTCAGTACTGACCCTCGGACAGTGCAGCACTCCCTCAGTACTGACCCTCTGACAGTGCAGCACTCCCTCAGTACTGACCATCTCACAGTGCAGCACTCCCTCAGTACATACCCTCTGACAGTGCAGCATTCCCTCAGTACTGACCCTCTGACAGTGCAGAACTCCCTCAGTACTGATCCTCTGACAGTGCAGCATTCCCTCAGTACTGACCCTCTGACAGTGCAGCACTCCCTCAGCACTGACCCTCTGACAGTGCAGCACTCCAACAGTACTGACCATCTGACAGTGCAGCACTCCCTCAGTACTGACCCTCTGACAGTTCAGCGTCTCCTGAGCACTGACCCTCTGACAGTGCAGCACCTCCTCAGTATTGACCCTCTGACAGTGCAGCCCTCCCTCAGTCCTCACCTCTGACAGTGCAGCACTCCATCAGTACTGAGCCTCTGACAGTGCAGCACTGCCTCATTACTGATCCTCTGACAGTGCAGCACTCCCTCAGTACTGACCCTGTGACGGTGCAGCACTCCCTCAGTACTGACCCTCTGACAGTGCAGCACTCCCTCAGTACTCACCCTCTGACAGTGCAGCACTCCCTCAGTACTGACCCTCTGACAGTGCAGCACTCCCTCAGTACTGACCCTCTGACAGTGCAGCACTCCCTCAGTACTGTCCCTCTGACAGTGCAGCACTCTCTCAGTACTGACCCTCTGACACTGCAGCACTCCCTCAGTACTGACCCTCTGACAGTGCAGCACTCCCTCACTACTGACCCTCTGACAGTGCAGCGCTCCCTCAGGACTGACCCTCTGGCAGTGCAGCAATCCCTAGTACTGACCCTATGACAGTGCAGCACTCCCTCAGTACTGACCCTCTGACAGTGCAGCACTCCCTCAGTACTGACACTCTGACAGTGCAGCACTCCCTCAGTACTGACCCTCTGACAGTGCAGCACTCCCTCAGTACTGACCCTCTGACAGTGCAGCACTCCCTCAGTACTGACCCTCTGACAGTGCAGCACTCCCTCAGTACGGACCCTCTGACAATGCAGCACTCCCTCAGTACTGAGCCTCTGACAGTCCAGCACTCCCTCAGTACTTACCCTCTGACAGTGCAGCATTCCCTCAGTACTGACCCAGTGACAGTGCAGCATTCCCTCAGTACTGACCCCCTGACAGTGCATTACTCCCTCAGTACTGACCCCCTGACAGTGCAGCACTCCCTCAGTACTGACCCTCTGACAGTGCAGCACTGCCTCAGTACTGATCCTCTGACAGTGCAGCAGTCCCTCAGTACTGAGCCTGTGACAGTGCAGCACTCCCTCAGTACTGACTCTCTGACAGTGCAGCACCCCTCAGTACTGACCCTCTGACAGTGCAGCACTCCCTCAGTACGGACCCTCTGACAGTGCAGCAATCCCTCAGTACTGAACCTCTGACAGTGCAGCACTCCCTCAGTACTGACCCTCTGACAGTGCAGCACTCCCTCAGTACTGTCCCTCTGACAGTGCAGCACTCTCTCAGTATTGACCCTCTGACAGTGCAGCACTCCCTCAGTACTGAACCTCTGACAGTGCAGCGCTCCCTCAGTACTGACCCTCTGACAGTTCAGCACTCCCTCAGTACTGACCCTCTGACAGTGCAGCACTCCCTCAGTACTGACCCTCTGACAGTGCAGCACTCCCTCAGTACTGACCCTCTGACTGTGCAGCTCTCCCTGAGTACTGACCCTCTGACAGTGCAGCACTCCCTCAGTACTGACCCTCTGACAGTGCAGCACTCCCTCAGTACTGACCCTCTGACAGTGCAGCACTCCCTCAGTACTGACCCTCTGACAGTGCAGCACTCCCTCAGTACTGACCCTCTGACAGTGCAGCACTCCCTCAGGACTGACCCTCTGACAGTGCAGCACTCCCACAGTACTAACCCCCTGACAGTGCAGCACTCCCTCAGTACTGACCCTCTGACAGTACTGCACTCCCTCAGTACTGACCCTCTGACAGTGCAGCACTCCCTCAGTACTGACCCTCTGACAGTGCAGCAATCCCTCAGTACTGACCCTCTGACAGTGCGGCACTCCCACAGTACTGACCCTCTGACAGTGCAGCACTCCCTCAGTACTGACCCTCTGACAGTGCGGCACTCCCTCAGTACTGACCCTCTGACAGTGCGGCACTCCCTCAGTACATACCCTCTGACAGTGCAGCATTCCCTCAGTACTGACCCTCTGACAGTGCAGCACTCCCTCAGTACTTACCCTCTGACAGTGCAGCATTCCCTCATTACTGACCCTCTGAGAGTGCAGAACTCCCTCAGTATTTACCCTCTGATAGTGCAGCATTCCCGCAATACTGAACCTCTGACAGTGTAGCACTCCCTCAGTACTGACCCTCTGACAGTGCAGCACTTCCTCAGTACTGACCCTCTGACAGTGCAGCACTTCCTCAGTACTGACCCTCTGACAGTGCAGCACTTCCTCAGTACTGACCCTCTGACAGTGCAGCACTCCCTCAGTACTGTCCCTCTGACAGTGCAACACTCCCTCAGTACTGACCCTCTGACAGTGCAGCGCCTCCTGAGCACGGACCCTCTGACAGTGCAGCACTCCCTCAGTACTGACCCTCTGACAGTGCAGCACTTCCTCAGTACTGACCCTCTGACAGTGCAGCACTCCCTCAGTACTGACCCTCTGACAGTGCAGCACTCCCTCAGTATTGACCCTCTGACAGTGCAGCACTCCCTCAGTACTGACCCTCTGACAGTGTAGCACTCTCTCAGTACTGACCATCTGACAGTGCAGCACTCCCTCAGAACTGACCCTCTGACAATGCAGCACTCACTCAGTACTGACCCTCTGACATTGCAGCGCTCCCTCAGTACTGACCCTTTGGCAGTGCAGCACTCCCTCAGTATTGACCCTCTGACAGTGCTGCCCTCCCTCAGTCCTCACCTTCTTACAGTGCAGCACTCCCTCAGTACTGACCCTCTGACAGTGCAGCACTCCCTCAGTACCGACCCTCTGACAGTGCAGCACTCCCTCAGTACTGACCCTCTGACAGTGCAGCAGTCCCTCAGTACTGTCTCTCTGACAGTGCAGCACTCCCTCAGTTCTGATCCCCTGACAGTGCAGCACTACCTCAGTACTGACACTCTGACAGTGCAGCTCTCCCTCAGTACTGACCCTCTGACAGTGCAGCACTCCCTCAGTACTGACCCTCTGACAGTGCAGCACTCCCTCAGTACAGACCCTCTGACAGTGCTGCACTCCCTCAGTACTGACCCTCTGATAGTGCAGCACTCCCTCAGGACTGACCCTCTGACAGTGCAGCACTCCCACAGTACTGACCCCCTGACAGTGCAGCACTCTCTCAGTACTGACCCTCTGACAGTACAGCACTCCCTCAGTACTGAACCTCTGACAGTGCAGCACTCCCTCAGTACTGACCCTCTGAGAGTGCAGCACTCCCTCAGTACTGACCCTCTGACAGTGCGGCACTCCCTCAGTACTGAACCTCTGACAGTGCGGCACTCCCTCAGTACATACCCTCTGACAGTGCAGCATTCCCTCAGTACTGACCCTCTGACAGTGCAGCACTCCCTCAGTACTTACCCTCTGACAGTGCAGCATTCCCTCAGTACTGACCCTCTGACAGTGCAGCACTCCCTCAGTACTGACCCTCTGACAGTGCAGCACTCCCTCAGCACTGACCCTCTGACAGTGCAGCACTCCCTCAGTACTGACCCTCTGACAGTGCAGCACCCCCTCAGTACTGACCCTCTGACAGTGCAGCACTCCCTCAGCACTGACCCTCTGACAGTGCAGCATTCCCTCAGTACTGACCCTCTGACAGTGCAGCACCCCCTCAGTACTGACCCTCTGACAGTGCAGCACTCCCTCAGTAGTGACCATCTCACAGTGCAGCACTCCCTCAGTACTGACCCTCTGAGAGTGTAGCACTCCCTCAGTACTGTCCCTCTGACAGTGCAGCACTCCCTCAGTACTGACCCTCTGACAGTTCAGCGCCTCCTGAGCACTGACCCTCTGACAGTGCAGCACCTCCTCAGTATTTTCCCTCTGACAGTGCAGCACTCCCTCAGTATTGACCCTCTGACAGTGCAGCCCTCCCTCAGTCCTCACCTCTGACAGTGCAGCACTCCCTCAGTACTGACCCTGTGACGGTGCAGCACTCCCTCAGTACTGACCCTCTGACAGTGCAGCACTCCCTCAGTACTGACCCTCTGACAGTGCAGCACTCCCTCAGTGCTGACCCTCTGACAGTGCAGCACTCCCTCAGTACTGACCCTCTGACAGTGCAGCACTCCCTCAGTACTGACCCTCTGACAGTGCAGCACTCCCTCAGTACTGTCCCTCTGACAGTGCAGCACTCTCTCAGTACTGACCCTCTGACACTGCAGCACTCCCTCAGTACTGACCCTCTGACAGTGCAGCACTCCCTCAGTACTGTCCCTCTGACAGTGCAGCACTCTCTCAGTACTGACCCTCTGACACTGCAGCACTCCCTCAGTACTGACCCTCTGACAGTGCAGCACTCCCTCAGTACTCACCCTCTGACAGTGCAGCGCTCCCTCAGGAATGACCCTCTGGCAGTGCAGCACTCCCTAGTACTGACCCTCTAACAGTGCAGCACTCCCTCAGTACTGACCCTCTGACAGTGCAGCACTCACTCAGTACTGACCCTCTGACAGTTCAGCACTTCCTCAGTAGTGACCCTCTGACAGTGCAGCACTTCCTCAGTATTGACCCTCTGACAGTGCAGCACTCCCTCAGTACTGACCCTCTGACAGTGCAGCACTTCCTCAGTATTGACCCCCTGACAGTGCAGCACTCCCTCAGTACTGACCCTGTGACAGTGCAGCACTCCCTCAGTACTGACCCTCTGACAGTGCAGCACTCCCTCAGTACTGACCCTCTGACAGTGCAGCACTCCCTCAGTACGGACCCTCTGACAATGCAGCACTCCCTCAGTACTGACCCTCTGACAGTCCAGCACTCCCTCAGTACTTACCCTCTGACAGTGCAGCATTCCCTCAGTACTGACCCAGTGACAGTGCAGAACTCCCTCAGTACTGACCCTCTGACAGTGCAGCATTTCCTCAGTACTGACCCCCTGACAGTGCATCACTCCCTCAGTACTGACCCCCTGACAGTGCTGCACTCCCTCAGTACTGACCCTCTGACAGTGCAGCACTCCCTCAGTACTGACCCTCTGTCAGTGCAGCACTCCCTCAGTACTGACCCTCTGACAGTGCAGCACTCCCTCAGTACTGACCCTCTGACAGTGCAGTACTCCATCAATACTGACCCTCTGACAGTGCAGCACTCCCTCACTACTGACCCTCTGACAGTGCAGCACTCCCTCAGGACTGAACCTCTGACAGTGCGGCACTCCCTCAGTACTGACCCTCTGACAGTGCAGCACTCCCTCAGTACTTACCCTCTGACAGTGCAGCATTCCCTCAGTACTGACCCTCTGACAGTGCAGCACTCCCTCAGTACTGACCCTCTGACAGTGCAGCACTCCCTCAGTACTGACCCTCTGACAGTGCAGCACTCCCTCAGTACTGACCATCTGACAGTGCAGCACTCCCTCAGTACTGACCCTCTGTCAGTGCAGCACTCCCTCAGTACTGACTCTCTGACACTGCAGCACTCCCTCAGTACTGACTCTCTGACACTGCAGCACTCCCTCAGTACTGACCCTCTGACAGTGCAGCACTCCCTCACTACTGACCCTCTGACAGTGCGGCACTCCCTCAGTACTTACCCTCTGACAGTGCAGCATTCCCTCAGTACTGACCCTCTGACAGTGCAGCACTCCCTCAGTACTTACCCTCTGACAGTGCAGCACTCCCTCAGTACTGACCCTCTGACAGTGCAGAACTCCCTCAGTACTTACCCTCTGACAGTGCAGCATTCCCTCAGTACTGACCCAACTGACAGTGCATCACTCCCTCAGTACTGACCCCCTGACAGTGCAGCACTCCCTCAGTACTGACCCTCTGACAGTGCAGCACTCCCACAGTACTGACCATCTGACAGTGCAGCACTCCCTCAGTACTGACCCTCTGACAGTGACGCATTCCCTCAGTACTGACCCTCTGACAGTGCAGCACTACCTCAGTACTTACCCTCTGACAGTGCAGCATTCCCTCAGTACTGACCCTCGGACAGTGCAGCACTCCCTCAGTACTGACCCTCTGACAGTGCAGCACTCCCTCAGTACTGACCATCTCACAGTGCAGCACTCCCTCAGTACATACCCTCTGACAGTGCAGCATTCCCTCAGTACTTACCCTCTGACAGTGCAGCATTCCCTCAGTACTGACCCTCTGACAGTGCAGCACTCCCTCAGTACTGACCCTCTGACAGTGCAGCACTCCCTCAGTACTGACCCTCTGACAGTGCAGCACTCCCTCAGTACTGACCCTGGGACAGTGCAGCACTCCCTCAGTACTGACCCTCGGACAGTGCAGCACTCCCTCAGTACTGACCCTCTGACAGTGCAGCACTCCCTCAGTACTGACCATCTCACAGTGCAGCACTCCCTCAGTACATACCCTCTGACAGTGCAGCATTCCCTCAGTACTGACCCTCTGACAGTGCAGAACTCCCTCAGTACTGATCCTCTGACAGTGCAGCATTCCCTCAGTACTGACCCTCTGACAGTGCAGCACTCCCTCAGCACTGACCCTCTGACAGTGCAGCACTCCAACAGTACTGACCATCTGACAGTGCAGCACTCCCTCAGTACTGACCCTCTGACAGTTCAGCGTCTCCTGAGCACTGACCCTCTGACAGTGCAGCACCTCCTCAGTATTGACCCTCTGACAGTGCAGCCCTCCCTCAGTCCTCACCTCTGACAGTGCAGCACTCCCTCAGTACTGAGCCTCTGACAGTGCAGCACTGCCTCATTACTGATCCTCTGACAGTGCAGCACTCCCTCAGTACTGACCCTGTGACGGTGCAGCACTCCCTCAGTACTGACCCTCTGACAGTGCAGCACTCCCTCAGTACTCACCCTCTGACAGTGCAGCACTCCCTCAGTACTGACCCTCTGACAGTGCAGCACTCCCTCAGTACTGACCCTCTGACAGTGCAGCACTCCCTCAGTACTGTCCCTCTGACAGTGCAGCACTCTCTCAGTACTGACCCTCTGACACTGCAGCACTCCCTCAGTACTGACCCTCTGACAGTGCAGCACTCCCTCACTACTGACCCTCTGACAGTGCAGCGCTCCCTCAGGACTGACCCTCTGGCAGTGCAGCAATCCCTAGTACTGACCCTATGACAGTGCAGCACTCCCTCAGTACTGACCCTCTGACAGTGCAGCACTCCCTCAGTACTGACACTCTGACAGTGCAGCACTCCCTCAGTACTGACCCTCTGACAGTGCAGCACTCCCTCAGTACTGACCCTCTGACAGTGCAGCACTCCCTCAGTACTGACCCTCTGACAGTGCAGCACTCCCTCAGTACGGACCCTCTGACAATGCAGCACTCCCTCAGTACTGAGCCTCTGACAGTCCAGCACTCCCTCAGTACTTACCCTCTGACAGTGCAGCATTCCCTCAGTACTGACCCAGTGACAGTGCAGCATTCCCTCAGTACTGACCCCCTGACAGTGCATTACTCCCTCAGTACTGACCCCCTGACAGTGCAGCACTCCCTCAGTACTGACCCTCTGACAGTGCAGCACTGCCTCAGTACTGATCCTCTGACAGTGCAGCAGTCCCTCAGTACTGAGCCTGTGACAGTGCAGCACTCCCTCAGTACTGACTCTCTGACAGTGCAGCACCCCTCAGTACTGACCCTCTGACAGTGCAGCACTCCCTCAGTACGGACCCTCTGACAGTGCAGCAATCCCTCAGTACTGAACCTCTGACAGTGCAGCACTCCCTCAGTACTGACCCTCTGACAGTGCAGCACTCCCTCAGTACTGTCCCTCTGACAGTGCAGCACTCTCTCAGTATTGACCCTCTGACAGTGCAGCACTCCCTCAGTACTGAACCTCTGACAGTGCAGCGCTCCCTCAGTACTGACCCTCTGACAGTTCAGCACTCCCTCAGTACTGACCCTCTGACAGTGCAGCACTCCCTCAGTACTGACCCTCTGACAGTGCAGCACTCCCTCAGTACTGACCCTCTGACTGTGCAGCTCTCCCTGAGTACTGACCCTCTGACAGTGCAGCACTCCCTCAGTACTGACCCTCTGACAGTGCAGCACTCCCTCAGTACTGACCCTCTGACAGTGCAGCACTCCCTCAGTACTGACCCTCTGACAGTGCAGCACTCCCTCAGTACTGACCCTCTGACAGTGCAGCACTCCCTCAGGACTGACCCTCTGACAGTGCAGCACTCCCACAGTACTAACCCCCTGACAGTGCAGCACTCCCTCAGTACTGACCCTCTGACAGTACTGCACTCCCTCAGTACTGACCCTCTGACAGTGCAGCACTCCCTCAGTACTGACCCTCTGACAGTGCAGCAATCCCTCAGTACTGACCCTCTGACAGTGCGGCACTCCCACAGTACTGACCCTCTGACAGTGCAGCACTCCCTCAGTACTGACCCTCTGACAGTGCGGCACTCCCTCAGTACTGACCCTCTGACAGTGCGGCACTCCCTCAGTACATACCCTCTGACAGTGCAGCATTCCCTCAGTACTGACCCTCTGACAGTGCAGCACTCCCTCAGTACTTACCCTCTGACAGTGCAGCATTCCCTCATTACTGACCCTCTGAGAGTGCAGAACTCCCTCAGTATTTACCCTCTGATAGTGCAGCATTCCCGCAATACTGAACCTCTGACAGTGTAGCACTCCCTCAGTACTGACCCTCTGACAGTGCAGCACTTCCTCAGTACTGACCCTCTGACAGTGCAGCACTTCCTCAGTACTGACCCTCTGACAGTGCAGCACTTCCTCAGTACTGACCCTCTGACAGTGCAGCACTCCCTCAGTACTGACCCTCTGACAGTGCAGCACTTCCTCAGTACTGACCCTCTGACAGTGCAGCACTCCCTCAGTATTGACCCTCTGACAGTGCAGCACTCCCTCAGTACTGTCCCTCTGACAGTGCAACACTCCCTCAGTACTGACCCTCTGACAGTGCAGCGCCTCCTGAGCACGGACCCTCTGACAGTGCAGCACTCCCTCAGTACTGACCCTCTGACAGTGCAGCACTTCCTCAGTACTGACCCTCTGACAGTGCAGCACTCCCTCAGTACTGACCCTCTGACAGTGCAGCACTCCCTCAGTATTGACCCTCTGACAGTGCAGCACTCCCTCAGTACTGACCCTCTGACAGTGTAGCACTCTCTCAGTACTGACCATCTGACAGTGCAGCACTCCCTCAGAACTGACCCTCTGACAATGCAGCACTCACTCAGTACTGACCCTCTGACATTGCAGCGCTCCCTCAGTACTGACCCTTTGGCAGTGCAGCACTCCCTCAGTATTGACCCTCTGACAGTGCTGCCCTCCCTCAGTCCTCACCTTCTTACAGTGCAGCACTCCCTCAGTACTGACCCTCTGACAGTGCAGCACTCCCTCAGTACCGACCCTCTGACAGTGCAGCACTCCCTCAGTACTGACCCTCTGACAGTGCAGCAGTCCCTCAGTACTGTCTCTCTGACAGTGCAGCACTCCCTCAGTTCTGATCCCCTGACAGTGCAGCACTACCTCAGTACTGACACTCTGACAGTGCAGCTCTCCCTCAGTACTGACCCTCTGACAGTGCAGCACTCCCTCAGTACTGACCCTCTGACAGTGCAGCACTCCCTCAGTACAGACCCTCTGACAGTGCTGCACTCCCTCAGTACTGACCCTCTGATAGTGCAGCACTCCCTCAGGACTGACCCTCTGACAGTGCAGCACTCCCACAGTACTGACCCCCTGACAGTGCAGCATTCTCTCAGTACTGACCCTCTGACAGTACAGCACTCCCTCAGTACTGAACCTCTGACAGTGCAGCACTCCCTCAGTACTGACCCTCTGAGAGTGCAGCACTCCCTCAGTACTGACCCTCTGACAGTGCGGCACTCCCTCAGTACTGAACCTCTGACAGTGCGGCACTCCCTCAGTACATACCCTCTGACAGTGCAGCATTCCCTCAGTACTGACCCTCTGACAGTGCAGCACTCCCTCAGTACTTACCCTCTGACAGTGCAGCATTCCCTCAGTACTGACCCTCTGACAGTGCAGCACTCCCTCAGTACTGACCCTCTGACAGTGCAGCACTCCCTCAGCACTGACCCTCTGACAGTGCAGCACTCCCTCAGTACTGACCCTCTGACAGTGCAGCACCCCCTCAGTACTGACCCTCTGACAGTGCAGCACTCCCTCAGCACTGACCCTCTGACAGTGCAGCATTCCCTCAGTACTGACCCTCTGACAGTGCAGCACCCCCTCAGTACTGACCCTCTGACAGTGCAGCACTCCCTCAGTAGTGACCATCTCACAGTGCAGCACTCCCTCAGTACTGACCCTCTGAGAGTGTAGCACTCCCTCAGTACTGTCCCTCTGACAGTGCAGCACTCCCTCAGTACTGACCCTCTGACAGTTCAGCGCCTCCTGAGCACTGACCCTCTGACAGTGCAGCACCTCCTCAGTATTTTCCCTCTGACAGTGCAGCACTCCCTCAGTATTGACCCTCTGACAGTGCAGCCCTCCCTCAGTCCTCACCTCTGACAGTGCAGCACTCCCTCAGTACTGACCCTGTGACGGTGCAGCACTCCCTCAGTACTGACCCTCTGACAGTGCAGCACTCCCTCAGTACTGACCCTCTGACAGTGCAGCACTCCCTCAGTGCTGACCCTCTGACAGTGCAGCACTCCCTCAGTACTGACCCTCTGACAGTGCAGCACTCCCTCAGTACTGACCCTCTGACAGTGCAGCACTCCCTCAGTACTGTCCCTCTGACAGTGCAGCACTCTCTCAGTACTGACCCTCTGACACTGCAGCACTCCCTCAGTACTGACCCTCTGACAGTGCAGCACTCCCTCAGTACTGTCCCTCTGACAGTGCAGCACTCTCTCAGTACTGACCCTCTGACACTGCAGCACTCCCTCAGTACTGACCCTCTGACAGTGCAGCACTCCCTCAGTACTCACCCTCTGACAGTGCAGCGCTCCCTCAGGAATGACCCTCTGGCAGTGCAGCACTCCCTAGTACTGACCCTCTAACAGTGCAGCACTCCCTCAGTACTGACCCTCTGACAGTGCAGCACTCACTCAGTACTGACCCTCTGACAGTTCAGCACTTCCTCAGTAGTGACCCTCTGACAGTGCAGCACTTCCTCAGTATTGACCCTCTGACAGTGCAGCACTCCCTCAGTACTGACCCTCTGACAGTGCAGCACTTCCTCAGTATTGACCCCCTGACAGTGCAGCACTCCCTCAGTACTGACCCTGTGACAGTGCAGCACTCCCTCAGTACTGACCCTCTGACAGTGCAGCACTCCCTCAGTACTGACCCTCTGACAGTGCAGCACTCCCTCAGTACGGACCCTCTGACAATGCAGCACTCCCTCAGTACTGACCCTCTGACAGTCCAGCACTCCCTCAGTACTTACCCTCTGACAGTGCAGCATTCCCTCAGTACTGACCCAGTGACAGTGCAGAACTCCCTCAGTACTGACCCTCTGACAGTGCAGCATTTCCTCAGTACTGACCCCCTGACAGTGCATCACTCCCTCAGTACTGACCCCCTGACAGTGCTGCACTCCCTCAGTACTGACCCTCTGACAGTGCAGCACTCCCTCAGTACTGACCCTCTGTCAGTGCAGCACTCCCTCAGTACTGACCCTCTGACAGTGCAGCACTCCCTCAGTACTGACCCTCTGACAGTGCAGTACTCCATCAATACTGACCCTCTGACAGTGCAGCACTCCCTCACTACTGACCCTCTGACAGTGCGGCACTCCCTCAGGACTGAACCTCTGACAGTGCGGCACTCCCTCAGTACTGACCCTCTGACAGTGCAGCACTCCCTCAGTACTTACCCTCTGACAGTGCAGCATTCCCTCAGTACTGACCCTCTGACAGTGCAGCACTCCCTCAGTACTGACCCTCTGACAGTGCAGCACTCCCTCAGTACTGACCCTCTGACAGTGCAGCACTCCCTCAGTACTGACCATCTGACAGTGCAGCACTCCCTCAGTACTGACCCTCTGTCAGTGCAGCACTCCCTCAGTACTGACTCTCTGACACTGCAGCACTCCCTCAGTACTGACTCTCTGACACTGCAGCACTCCCTCAGTACTGACCCTCTGACAGTGCAGCACTCCCTCACTACTGACCCTCTGACAGTGCGGCACTCCCTCAGTACTTACCCTCTGACAGTGCAGCATTCCCTCAGTACTGACCCTCTGACAGTGCAGCACTCCCTCAGTACTTACCCTCTGACAGTGCAGCACTCCCTCAGTACTGACCCTCTGACAGTGCAGAACTCCCTCAGTACTTACCCTCTGACAGTGCAGCATTCCCTCAGTACTGACCCAACTGACAGTGCATCACTCCCTCAGTACTGACCCCCTGACAGTGCAGCACTCCCTCAGTACTGACCCTCTGACAGTGCAGCACTCCCACAGTACTGACCATCTGACAGTGCAGCACTCCCTCAGTACTGACCCTCTGACAGTGACGCATTCCCTCAGTACTGACCCTCTGACAGTGCAGCACTACCTCAGTACTTACCCTCTGACAGTGCAGCATTCCCTCAGTACTGACCCTCGGACAGTGCAGCACTCCCTCAGTACTGACCCTCTGACAGTGCAGCACTCCCTCAGTACTGACCATCTCACAGTGCAGCACTCCCTCAGTACATACCCTCTGACAGTGCAGCATTCCCTCAGTACTGACCCTCTGACAGTGCAGAACTCCCTCAGCACTGACCCTCTGACAGTGCAGCACTCCCACAGTACTGACCATCTGACAGTGCAGCCTTCCCTCAGTACTTACCCTCTGACAGTGCAGCATTCCCTCAGTACTGACCCTCTGACAGTGCAGCACTCCCTCAGTACTGTCCCTCTGACAGTGCAGCACTCCCTCAGTACTGACCCTCTGACAGTTCAGCGTCTCCTGAGCACTGACCCTCTGACAGTGCAGCACCTCCTCAGTATTGACCCTCTGACAGTGCAGCCCTCCCTCAGTCCTCACCTCTGACAGTGCAGCACTCCCGCAGTACTGAGCCTCTGACAGTGCAGCACTGCCTCATTACTGATCCTCTGACAGTGCAGCACTCCCTCAGTACTGACTCTGTGACGGTGCAGCACTCCCTCAGTACTGACCCTCTGACAGTGCAGCACTCCCTCAGTACTGACCCTCTGACAGTGCAGCACTCCCTCAGTACTGACCCTCTGACAGTGCAGCACTCCCTCAGTACTGACCCTCTGACAGTGCAGCACTCCCTCAGTACTGTCCCTCTGACAGTGCAGCACTCTCTCAGTACTGACCCTCTGACACTGCAGCACTCCCTCAGTACTGACCCTCTGACAGTGCAGCACTCCCTCACTACTGACCCTCTGACAGTGCAGCACTCCCTCAGTACTGACCCTCTGAGAGTGCAGCACTCCCTCAGTACTGACCCTCTGACAGTGCGGCACTCCCTCAGTACTGAACCTCTGACAGTGCGGCACTCCCTCAGTACATACCCTCTGACAGTGCAGCATTCCCTCAGTACTGACCCTCTGACAGTGCAGCACTCCCTCAGTACTTACCCTCTGACAGTGCAGCATTCCCTCAGTACTGACCCTCTGACAGTGCAGCACTCCCTCAGTACTGACCCTCTGACAGTGCAGCACTCCCTCAGCACTGACCCTCTGACAGTGCAGCACTCCCTCAGTACTGACCCTCTGACAGTGCAGCACCCCCTCAGTACTGACCCTCTGACAGTGCAGCACTCCCTCAGCACTGACCCTCTGACAGTGCAGCATTCCCTCAGTACTGACCCTCTGACAGTGCAGCACCCCCTCAGTACTGACCCTCTGACAGTGCAGCACTCCCTCAGTAGTGACCATCTCACAGTGCAGCACTCCCTCAGTACTGACCCTCTGAGAGTGTAGCACTCCCTCAGTACTGTCCCTCTGACAGTGCAGCACTCCCTCAGTACTGACCCTCTGACAGTTCAGCGCCTCCTGAGCACTGACCCTCTGACAGTGCAGCACCTCCTCAGTATTGTCCCTCTGACAGTGCAGCACTCCCTCAGTATTGACCCTCTGACAGTGCAGCCCTCCCTGAGTCCTCACCTCTGACAGTGCAGCACTCCCTCAGTACTGACCCTGTGACGGTGCAGCACTCCCTCAGTACTGACCCTCTGACAGTGCAGCACTCCCTCAGTACTGACCCTCTGACAGTGCAGCACTCGCTCAGTGCTGACCCTCTGACAGTGCAGCACTCCCTCAGTACTGACCCTCTGACAGTGCAGCACTCCCTCAGTACTGACCCTCTGACAGTGCAGCACTCCCTCAGTACTGTCCCTCTGACAGTGCAGCACTCTCTCAGTACTGACCCTCTGACACTTCAGCACTCCCTCAGTACTGACCCTCTGACAGTGCAGCACTCCCTCAGTACTTTCCCTCTGACAGTGCAGCACTCTCTCAGTACTGACCCTCTGACACTGCAGCACTCCCTCAGTACTGACCCTCTGACAGTGCAGCACTCCCTCAGTACTCACCCTCTGACAGTGCAGCGCTCCCTCAGGACTGACCCTCTGGCAGTGCAGCACTCCCTAGTACTGACCCTCTAACAGTGCAGCACTCCCTCAGTACTGACCCTCTGACAGTGCAGCACTCACTCAGTACTGACCCTCTGACAGTTCAGCACTTCCTCAGTACTGACCCTCTGACAGTGCAGCACTTCCTCAGTATTGACCCTCTGACAGTGCAGCACTCCCTCAGTACTGACCTTCTGACAGTGCAGCACTCCCTCAGTACTGACCCTATGACAGTGCAGCACTCCCTCAGTACTGACCCTCTGACAGTGCAGCACTCCCTCAGTACTGACCCTATGACAGTGCAGCACTCCCTCAGTACTGACCATCTGACAGTGCAGCACTCCCTCAGTACTGACCCTCTGACAGTGCAGCACTCCCTCACTACTGACCCTCTGACAGTGCAGAACTCCCTCAGTACTGACCCTCTGACAGTGCAGCACTCCCTCAGTACTGACCCTCTGACAATGTAGCACTCTCTCAGTACTGACCCTCTGACAGTGCAGCACTCCGTCAGTACTGACCCTGTGACAGTGCAGCACTCCCTCAGTACTGACCCTGTGACAGTGCAGCACTCCCTCAGTACTGACCCTCTGACAGTGCAGCACTCCCTCAGTACTGACCCTCTGACAGTGCAGCACTCCCTCAGTACGGACCCTTTGACAATGCAGCACTCCCTCAGTACTGACCCTCTGACAGTCCAGCACTCCCTCAGTACTTACCCTCTGACAGTGCAGCATTCCCTCAGTACTGACCCAGTGACAGTGCAGAACTCCCTCAGTACTGACCCTCTGACAGTGCAGCACTCCCTCAGTACTGACCCTCTGACAGTGCAGCACTCCCTCAGTACTGACCCTCTGACAGTGCAGCACACCCTCAGTACTGACCCTCTGTCAGTGCAGCACTCCCTCAGTACTGACCCTCTGACAGTGCAGCACTCCCTCAGTACTGACCCTCTGACAGTGCAGTACTCCATCAATACTGACCCTCTGACAGTGCAGCACTCCCTCACTACTGACCCTCTGACAGTGCAGCACTCCCTCAGGGACTGACCCTCTGACAGTGCGGCACTCCCTCAGTACTGACCCTCTGACAGTGCAGCACTCCCTCAGTACTTACCCTCTGACAGTGCAGCATTCCCTCAGTACTGACCCTCTGACAGTGCAGCACTCCCTCAGTACTGACCCTCTGACAGTGCAGCACTCCCTCAGTACTGACCCTCTGACAGTGCAGCACTCCCTCAGTACTGACCCTCTGTCAGTGCAGCACTCCCTCAGTACGGACCCTCTGACAATGCAGCACTCCCTCAGTACTGACCCTCTGACAGTCCAGCACTCCCTCAGTACTTACCCTCTGACAGTGCAGCATTCCCTCAGTACTGACCCAGTGACAGTGCAGAACTCCCTCAGTACTGACCCTCTGACAGTGCTGCACTCCCTCAGTACTGACCCTCTGACAGTGCAGCACTCCCTCAGTACTGACCCTCTGTCAGTGCAGCACTCCCTCAGTACTGACCCTCTGACAGTGCAGCACTCCCTCAGTACTGACCCTCTGACAGTGCAGTACTCCATCAATACTGACCCTCTGACAGTGCAGCACTCCCTCACTACTGACCCTCTGACAGTGCAGCACTCCCTCAGGACTGAACCTCTGACAGTGCGGCACTCCCTCAGTACTGACCCTCTGACAGTGCAGCACTCCCTCAGTACTTACCCTCTGACAGTGCAGCATTCCCTCAGTACTGACCCTCTGACAGTGCAGCACTCCCTCAGTACTGACCCTCTGACAGTGCAGCACTCCCTCAGTACTGACCCTCTGACAGTGCAGCACTCCCTCAGTACTGACCCTCTGACAGTGCAGCACTCCCTCAGTACTGACCCTCTGTCAGTGCAGCACTCCCTCAGTACTGACTCTCTGACACTGCAGCACTCCCTCAGTACTGACTCTCTGACACTGCAGCACTCCCTCAGTACTGACCCTCTGACAGTGCAGCACTCCCCTCACTACTGACCCTCTGACAGTGCGGCACTCCTCAGTACTTACCCTCTGACAGTGCAGCATTCCCTCAGTACTGACCCTCTGACAGTGCAGCACTCCCTCAGTACTTACCCTCTGACAGTGCAGCACTCCCTCAGTACTGACCCTCTGACAGTGCAGAACTCCCTCAGTACTTACCCTCTGACAGTGCAGCATTCCCTCAGTACTGACCCAACTGACAGTGCATCACTCCCTCAGTACTGACCC
The DNA here is from genome assembly GCA_037974335.1 of Prionace glauca. Classification (NCBI taxonomy): domain Eukaryota; kingdom Metazoa; phylum Chordata; class Chondrichthyes; order Carcharhiniformes; family Carcharhinidae; genus Prionace; species Prionace glauca. Next base: position 51,900 of record JBBMRE010000096.1, read on the forward strand.
CCTGACAGTGCAGCACTCCCTCAGTACTGACCCTCTGACAGTGCAGCACTCCCACAGTACTGACCATCTGACAGTGCAGCACTCCCTCAGTACTGACCCTCTGACAGTGACGCATTCCCTCAGTACTGACCCTCTGACAGTGCAGCACTACCTCAGTACTTACCCTCTGACAGTGCAGCATTCCCTCAGTACTGACCCTCGGACAGTGCAGCACTCCCTCAGTACTGACCCTCTGACAGTGCAGCACTCCCTCAGTACTGACCATCTCACAGTGCAGCACTCCCTCAGTACATACCCTCTGACAGTGCAGCATTCCCTCAGTACTGACCCTCTGACAGTGCAGAACTCCCTCAGCACTGACCCTCTGACAGTGCAGCACTCCCACAGTACTGACCATCTGACAGTGCAGCCTTCCCTCAGTACTTACCCTCTGACAGTGCAGCATTCCCTCAGTACTGACCCTCTGACAGTGCAGCACTCCCTCAGTACTGTCCCTCTGACAGTGCAGCACTCCCTCAGTACTGACCCTCTGACAGTTCAGCGTCTCCTGAGCACTGACCCTCTGACAGTGCAGCACCTCCTCAGTATTGACCCTCTGACAGTGCAGCCCTCCCTCAGTCCTCACCTCTGACAGTGCAGCACTCCCGCAGTACTGAGCCTCTGACAGTGCAGCACTGCCTCATTACTGATCCTCTGACAGTGCAGCACTCCCTCAGTACTGACTCTGTGACGGTGCAGCACTCCCTCAGTACTGACCCTCTGACAGTGCAGCACTCCCTCAGTACTGACCCTCTGACAGTGCAGCACTCCCTCAGTACTGACCCTCTGACAGTGCAGCACTCCCTCAGTACTGACCCTCTGACAGTGCAGCACTCCCTCAGTACTGTCCCTCTGACAGTGCAGCACTCTCTCAGTACTGACCCTCTGACACTGCAGCACTCCCTCAGTACTGACCCTCTGACAGTGCAGCACTCCCTCACTACTGACCCTCTGACAGTGCAGCACTCCCTCAGTACTGACCCTCTGAGAGTGCAGCACTCCCTCAGTACTGACCCTCTGACAGTGCGGCACTCCCTCAGTACTGAACCTCTGACAGTGCGGCACTCCCTCAGTACATACCCTCTGACAGTGCAGCATTCCCTCAGTACTGACCCTCTGACAGTGCAGCACTCCCTCAGTACTTACCCTCTGACAGTGCAGCATTCCCTCAGTACTGACCCTCTGACAGTGCAGCACTCCCTCAGTACTGACCCTCTGACAGTGCAGCACTCCCTCAGCACTGACCCTCTGACAGTGCAGCACTCCCTCAGTACTGACCCTCTGACAGTGCAGCACCCCCTCAGTACTGACCCTCTGACAGTGCAGCACTCCCTCAGCACTGACCCTCTGACAGTGCAGCATTCCCTCAGTACTGACCCTCTGACAGTGCAGCACCCCCTCAGTACTGACCCTCTGACAGTGCAGCACTCCCTCAGTAGTGACCATCTCACAGTGCAGCACTCCCTCAGTACTGACCCTCTGAGAGTGTAGCACTCCCTCAGTACTGTCCCTCTGACAGTGCAGCACTCCCTCAGTACTGACCCTCTGACAGTTCAGCGCCTCCTGAGCACTGACCCTCTGACAGTGCAGCACCTCCTCAGTATTGTCCCTCTGACAGTGCAGCACTCCCTCAGTATTGACCCTCTGACAGTGCAGCCCTCCCTGAGTCCTCACCTCTGACAGTGCAGCACTCCCTCAGTACTGACCCTGTGACGGTGCAGCACTCCCTCAGTACTGACCCTCTGACAGTGCAGCACTCCCTCAGTACTGACCCTCTGACAGTGCAGCACTCGCTCAGTGCTGACCCTCTGACAGTGCAGCACTCCCTCAGTACTGACCCTCTGACAGTGCAGCACTCCCTCAGTACTGACCCTCTGACAGTGCAGCACTCCCTCAGTACTGTCCCTCTGACAGTGCAGCACTCTCTCAGTACTGACCCTCTGACACTTCAGCACTCCCTCAGTACTGACCCTCTGACAGTGCAGCACTCCCTCAGTACTTTCCCTCTGACAGTGCAGCACTCTCTCAGTACTGACCCTCTGACACTGCAGCACTCCCTCAGTACTGACCCTCTGACAGTGCAGCACTCCCTCAGTACTCACCCTCTGACAGTGCAGCGCTCCCTCAGGACTGACCCTCTGGCAGTGCAGCACTCCCTAGTACTGACCCTCTAACAGTGCAGCACTCCCTCAGTACTGACCCTCTGACAGTGCAGCACTCACTCAGTACTGACCCTCTGACAGTTCAGCACTTCCTCAGTACTGACCCTCTGACAGTGCAGCACTTCCTCAGTATTGACCCTCTGACAGTGCAGCACTCCCTCAGTACTGACCTTCTGACAGTGCAGCACTCCCTCAGTACTGACCCTATGACAGTGCAGCACTCCCTCAGTACTGACCCTCTGACAGTGCAGCACTCCCTCAGTACTGACCCTATGACAGTGCAGCACTCCCTCAGTACTGACCATCTGACAGTGCAGCACTCCCTCAGTACTGACCCTCTGACAGTGCAGCACTCCCTCACTACTGACCCTCTGACAGTGCAGAACTCCCTCAGTACTGACCCTCTGACAGTGCAGCACTTCCTCAGTATTGACCCCCTGACAGTGCAGCACTCCCTCAGTACTGACCCTGTGACAGTGCAGCACTCCCTCAGTACTGACCCTCTGACAGTGCAGCACTCCCTCAGTACTGACCCTCTGACAGTGCAGCACTCCCTCAGTACGGACCCTTTGACAATGCAGCACTCCCTCAGTACTGACCCTCTGACAGTCCAGCACTCCCTCAGTACTTACCCTCTGACAGTGCAGCATTCCCTCAGTACTGACCCAGTGACAGTGCAGAACTCCCTCAGTACTGACCCTCTGACAGTGCAGCATTTCCTCAGTACTGACCCCCTGACAGTGCATCACTCCCTCAGTACTGACCCTCTGACAGTGCAGCACACCCTCAGTACTGACCCTCTGTCAGTGCAGCACTCCCTCAGTACTGACCCTCTGACAGTGCAGCACTCCCTCAGTACTGACCCTCTGACAGTGCAGTACTCCATCAATACTGACCCTCTGACAGTGCAGCACTCCCTCACTACTGACCCTCTGACAGTGCAGCACTCCCTCAGGACTGACCCTCTGACAGTGCGGCACTCCCTCAGTACTGACCCTCTGACAGTGCAGCACTCCCTCAGTACTTACCCTCTGACAGTGCAGCATTCCCTCAGTACTGACCCTCTGACAGTGCAGCACTCCCTCAGTACTGACCCTCTGACAGTGCAGCACTCCCTCAGTACTGACCCTCTGACAGTGCAGCACTCCCTCAGAACTGACCCTCTGACAGTGCAGCACTCCCTCAGTACTGACCCTCGGACAGTGCAGCACTCCCTCAGTACTGACCCTCTGACAGTGCAGCACTCCCTCAGTACTGACCATCTCACAGTGCAGCACTCCCTCAGTACATACCCTCTGACAGTGCAGCATTCCCTCAGTACTGACCCTCTGACAGTGCAGAACTCCCTCAGTACTGATCCTCTGACAGTGCAGCATTCCCTCAGTACTGACCCTCTGACAGTGCAGCACTCCCTCAGCACTGACCCTCTGACAGTGCAGCACTCCCACAGTACTGACCATCTGACAGTGCAGCACTCCCTCAGTACTTACCCTCTGACAGTGCAGCATTCCCTCAGTACTGACCCTCTGACAGTGCAGCACTCCCTCAGTACTGTCCCTCTGACAGTGCAGCACTCCCTCAGTACTGACCCTCTGACAGTTCAGCGTCTCCTGAGCACTGACCCTCTGACAGTGCAGCACCTCCTCAGTATTGACCCTCTGACAGTGCAGCCCTCCCTCAGTCCTCACCTCTGACAGTGCAGCACTCCCTCAGTACTGAGCCTCTGACAGTGCAGCACTGCCTCATTACTGATCCTCTGACAGTGCAGCACTCCCTCAGTACTGACCCTGTGACGGTGCAGCACTCCCTCAGTACTGACCCTCTGACAGTGCAGCACTCCCTCAGTACTCACCCTCTGACAGTGCAGCACTCCCTCAGTACTGACCCTCTGACAGTGCAGCACTCCCTCAGTACTGACCCTCTGACAGTGCAGCACTCCCTCAGTACTGTCCCTCTGACAGTGCAGCACTCTCTCAGTACTGACCCTCTGACACTGCAGCACTCCCTCAGTACTGACCCTCTGACAGTGCAGCGCTCCCTCAGGACTGACCCTCTGGCAGTGCAGCACTCCCTAGTACTGACCCTATGACAGTGCAGCACTCCCTCAGTACTGACCCTCTGACAGTGCAGCACTCCCTCAGTACTGACCCTCTGACAGTGCAGCACTCCCTCAGTACTGACCCTCTGACAGTGCAGCACTCCCTCAGTACGGACCCTCTGACAATGCAGCACTCCCTCAGTACTGAGCCTCTGACAGTCCAGCACTCCCTCAGTACTTACCCTCTGACAGTGCAGCATTCCCTCAGTACTGACCCAGTGACAGTGCTGAACTCCCTAGTACTGACCCTCTGACAGTGCAGCATTCCCTCAGTATTGACCCCCTGACAGTGCATCACTCCCTCAGTACTGACCCCCTGACAGTGCAGCACTTCCGCAGTACTGACCCTCTGACAGTGCAGCACTGCCTCAGTACTGATCCTCTGACAGTGCAGCAGTCCCTCAGTACTGAGCCTGTGACAGTGCAGCACTCCCTCAGTACTGACTCTCTGACAGTGCAGCACCCCTCAGTACTGACCCTCTGACAGTGCAGCACTCCCTCAGTACGGACCCTCTGACAGTGCAGCAATCCCTCAGTACTGAACCTCTGACAGTGCAGCACTCCCTCAGTACTGACCCTCTGACAGTGCAGCACTCCCTCAGTACTGTCCCTCTGACAGTGCAGCACTCTCTCAGTATTGACCCTCTGACAGTGCAGCACTCCCTCAGTACTGAACCTCTGACAGTGCAGCGCTCCCTCAGTACTGACCCTCTGACAGTTCAGCACTCCCTCAGTACTGACCCTCTGACAGTGCAGCACTCCCTCAGTACTGACCCTCTGACAGTGCAGCACTCCCTCAGTACTGACCCTCTGACTGTGCAGCTCTCCCTGAGTACTGACCCTCTGACAGTGCAGCACTCCCTCAGTACTGACCCTCTGACAGTGCAGCACTCCCTCAGTACTGACCCTCTGACAGTGCAGCACTCCCTCAGTACTGACCCTCTGACAGTGCAGCACTCCCTCAGGACTGACCCTCTGACAGTGCAGCACTCCCACAGTACTAACCCCCTGACAGTGCAGCACTCCCTCAGTACTGACCCTCTGACAGTACTGCACTCCCTCAGTACTGACCCTCTGACAGTGCAGCACTCCCACAGTACTGACCCTCTGACAGTGCAGCAATCCCTCAGTACTGACCCTCTGACAGTGCGGCACTCCCACAGTACTGACCCTCTGACAGTGCAGCACTCCCTCAGTACTGACCCTCTGACAGTGCGGCACTCCCTCAGTACTGACCCTCTGACAGTGCGGCACTCCCTCAGTACATACCCTCTGACAGTGCAGCATTCCCTCAGTACTGACCCTCTGACAGTGCAGCACTCCCTCAGTACTTACCCTCTGACAGTGCAGCATTCCCTCATTACTGACCCTCTGAGAGTGCAGAACTCCCTCAGTATTTACCCTCTGATAGTGCAGCATTCCCGCAATACTGAACCTCTGACAGTGTAGCACTCCCTCAGTACTGACCCTCTGACAGTGCAGCACTTCCTCAGTACTGACCCTCTGACAGTGCAGCACTTCCTCAGTACTGACCCTCTGACAGTGCAGCACTTCCTCAGTACTGACCCTCCGACAGTGCAGCACTCCCTCAGTACTGTCCCTCTGACAGTGCAACACTCCCTCAGTACTGACCCTCTGACAGTGCAGCGCCTCCTGAGCACGGACCCTCTGACAGTGCAGCACTCCCTCAGTACTGACCCTCTGACAGTGCAGCACTTCCTCAGTACTGACCATCTGACAGTGCAGCACTCCCTCAGTACTGACCCTCTGACAGTGCAGCACTCCCTCAGTATTGACCCTCTGACAGTGCAGCACTCCCTCAGTACTGACCCTCTGACAGTGTAGCACTCTCTCAGTACTGACCATCTGACAGTGCAGCACTCCCTCAGTCCTGACCCTCTGACAGTGCAGCACTCCCTCAGTACTGTCCCTCTGACAGTGCAGCACTCTCTCAGTATTGACCTTCTGACAGTGCAGCACTCCCTCAGAACTGACCCTCTGACAATGCAGCACTCCCTCAGTACTGACCCTCTGACAGTGCAGCGCTCCCTCAGTACTGACCCTTTGGCAGTGCAGCACTCCCTCAGTATTGACCTTCTGACAGTGCAGCACTCCCTCAGAACTGACCCTCTGACAATGCAGCACTCTCTCAGTATTGACCTTCTGACAGTGCAGCACTCCCTCAGAACTGACCCTCTGACAATGCAGCAATCCCTCAGTATTGACCCTCTGACAGTGCTGCCCTCCGTCAGTCCTCACCTTCTTACAGTGCAGCACTCCCTCAGTACTGACCCTCTGACAGTGCAGCACTCCCTCAGTACCGACCCTCTGACAGTGCAGCACTCCCTCAGTACTGACCCTCTGACAGTGCAGCAGTCCCTCAGTACTGTCTCTCTGACAGTGCAGCACTCCCTCAGTACTGATCCCCTGACAGTGCAGCACTCCCTCAGTACTGATCCCCTGACTGTGCAGCACTACCTCAGTACTGACACTCTGACAGTGCAGCTCTCCCTCAGTACTGACCCTCTGACAGTGCAGCACTCCCTCAGTACTGACCCTCTGACAGTGCAGCACTCCCTCAGTACAGACCCTCTGACAGTGCTGCACTCCCTCAGTACTGACCCTCTGATAGTGCAGCACTCCCTCAGGACTGACCCTCTGACAGTGCAGCACTCCCACAGTACTGACCCCCTGACAGTGCAGCACTCTCTCAGTACTGACCCTCTGACAGTACAGCACTCCCTCAGTACTGAACCTCTGACAGTGCAGCACTCCCTCAGTACTGACCCTCTGAGAGTGCAGCACTCCCTCAGTACTGACCCTCTGACAATGCGGCACTCCCTCAGTACTGAACCTCTGACAGTGCGGCACTCCCTCAGTACATACCCTCTGACAGTGCAGCATTCCCTCAGTACTGACCCTCTGACAGTGCAGCACTCCCTCAGTACTTACCCTCTGACAGTGCAGCATTCCCTCAGTACTGACCCTCTGACAGTGCAGAACTCCCTCAGTATTTACCCTCTGATAGTGCAGCATTCCCGCAATACTGAACCTCTGACAGTGCATCACTCCCTCAGTACTGACCCTCTGACAGTGCAGCACTCCCTCAGTACTGTACCTCTGACAGTGCAGCGCTCCCTCAGTACTGACCCTCTGACAGTGCAGCGCCTCCTGAGCACGGACCCTCTGACCGTGCAGCAGTCCCTCAGTACTGACCCTCTGACAGTGCAGCATTCCCTCAGTACTGACCCTCTGACAGTGCAGCACTCCCTCAGTACTGACCCTCTGACAGTGCAGCACTCCCTCAGTACTGACCCTCTGACAGTGCAGCACTCCCTCAGTACTGACCCTCTGACAGTGCAGCACTCCCTCAGTACTGACCCTCTGACAGTGCAGCACTCCCTCAGTACTGACTCTCTGACAGTGCAGCACTCCCTCAGCACTGACCCTCTGACAGTGCAGCACTCCCTCAGTCCTGACCCTCTGACAGTGCAGCACTCCCTCACTACTGACCCTCTGACAGTGCAGCAGTCCCTCAGTACTGACCCTCTGACAGTGCGGCACTCCCTCAGTACTTACCCTCTGACAGTGCAGCACTCCCTCAGAACTGACCCTCTGACAATGCAGCACTCTCTCAGTATTGACCTTCTGACAGTGCAGCACTCCCTCAGAACTGACCCTCTGACAATGCAGCAATCCCTCAGTATTGACCCTCTGACAGTGCTGCCCTCCCTCAGTCCTCACCTTCTTACAGTGCAGCACTCCCTCAGTACTGACCCTCTGACAGTGCAGCACTCCCTCAGTACCGACCATCTGACAGTGCAGCACTCCCTCAGTACTGACCCTCTGACAGTGCAGCAGTCCCTCAGTACTGTCTCTCTGACAGTGCAGCACTCCCTCAGTACTGATCCCCTGACAGTGCAGCACTCCCTCAGTACTGATCCCCTGACTGTGCAGCACTACCTCAGTACTGACACTCTGACAGTGCAGCTCTCCCTCAGTACTGACCCTCTGACAGTGCAGCACTCCCTCAGTACTGACCCTCTGACAGTGCAGCACTCCCTCAGTACTGACCCTCTGACAGTGCAGCACTCCCTCAGTACTGACCCTCTGACAGTGCAGCACTCCCTCAGTACAGACCCTCTGACAGTGCTGCACTCCCTCAGTACTGACCCTCTGATAGTGCAGCACTCCCTCAGGACTGACCCTCTGACAGTGCAGCACTCCCACAGTACTGACCCCCTGACAGTGCAGCACTCTCTCAGTACTGACCCTCTGAGAGTACAGCACTCCCTCAGTACTGAACCTCTGACAGTGCAGCACTCCCTCAGTACTGACCCTCTGAGAGTGCAGCACTCCCTCAGTACTGACCCTCTGACAGTGCGGCACTCCCTCAGTACTGAACCTCTGACAGTGCGGCACTCCCTCAGTACATACCCTCTGACAGTGCAGCATTCCCTCAGTACTGACCCTCTGACAGTGCAGCACTCCCTCAGTACTTACCCTCTGACAGTGCAGCATTCCCTCAGTACTGACCCTCTGACAGTGCAGAACTCCCTCAGTATTTACCCTCTGATAGTGCAGCATTCCCGCAATACTGAACCTCTGACAGTGCATCACTCCCTCAGTACTGACCCTCTGACAGTGCAGCACTCCCTCAGTACTGTCCCTCTGACAGTGCAGCGCTCCCTCAGTACTGACCCTCTGACAGTGCAGCGCTCCTGAGCACGGACCCTCTGACCGTGCAGCACTCCCTCAGTACTGACCCTCTGACAGTGCAGCATTCCCTCAGTACTGACCCTCTGACAGTGCAGCACTCCCTCAGTACTGACCCTCTGACAGTGCAGCACTCCCTCAGTACTGACCCTCTGACAGTGCAGCCCTCCCTCAGTACTGACCCTCTGACAGTGCAGCACTCCCTCAGTACTGACCCTCTGACAGTGCAGCACTCCCTCAGTACTGACTCTCTGACAGTGCAGCACTCCCTCAGCACTGACCCTCTGACAGTGCAGCACTCCCTCAGTCCTGACCCTCTGACAGTGCAGCACTCCCTCACTACTGACCCTCTGACAGTGCAGCAGTCCCTCAGTACTGACCCTCTGACAGTGCGGCACTCCCTCAGTACTTACCCTCTGACAGTGCAGCATTCCCTCAGTACTAACCCTCTGACAGTGCAGCACTCCCTCAGTACTTACCCTCTGACAGTGCAGCATTCCCTCAGTACTGACCCTCTGACAGTGCAGAACTCCCTCAGTATTTACCCTCTGATAGTGCAGCATTCCCTCAGTACTGACCCTCTGACAGTGCATCACTCCCTCAGTACTGACCCTCTGACAGTGCAGCACTCCCTCAATACTGTCCCTCTGACAGTGTTGCACTCCCTCAGTACTGACCCTCTGACAGTGCAGCGCCTCCTGAGCACTGACCCTCTGACAGTGCAGCATTCCCTCAGTACTGACCCTCTGACAGTGCAGCACTCCCTCAGTACTGACCCTCTGACAGTGCAGCACTCCCTCAGTATTGACCCTCTGACAGTGCAGCACTCGCTCAGTATTGACCCTCTGACAGTGCAGCCCTCCCTCAGTCCTCACCTTTTGACAGTGCAGCACTCCCTCAGTACTGTCCCTCTGACAGTGCAGCACCCCCTCAGCACTGACCCCCTGACAGTGCAGCGCCTCCTGAGCACTGACCCTCTGACAGTGCAGCACTCCCTGAGTACTGACTGTCTGACAGTGCAGCCCTCCCTCAGTCCTCACCTTCTGACAGTGCAGCACTCCCTCAGTACTGACCCTCTGACATTGCAGCACTCCCTCAGTACTGACCCTCTGACAGTGCAGCACTCCCTGAGTACTGACCCTCTGACAATGCAGCACTCCCTCAGTATTGATCCTCTGACAGTGCAGCTCTCCCTCAGTACTGACTGTCTGACAGTGCAGCCCTCCCTCAGTACTGACCCTCTGACAGTGCAGCACTCCCTCAGTACTGACCCTCTGACAGTGCAGCACTCCCTCAGTACTGACCCTCTGACAGTGCAGCACTCCCTCAGTACTGACCCTCTGACAGTGCAGCACTCCCTCAGTACTGACTCTCTGACAGTACAGCACTCCCTCAGTACTGACCCTCTGACAGTGCAGCACTCCCTCAGTACTGACCCTCTGACAGTGCAGCACTCCCTCAGTACTGACCCTCTGACAGTGCAGCACTCCCTCAGTACTGAACCTCTGAGAGTGCAGCACTCCCTCAGTACTGACCCTCTGACAGTGTAGCACTCTCTCAATGCTGACCCTCTGACAGTGCAGCACTCCCTCAGTACTGACCCTCTGACAGTGTAGCACTCCCTCAGTACTGACCCTCTGACAGTGCAGCACTCCCTCACTACCGACCCTCTGACAGTGCAGCAATTCCTCAGTATTGACCCTCTGACAGTGCAGCACTCCCTCAGTACTGACCCTCTGACAATGTAGCACTCTCTCAGTACTGACCCTCTGACAGTGCAGCACTCCCTCAGTACTGACCCTCTGACAGTGCAGCACTCCCTCAGTACTGACCCTCTGACAGTGCAGCGCCTCCTGAGCACGGACCCTCTGACCGTGCAGCAGTCCCTCAGTACTGACCCTCTGACAGTGCAGCATTCCCTCAGTACTGACCCTCTGACAGTGCAGCACTCCCTCAGTACTGACCCTCTGACAATGTAGCACTCTCTCAGTACTGACCCTCTGACAGTGCAGCACTCCCTCAGTACTGTACCTCTGACAGTGCAGCGCTCCCTCAGTACTGACCCTCTGACAGTGCAGCGCCTCCTGAGCACGGACCCTCTGACCGTGCAGCAGTCCCTCAGTACTGACCCTCTGACAGTGCAGCATTCCCTCAGTACTGACCCTCTGACAGTGCAGCACTCCCTCAGTACTGACCCTCTGACAGTGCAGCACTCCCTCAGTACTGACCCTCTGACAGTGCAGCACTCCCTCAGTACTGACCCTCTGACAGTGCAGCACTCCCTCAGTACTGACCCTCTGACAGTGCAGCACTCCCTCAGTACTGACTCTCTGACAGTGCAGCACTCCCTCAGCACTGACCCTCTGACAGTGCAGCACTCCCTCAGTCCTGACCCTCTGACAGTGCAGCACTCCCTCACTACTGACCCTCTGACAGTGCAGCAGTCCCTCAGTACTGACCCTCTGACAGTGCGGCACTCCCTCAGTACTTACCCTCTGACAGTGCAGCACTCCCTCAGAACTGACCCTCTGACAATGCAGCACTCTCTCAGTATTGACCTTCTGACAGTGCAGCACTCCCTCAGAACTGACCCTCTGACAATGCAGCAATCCCTCAGTATTGACCCTCTGACAGTGCTGCCCTCCCTCAGTCCTCACCTTCTTACAGTGCAGCACTCCCTCAGTACTGACCCTCTGACAGTGCAGCACTCCCTCAGTACCGACCCTCTGACAGTGCAGCACTCCCTCAGTACTGACCCTCTGACAGTGCAGCAGTCCCTCAGTACTGTCTCTCTGACAGTGCAGCACTCCCTCAGTACTGATCCCCTGACAGTGCAGCACTCCCTCAGTACTGATCCCCTGACTGTGCAGCACTACCTCAGTACTGACACTCTGACAGTGCAGCTCTCCCTCAGTACTGACCCTCTGACAGTGCAGCACTCCCTCAGTACTGACCCTCTGACAGTGCAGCACTCCCTCAGTACTGACCCTCTGACAGTGCAGCACTCCCTCAGTACTGACCCTCTGACAGTGCAGCACTCCCTCAGTACAGACCCTCTGACAGTGCTGCACTCCCTCAGTACTGACCCTCTGATAGTGCAGCACTCCCTCAGGACTGACCCTCTGACAGTGCAGCACTCCCACAGTACTGACCCCCTGACAGTGCAGCACTCTCTCAGTACTGACCCTCTGACAGTACAGCACTCCCTCAGTACTGAACCTCTGACAGTGCAGCACTCCCTCAGTACTGACCCTCTGAGAGTGCAGCACTCCCTCAGTACTGACCCTCTGACAGTGCGGCACTCCCTCAGTACTGAACCTCTGACAGTGCGGCACTCCCTCAGTACATACCCTCTGACAGTGCAGCATTCCCTCAGTACTGACCCTCTGACAGTGCAGCACTCCCTCAGTACTTACCCTCTGACAGTGCAGCATTCCCTCAGTACTGACCCTCTGACAGTGCAGAACTCCCTCAGTATTTACCCTCTGATAGTGCAGCATTCCCGCAATACTGAACCTCTGACAGTGCATCACTCCCTCAGTACTGACCCTCTGACAGTGCAGCACTCCCTCAGTACTGTCCCTCTGACAGTGCAGCGCTCCCTCAGTACTGACCCTCTGACAGTGCAGCGCCTCCTGAGCACGGACCCTCTGACCGTGCAGCACTCCCTCAGTACTGACTATCTGACAGTGCAGCATTCCCTCAGTACTGACCCTCTGACAGTGCAGCACTCCCTCAGTACTGACCCTCTGACAGTGCAGCACTCCCTCAGTACTGACCCTCTGACAGTGCAGCCCTCCCTCAGTACTGACCCTCTGACAGTGCAGCAGTCCCTCAGTACTGACCCTCTGACAGTGCGGCACTCCCTCAGTACTTACCCTCTGACAGTGCAGCATTCCCTCAGTACTAACCCTCTGACAGTGCAGCACTCCCTCAGTACTTACCCTCTGACAGTGCAGCATTCCCTCAGTACTGACCCTCTGACAGTGCAGAACTCCCTCAGTATTTACCCTCTGATAGTGCAGCATTCCCTCAGTACTGACCCTCTGACAGTGCATCACTCCCTCAGTACTGACCCTCTGACAGTGCAGCACTCCCTCAATACTGTCCCTCTGACAGTGTTGCACTCCCTCAGTACTGACCCTCTGACAGTGCAGCGCCTCCTGAGCACTGACCCTCTGACAGTGCAGCATTCCCTCAGTACTGACCCTCTGACAGTGCAGCACTCCCTCAGTACTGACCCTCTGACAGTGCAGCACTCCCTCAGTATTGACCCTCTGACAGTGCAGCACTCGCTCAGTATTGACCCTCTGACAGTGCAGCCCTCCCTCAGTCCTCACCTTTTGACAGTGCAGCACTCCCTCAGTACTGTCCCTCTGACAGTGCAGCACCCCCTCAGCACTGACCCCCTGACAGTGCAGCGCCTCCTGAGCACTGACCCTCTGACAGTGCAGCACTCCCTGAGTACTGACTGTCTGACAGTGCAGCCCTCCCTCAGTCCTCACCTTCTGACAGTGCAGCACTCCCTCAGTACTGACCCTCTGACATTGCAGCACTCCCTCAGTACTGACCCTCTGACAGTGCAGCACTCCCTGAGTACTGACCCTCTGACAGTGCAGCACTCCCTCAGTACTGACCCTCTGACAGTGCAGCACTCCCTCAGTACTGACCCTCTGACAGTGCAGCACTCCCTCAGTACTGACCCTCTGACAGTGCAGCACTCCCTCAGTACTGACCCTCTGACAGTGCAGCACTCCCTCAGTACTGACCCTCTGAGAGTGCAGCACTCCCTCAGTACTGACCCTCTGACAGTGTAGCACTCTCTCAATGCTGACCCTCTGACAGTGCAGCACTCCCTCAGTACTGACCCTCTGACAGTGTAGCACTCCCTCAGTACTGACCCTCTGACAGTGCAGCACTCCCTCACTACCGACCCTCTGACAGTGCAGCAATTCCTCAGTATTGACCCTCTGACAGTGCAGCACTCCCTCAGTACTGACCCTCTGAAAATGTAGCACTCTCTCAGTACTGACCCTCTGACAGTGCAGCACTCCCTCAGTACTGACCCTCTGACAGTGCAGCACTCCCTCAGTCCTGACCCTCTGACAGTGCAGCACTCCCTCAGTACTGACCCTCTGACAGTGCAGCACTCCCTCAGTTACTGACCATCTCACAGTGCAGCACTCCCTCAGTACTGACCCTCTGACAGTGCCGCACTCCCTCAATACTTACCCTCTGACATTGCAGCATTCCCTCAGTACTGACCCTCTGACAATGTAGCACTCTCTCAGTACTGACCCTCTGACAGTGCAGCACTCCCTCAGTACTTAACCTCTGACAGTGCAGCATTCCCTCAGTACTGACCCTCTGACAGTGCAGCACTCCCTCAGTACTGACCCTCTGAGAGTGTAGCACTCCCTCAGTACTGTCCCTCTGACAGTGCAGCACTCCCTCACTACTGACCCTCTGACAGTTCAGAGTCTCCTGAGCACTGACCCTCTGACAGTGCAGCACCTCCTCAGTACTGACCCTCTGACAGTGCAGCACTCCCTCAGTATTGTCCCTCTGACAGTGCAGCACTCCCTCAGTATTGACCCTCTGACAGTGCAGCCCTCCCTCAGTCCTCACCTCTGACAGTGCAGCACTCCCTCAGTACTGACCCTCTGACATTGCAGCACTCACTCAGTACTGACCCTCTGACAGTGCAGCACTGCCTCAGTACTGATCCTCTGACAGTGCAGCACTCCCTCACTACTGACCCTCTGACAGTTCAGAGTCTCCTGAGCACTGACCCTCTGACAGTGCAGCACCTCCTCAGTACTGACCCTCTGACAGTGCAGCACTCCCTCAGTATTGTCCCTCTGACAGTGCAGCACTCCCTCAGTATTGACCCTCTGACAGTGCAGCCCTCCCTCAGTCCTCACCTCTGACAGTGCAGCACTCCCTCAGTACTGACCCTCTGACATTGCAGCACTCCCTCAGTACTGACCCTCTGACAGTGCAGCACTGCCTCAGTACTGACCCTCTGACAGTGCAGCACTGCCTCAGTACTGAACCTCTGAGAGTGTAGCACTCCCTCAGTACTGACCCTCTGACAGTGCAGCACTCCCTCAATACTGTCCCTCTGACAGTGTTGCACTCCCTCAGTACTGACCCTCTGACAGTGCAGCGCCTCCTGAGCACTGACCCTCTGACAGTGCAGCATTCCCTCAGTACTGACCCTCTGACAGTGCAGCACTCCCTCAGTACTGACCCTCTGACAGTGCAGCACTCCCTCAGTATTGACCCTCTGACAGTGCAGCACTCGCTCAGTATTGACCCTCTGACAGTGCAGCCCTCCCTCAGTCCTCACCTTTTGACAGTGCAGCACTCCCTCAGTACTGTCCCTCTGACAGTGCAGCACCCCCTCAGCACTGACCCCCTGACAGTGCAGCGCCTCCTGAGCACTGACCCTCTGACAGTGCAGCACTCCCTGAGTACTGACTGTCTGACAGTGCAGCGCTCCCTCAGTCCTCACCTTCTGACAGTGCAGCACTCCCTCAGTACTGACCCTCTGATATTGCAGCACTCCCTCAGTACTGACCCTCTGACAGTGCAGCACTCCCTGAGTACTGACCCTGTGACAGTGCAGCACTCCCTCAGTACTGACCCTCTGACAGTGCAGCACTCCCTCAGTACTGACCCTCTGACAGTGCAGCACTCCCTCAGTACGGACCCTTTGACAATGCAGCACTCCCTCAGTACTGACCCTCTGACAGTCCAGCACTCCCTCAGTACTTACCCTCTGACAGTGCAGCATTCCCTCAGTACTGACCCAGTGACAGTGCAGAACTCCCTCAGTACTGACCCTCTGACAGTGCAGCATTTCCTCAGTACTGACCCCCCTGACAGTGCATCACTCCCTCAGTACTGACCCTCTGACAGTGCAGCACACCCTCAGTACTGACCCTCTGTCAGTGCAGCACTCCCTCAGTACTGACCCTCTGACAGTGCAGCACTCCCTCAGTACTGACCCTCTGACAGTGCAGTACTCCATCAATACTGACCCTCTGACAGTGCAGCACTCCCTCACTACTGACCCTCTGACAGTGCAGCACTCCCTCAGGACTGACCCTCTGACAGTGCGGCACTCCCTCAGTACTGACCCTCTGACAGTGCAGCACTCCCTCAGTACTTACCCTCTGACAGTGCAGCATTCCCTCAGTACTGACCCTCTGACAGTGCAGCACTCCCTCAGTACTGACCCTCTGACAGTGCAGCACTCCCTCAGTACTGACCCTCTGACAGTGCAGCACTCCCTCAGTACTGACCCTCTGACAGTGCAGCACTCCCTCAGTACTGACCCTCGGACAGTGCAGCACTCCCTCAGTACTGACCCTCTGACAGTGCAGCACTCCCTCAGTACTGACCATCTCACAGTGCAGCACTCCCTCAGTACATACCCTCTGACAGTGCAGCATTCCCTCAGTACTGACCCTCTGACAGTGCAGAACTCCCTCAGTACTGATCCTCTGACAGTGCAGCATTCCCTCAGTACTGACCCTCTGACAGTGCAGCACTCCCTCAGCACTGACCCTCTGACAGTGCAGCACTCCCACAGTACTGACCATCTGACAGTGCAGCACTCCCTCAGTACTTACCCTCTGACAGTGCAGCATTCCCTCAGTACTGACCCTCTGACAGTGCAGCACTCCCTCAGTACTGTCCCTCTGACAGTGCAGCACTCCCTCAGTACTGACCCTCTGACAGTTCAGCGTCTCCTGAGCACTGACCCTCTGACAGTGCAGCACCTCCTCAGTATTGACCCTCTGACAGTGCAGCCCTCCCTCAGTCCTCACCTCTGACAGTGCAGTACTCCCTCAGTACTGAGCCTCTGACAGTGCAGCACTGCCTCATTACTGATCCTCTGACAGTGCAGCACTCCCTCAGTACTGACCCTGTGACGGTGCAGCACTCCCTCAGTACTGACCCTCTGACAGTGCAGCACTCCCTCAGTACTCACCCTCTGACAGTGCAGCACTCCCTCACTACTGACCCTCTGACAGTTCAGAGTCTCCTGAGCACTGACCCTCTGACAGTGCAGCACCTCCTCAGTACTGACCCTCTGACAGTGCAGCACTCCCTCAGTATTGTCCCTCTGACAGTGCAGCACTCCCTCAGTATTGACCCTCTGACAGTGCAGCCCTCCCTCAGTCCTCACCTCTGACAGTGCAGCACTCCCTCAGTACTGACCCTCTGACATTGCAGCACTCACTCAGTACTGACCCTCTGACAGTGCAGCACTGCCTCAGTACTGATCCTCTGACAGTGCAGCACTCCCTCACTACTGACCCTCTGACAGTTCAGAGTCTCCTGAGCACTGACCCTCTGACAGTGCAGCACCTCCTCAGTACTGACCCTCTGACAGTGCAGCACTCCCTCAGTATTGTCCCTCTGACAGTGCAGCACTCCCTCAGTATTGACCCTCTGACAGTGCAGCCCTCCCTCAGTCCTCACCTCTGACAGTGCAGCACTCCCTCAGTACTGACCCTCTGACATTGCAGCACTCCCTCAGTACTGACCCTCTGACAGTGCAGCACTGCCTCAGTACTGACCCTCTGACAGTGCAGCACTGCCTCAGTACTGACCCTCTGAGAGTGTAGCACTCCCTCAGTACTGACCCTCTGACAGTGCAGCACTCCCTCAATACTGTCCCTCTGACAGTGTTGCACTCCCTCAGTACTGACCCTCTGACAGTGCAGCGCCTCCTGAGCACTGACCCTCTGACAGTGCAGCATTCCCTCAGTACTGACCCTCTGACAGTGCAGCACTCCCTCAGTACTGACCCTCTGACAGTGCAGCACTCCCTCAGTATTGACCCTCTGACAGTGCAGCACTCGCTCAGTATTGACCCTCTGACAGTGCAGCCCTCCCTCAGTCCTCACCTTTTGACAGTGCAGCACTCCCTCAGTACTGTCCCTCTGACAGTGCAGCACCCCCTCAGCACTGACCCCCTGACAGTGCAGCGCCTCCTGAGCACTGACCCTCTGACAGTGCAGCACTCCCTGAGTACTGACTGTCTGACAGTGCAGCGCTCCCTCAGTCCTCACCTTCTGACAGTGCAGCACTCCCTCAGTACTGACCCTCTGATATTGCAGCACTCCCTCAGTACTGACCCTCTGACAGTGCAGCACTCCCTGAGTACTGACCCTGTGACAGTGCAGCACTCCCTCAGTACTGACCCTCTGACAGTGCAGCACTCCCTCAGTACTGACACTCTGACAGTGCAGCACTCCCTCAGTACGGACCCTTTGACAATGCAGCACTCCCTCAGTACTGACCCTCTGACAGTCCAGCACTCCCTCAGTACTTACCCTCTGACAGTGCAGCATTCCCTCAGTACTGACCCAGTGACAGTGCAGAACTCCCTCAGTACTGACCCTCTGACAGTGCAGCATTTCCTCAGTACTGACCCCCTGACAGTGCATCACTCCCTCAGTACTGACCCTCTGACAGTGCAGCACACCCTCAGTACTGACCCTCTGTCAGTGCAGCACTCCCTCAGTACTGACCCTCTGACAGTGCAGCACTCCCTCAGTACTGACCCTCTGACAGTGCAGTACTCCATCAATACTGACCCTCTGACAGTGCAGCACTCCCTCACTACTGACCCTCTGACAGTGCAGCACTCCCTCAGGACTGACCCTCTGACAGTGCGGCACTCCCTCAGTACTGACCCTCTGACAGTGCAGCACTCCCTCAGTACTTACCCTCTGACAGTGCAGCATTCCCTCAGTACTGACCCTCTGACAGTGCAGCACTCCCTCAGTACTGACCCTCTGACAGTGCAGCACTCCCTCAGTACTGACCCTCTGACAGTGCAGCACTCCCTCAGTACTGACCCTCTGACAGTGCAGCACTCCCTCAGTACTGACCCTCGGACAGTGCAGCACTCCCTCAGTACTGACCCTCTGACAGTGCAGCACTCCCTCAGTACTGACCATCTCACAGTGCAGCACTCCCTCAGTACATACCCTCTGACAGTGCAGCATTCCCTCAGTACTGACCCTCTGACAGTGCAGAACTCCCTCAGTACTGATCCTCTGACAGTGCAGCATTCCCTCAGTACTGACCCTCTGACAGTGCAGCACTCCCTCAGCACTGACCCTCTGACAGTGCAGCACTCCCACAGTACTGACCATCTGACAGTGCAGCACTCCCTCAGTACTTACCCTCTGACAGTGCAGCATTCCCTCAGTACTGACCCTCTGACAGTGCAGCACTCCCTCAGTACTGTCCCTCTGACAGTGCAGCACTCCCTCAGTACTGTCCCTCTGACAGTGCAGCACTCCCTCAGTACTGACCCTCTGACAGTTCAGCGTCTCCTGAGCACTGACCCTCTGACAGTGCAGCACCTCCTCAGTATTGACCCTCTGACAGTGCAGCCCTCCCTCAGTCCTCACCTCAGACAGTGCAGCACTCCCTCAGTACTGAGCCTCTGACAGTGCAGCACTGCCTCATTACTGATCCTCTGACAGTGCAGCACTCCCTCAGTACTGACCCTGTGACGGTGCAGCACTCCCTCAGTACTGACCCTCTGACAGTGCAGCACTCCCTCAGTACTCACCCTCTGACATTGCAGCACTCCCTCAGTACTGACCCTCTGACAGTGCAGCACTGCCTCAGTACTGACCCTCTGACAGTGCAGCACTGCCTCAGTACTGACCCTCTGAGAGTGTAGCACTCCCTCAGTACTGACCCTCTGACAGTGCAGCACTCCCTCAATACTGTCCCTCTGACAGTGTTGCACTCCCTCAGTACTGACCCTCTGACAGTGCAGCGCCTCCTGAGCACTGACCCTCTGACAGTGCAGCATTCCCTCAGTACTGACCCTCTGACAGTGCAGCACTCCCTCAGTACTGACCCTCTGACAGTGCAGCACTCCCTCAGTATTGACCCTCTGACAGTGCAGCACTCGCTCAGTATTGACCCTCTGACAGTGCAGCCCTCCCTCAGTCCTCACCTTTTGACAGTGCAGCACTCCCTCAGTACTGTCCCTCTGACAGTGCAGCACCCCCCTCAGCACTGACCCCCTGACAGTGCAGCGCCTCCTGAGCACTGACCCTCTGACAGTGCAGCACTCCCTGAGTACTGACTGTCTGACAGTGCAGCCCTCCCTCAGTCCTCACCTTCTGACAGTGCAGCACTCCCTCAGTACTGACCCTCTGATATTGCAGCACTCCCTCAGTACTGACCCTCTGACAGTGCAGCACTCCCTGAGTACTGACCCTGTGACAGTGCAGCACTCCCTCAGTACTGACCCTCTGACAGTGCAGCACTCCCTCAGTACTGACCCTCTGACAGTGCAGCACTCCCTCAGTACGGACCCTTTGACAATGCAGCACTCCCTCAGTACTGACCCTCTGACAGTCCAGCACTCCCTCAGTACTTACCCTCTGACAGTGCAGCATTCCCTCAGTACTGACCCAGTGACAGTGCAGAACTCCCTCAGTACTGACCCTCTGACAGTGCAGCATTTCCTCAGTACTGACCCCCTGACAGTGCATCACTCCCTCAGTACTGACCCTCTGACAGTGCAGCACACCCTCAGTACTGACCCTCTGTCAGTGCAGCACTCCCTCAGTACTGACCCTCTGACAGTGCAGCACTCCCTCAGTACTGACCCTCTGACAGTGCAGTACTCCATCAATACTGACCCTCTGACAGTGCAGCACTCCCTCACTACTGACCCTCTGACAGTGCAGCACTCCCTCAGGACTGACCCTCTGACAGTGCGGCACTCCCTCAGTACTGACCCTCTGACAGTGCAGCACTCCCTCAGTACTTACCCTCTGACAGTGCAGCATTCCCTCAGTACTGACCCTCTGACAGTGCAGCACTCCCTCAGTACTGACCCTCTGACAGTGCAGCACTCCCTCAGTACTGACCCTCTGACAGTGCAGCACTCCCTCAGTACTGACCCTCTGACAGTGCAGCACTCCCTCAGTACTGACCCTCGGACAGTGCAGCACTCCCTCAGTACTGACCCTCTGACAGTGCAGCACTCCCTCAGTACTGACCATCTCACAGTGCAGCACTCCCTCAGTACATACCCTCTGACAGTGCAGCATTCCCTCAGTACTGACCCTCTGACAGTGCAGAACTCCCTCAGTACTGATCCTCTGACAGTGCAGCATTCCCTCAGTACTGACCCTCTGACAGTGCAGCACTCCCTCAGCACTGACCCTCTGACAGTGCAGCACTCCCACAGTACTGACCATCTGACAGTGCAGCACTCCCTCAGTACTTACCCTCTGACAGTGCAGCATTCCCTCAGTACTGACCCTCTGACAGTGCAGCACTCCCTCAGTACTGTCCCTCTGACAGTGCAGCACTCCCTCAGTACTGACCCTCTGACAGTTCAGCGTCTCCTGAGCACTGACCCTCTGACAGTGCAGCACCTCCTCAGTATTGACCCTCTGACAGTGCAGCCCTCCCTCAGTCCTCACCTCTGACAGTGCAGCACTCCCTCAGTACTGAGCCTCTGACAGTGCAGCACTGCCTCATTACTGATCCTCTGACAGTGCAGCACTCCCTCAGTACTGACCCTGTGACGGTGCAGCACTCCCTCAGTACTGACCCTCTGACAGTGCAGCACTCCCTCAGTACTCACCCTCTGACAGTGCAGCACTCCCTCAGTACTGACCCTCTGACAGTGCAGCACTCCCTCAGTACTGACCCTCTGACAGTGCAGCACTCCCTCAGTACTGTCCCTCTGACAGTGCAGCACTCTCTCAGTACTGACCCTCTGACACTGCAGCACTCCCTCAGTACTGACCCTCTGACAGTGCAGCGCTCCCTCACTACTGACCCTCTGACAGTGCAGCGCTCCCTCAGGACTGACCCTCTGGCAGTGCAGCACTCCCTAGTACTGACCCTATGACAGTGCAGCACTCCCTCAGTACTGACCCTCTGACAGTGCAGCACTCCCTCAGTACTGACCCTCTGACAGTGCAGCACTCCCTCAGTACTGACCCTCTGACAGTGCAGCACTCCCTCAGTACGGACTCTCTGACAATGCAGCACTCCCTCAGTACTGAGCCTCTGACAGTCCAGCACTCCCTCAGTACTTACCCTCTGACAGTGCAGCATTCCTCAGTACTGACCCAGTGACAGTGCAGAACTCCCTCAGTACTGACCCTCTGACAGTGCAGCATTCCCTCAGTATTGACCCCCTGACAGTGCATCACTCCCCTCAGTACTGACCCCCTGACAGTGCAGCACTTCCGCAGTACTGACCCTCTGACAGTGCAGCACTGCCTCAGTACTGATCCTCTGACAGTGCAGCAGTCCCCCAGTACTGAGCCTGTGACAGCTGCAGCACTCCCTCAGTACTGACTCTCTGACAGTGCAGCACCCCTCAGTACTGACCCTCTGACAGTGCAGCACTCCCTCAGTACGGACCCTCTGACAGTGCAGCAATCCCTCAGTACTGAACCTCTGACAGTGCAGCACTCCCTCAGTACTGACCCTCTGACAGTGCAAGCACTCCTCAGTACTGTCCCTCTGACAGTGCAGCACTCTCTCAGTATTGACCCTCTGACAGTGCAGCACTCCCTCAGTACTGAACCTCTGACAGTGCAGCGCTCCCTCAGTACTGACCCTCTGACAGTTCAGCACTCCCTCAGTACTGACCCTCTGACAGTGCAGCACTCCCTCAGTACTGACCCTCTGAAAGTGCAGCACTCCCTCAGTACTGACCCACTGACCCTGACTGTGCAGCTCTCCCTGAGTACTGACCCTCTGACAGTGCAGCACTCCCTCAGTACTGACCCTCTGACAGTGCAGCACTCCCTCAGTACTAACCCTCTGACAGTGCAGCACTCCCTCAGTACTGACCCTCTGACAGTGCAGCACTCCCTCAGTACTGACACTCTGACAGTGCAGCACTCCTCAGGACTGACCCTCTGACAGTGCAGGACTCCCACAGTACTAACCCCCTGACAGTGCAGCACTCCCCTCAGTACTGACCCTCTGACAGTACTGCACTCCCTCAGTAACTGACCCTCTGACAGGTGCAGCACTCCCACAGTACTGACCCTCTGACAGTGCAGCAATCCCTCAGTACTGACCCTCTGACAGTGCGGCACTCCCACAGTACTGACCCTCTGACAGTGCAGCACTCCCTCAGTACTGACCCTCTGACAGTGCGGCACTCCCTCAGTACTGACCCTCTGACAGTGCGGCACTCCCTCAAGTACATACCCTCTGACAGTGCAGCATTCCCTCAGTACTGACCCTCTGACAGTGCAGCACTCCCTCAGTACTTACCCTCTGACAGTGCAGCATTCCCTCATTACTGACCCTCTGAGAGTGCAGAACTCCCTCAGTATTTACCCTCTGATAGTGCAGCATTCCCGCAATACTGAACCTCTGACAGTGTAGCACGCCTCCCTCAGTACTGACACCTCTGACAGTGCAGCACTTCCTCAGTACTGACCCTCTGACAGTGCAGCACCTTCCTCAGTACTGACCCTCCTGACAGTGCAGCACTTCCTCAGTACTGACCCTCTGACAGTGCAGCACTCCCCTCAGTACTGTCCCTCTGACAGTGCAACACTCCCTCAGTACTGACCCTCTGACAGTGCAGCGCCTCCTGAGCACGGACCCTCTGACAGTGCAGCACTCCCCTCAGTACTGACCCTCTGACAGTGCAGCACTTTCACTCAGTACTGACCATCTGACAGTGCAGCACTCCCTACAGTACTGACCCTCTGACAGTGCAGCCCTCCCTCAGTATTGACCCTCTGACAGTGCAGCACTCCCTCAGTAACTGACCCTCTGACAGTGTAGCACTCTCTCAGTACTGACCATCTGACAGTGCAGCACTCCCTCAGTCCTGACCCTCTGACAGTGCAGCACTCCCTCAGTACTGTCCCTCTGACAGTGCAGCACTCTCTCAGTATTGACCTTCTGACAGTGCAGCAGCACTCCCTCAGAACTGACCCTCTGGACAATGCAGCACTCCCTCAGTACTGACCCTCTGACAGTGCAGCGCTCCCTCAGTACTGACCCTTTGGCAGTGCAGCACTCCCTCAGTATTGACCTTCTGACAGTGCAGCACTCCCTCAGAACTGACCCTCTGACAATGCAGCACTCTCTCAGTATTGACCTTCTGACAGTTGCAGCACTCCCTCAGAACTGACCCTCTGACAATGCAAGCAATCCCCTCAGTATTGACCCTCTGACAGTGCTGCCCTCCCTCAGTCCTCACCTTCTTACAGTGCAGCACTCCCTCAGTACTGACCCTCTGACAGTGCAGCACTCCCTCAGTACCGACCCTCTGACAGTGCAGCACTCCCTCAGTACTGACCCTCTGACAGTGCAGCAGTCCCTCAGTACTGTCTCTCTGACAGTGCAGCACTCCCTCAGTACTGATCCCCTGACAGTGCAGCACTCCCTCAGTACTGATCCCCTGACTGTGCAGCACTACCTCAGTACTGACACTCTGACAGTGCAGCTCTCCCTCAGTTACTGACCCTCTGACAGTGGCAGCACTCCCCTCAGGACTGACCCTCTGACAGTGCAGCACTCCCTCAGTACAGACCCTCTGACAGTGCTGCACTCCCTCAGTACTGACCCTCTGATAGTGCAGCACTCCCTCAGGACTGACCCTCTGACAGTGCAGCACTCCCACAGTACTGACCCCCTGACAGTGCAGCACTCTCTCAGTACTGACCCTCTGACAGTACAGCACTCCCTCAGTACTGAACCTCTGACAGTGCAGCACTCCCTCAGTACTGACCCTCTGAGAGTGCAGCACTCCCTCAGTACTGACCCTCTGACAGTGCGGCACTCCCTCAGTACTGAACCTCTGACAGTGCGGCACTCCCTCAGTACATACCCTCTGACAGTGCAGCATTCCCTCAGTACTGACCCTCTGACAGTGCAGCACTCCCTCAGTACTTACCCTCTGACAGTGCAGCATTCCCTCAGTACTGACCCTCTGACAGTGCAGAACTCCCTCAGTATTTACCCTCTGATAGTGCAGCATTCCCGCAATACTGAACCTCTGACAGTGCATCACTCCCTCAGTACTGACCCTCTGACAGTGCAGCACTCCCTCAGTACTGTACCTCTGACAGTGCAGCGCTCCCTCAGTACTGACCCTCTGACAGTGCAGCGCCTCCTGAGCACGGACCCTCTAACCGTGCAGCAGTCCCTCAGTACTGACCCTCTGACAGTGCAGCATTCCCTCAGTACTGACCCTCTGACAGTGCAGCACTCCCTCAGTACTGACCCTCTGACAGTGCAGCACTCCCTCAGTACTGACCCTCTGACAGTGCAGCACTCCCTCAGTACTGACCCTCTGACAGTGCAGCACTCCCTCAGTACTGACCCTCTGACAGTGCAGCACTCCCTCAGTACTGACTCTCTGACAGTGCAGCACTCCCTCAGCACTGACCCTCTGACAGTGCAGCACTCCCTCAGTCCTGACCCTCTGACAGTGCAGCACTCCCTCACTACTGACCCTCTGACAGTGCAGCAGTCCCTCAGTACTGACCCTCTGACAGTGCGGCACTCCCTCAGTACTTACCCTCTGACAGTGCAGCACTCCCTCAGAACTGACCCTCTGACAATGCAGCACTCTCTCAGTATTGACCTTCTGACAGTGCAGCACTCCCTCAGAACTGACCCTCTGACAATGCAGCAATCCCTCAGTATTGACCCTCTGACAGTGCTGCCCTCCCTCAGTCCTCACCTTCTTACAGTGCAGCACTCCCTCAGTACTGACCCTCTGACAGTGCAGCACTCCCTCAGTACCGACCCTCTGACAGTGCAGCACTCCCTCAGTACTGACCCTCTGACAGTGCAGCAGTCCCTCAGTACTGTCTCTCTGACAGTGCAGCACTCCCTCAGTACTGATCCCCTGACAGTGCAGCACTCCCTCAGTACTGATCCCCTGACTGTGCAGCACTACCTCAGTACTGACACTCTGACAGTGCAGCTCTCTCTCAGTACTGACCCTCTGACAGTGCAGCACTCCCTCAGTACTGACCCTCTGACAGTGCAGCACTCCCTCAGTACTGACCCTCTGACAGTGCAGCACTCCCTCAGTACTGACCCTCTGACAGTGCAGCACTCCCTCAGTACAGACCCTCTGACAGTGCTGCACTCCCTCAGTACTGACCCTCTGATAGTGCAGCACTCCCTCAGGACTGACCCTCTGACAGTGCAGCACTCCCACAGTACTGACCCCCTGACAGTGCAGCACTCTCTCAGTACTGACCCTCTGACAGTACAGCACTCCCTCAGTACTGAACCTCTGACAGTGCAGCACTCCCTCAGTACTGACCCTCTGAGAGTGCAGCACTCCCTCAGTACTGACCCTCTGACAGTGCGGCACTCCCTCAGTACTGAACCTCTGACAGTGCGGCACTCCCTCAGTACATACCCTCTGACAGTGCAGCATTCCCTCAGTACTGACCCTCTGACAGTGCAGCACTCCCTCAGTACTTACCCTCTGACAGTGCAGCATTCCCTCAGCACTGACCCTCTGACAGTGCAGAACTCCCTCAGTATTTACCCTCTGATAGTGCAGCATTCCCGCAATACTGAACCTCTGACAGTGCATCACTCCCTCAGTACTGACCCTCTGACAGTGCAGCACTCCCTCAGTACTGTCCCTCTGACAGTGCAGCGCTCCCTCAGTACTGACCCTCTGACAGTGCAGCGCCTCCTGAGCACGGACCCTCTGACCGTGCAGCACTCCCTCAGTACTGACCCTCTGACAGTGCAGCATTCCCTCAGTACTGACCCTCTGACAGTGCAGCACTCCCTCAGTACTGACCCTCTGACAGTGCAGCACTCCCTCAGTACTGACCCTCTGACAGTGCAGCCCTCCCTCAGTACTGACCCTCTGACAGTGCAGCACTCCCTCAGTACTGACCCTCTGACAGTGCAGCACTCCCTCAGTACTGACTCTCTGACAGTGCAGCACTCCCTCAGCACTGACCCTCTGACAGTGCAGCACTCCCTCAGTCCTGACCCTCTGACAGTGCAGCACTCCCTCACTACTGACCCTCTGACAGTGCAGCAGTCCCTCAGTACTTACCCTCTGACAGTGCAGCATTCCCTCAGTACTAACCCTCTGACAGTGCTGCACTCCCTCAGTACTTACCCTCTGACAGTGCAGCATTCCCTCAGTACTGACCCTCTGACAGTGCAGAACTCCCTCAGTATTTACCCTCTGATAGTGCAGCATTCCCTCAGTACTGACCCTCTGACAGTGCATCACTCCCTCAGTACTGATCCTCTGACAGTGCAGCACTTCCTCAGTACTGACCCTCTGACAGTGCAGCACTCCCTCAATACTGTCCCTCTGACAGTGTTGCACTCCCTCAGTACTGACCCTCTGACAGTGCAGCGCCTCCTGAGCACTGACCCTCTGACAGTGCAGCATTCCCTCAGTACTGACCCTCTGACAGTGCAGCACTCCCTCAGTACTGACCCTCTGACAGTGCAGCACTCCCTCAGTATTGACCCTCTGACAGTGCAGCACTCGCTCAGTATTGACCCTCTGACAGTGCAGCCCTGCCTCAGTCCTCACCTTTTGACAGTGCAGCACTCCCTCAGTACTGTCCCTCTGACAGTGCAGCACCCCCTCAGCACTGACCCCCTGACAGTGCAGCGCCTCCTGAGCACTGACCCTCTGACAGTGCAGCACTCCCTGAGTACTGACTGTCTGACAGTGCAGCCCTCCCTCAGTCCTCACCTTCTGACAGTGCAGCACTCCCTCAGTACTGACCCTCTGACATTGCAGCACTCCCTCAGTACTGACCCTCTGACAGTGCAGCACTCCCTGAGTACTGACCCTCTGACAATGCAGCACTCCCTCAGTATTGATCCTCTGACAGTGCAGCTCTCCCTCAGTACTGACTGTCTGACAGTGCAGCCCTCCCTCAGTACTGACCCTCTGACAGTGCAGCACTCCCTCAGTACTGACCCTCTGACAGTGCAGCACTCCCTCAGTACTGACCCTCTGACAGTGCAGCACTCCCTCAGTACTGACCCTCTGACAGTGCAGCACTCCCTCAGTACTGACCCTCTGACAGTACAGCACTCCCTCAGTACTGACCGTCTGACAGTGCAGCACTCCCTCAGTACTGACCCTCTGACAGTGCAGCACTCCCTCAGTACTGACCCTCTGACAGTGCAGCACTCCCTCAGTACTGACCCTCTGAGAGTGCAGCACTCCCTCAGTACTGACCCTCTGACAGTGTAGCACTCTCTCAATGCTGACCCTCTGACAGTGCAGCACTCCCTCAGTACTGACCCTCTGACAGTGTAGCACTCCCTCAGTACTGACCCTCTGACAGTGCAGCACTCCCTCACTACCGACCCTCTGACAGTGCAGCAATTCCTCAGTATTGACCCTCTGACAGTGCAGCACTCCCTCAGTACTGACCCTCTGACAATGTAGCACTCTCTCAGTACTGACCCTCTGACAGTGCAGCACTCCCTCAGTACTGACCCTCTGACAGTGCAGCACTCCCTCAGTCCTGACCCTCTGACAGTGCAGCACTCCCTCAGTACTGACCCTCTGACAGTGCAGCACTCCCTCAGTTACTGACCATCTCACAGTGCAGCACTCCCTCAGTACTGACCCTCTGACAGTGCCGCACTCCCTCAATACTTACCCTCTGACATTGCAGCATTCCCTCAGTACTGACCCTCTGACAGTGCAGCACTCCCTCAGTACTTAACCTCTGACAGTGCAGCATTCCCTCAGTACTGACCCTCTGACAGTGCAGCACTCCCTCAGTACTGACCCTCTGAGAGTGTAGCACTCCCTCAGTACTGTCCCTCTGACAGTGCAGCACTCCCTCACTACTGACCCTCTGACAGTTCAGAGTCTCCTGAGCACTGACCCTCTGACAGTGCAGCACCTCCTCAGTACTGACCCTCTGACAGTGCAGCACTCCCTCAGTATTGTCCCTCTGACAGTGCAGCACTCCCTCAGTATTGACCCTCTGACAGTGCAGCCCTCCCTCAGTCCTCACCTCTGACAGTGCAGCACTCCCTCAGTACTGACCCTCTGACATTGCAGCACTCCCTCAGTACTGACCCTCTGACAGTGCAGCACTGCCTCAGTACTGATCCTCTGACAGTGCAGCACTCCCTCACTACTGACCCTCTGACAGTTCAGAGTCTCCTGAGCACTGACCCTCTGACAGTGCAGCACCTCCTCAGTACTGACCCTCTGACAGTGCAGCACTCCCTCAGTATTGTCCCTCTGACAGTGCAGCACTCCCTCAGTATTGACCCTCTGACAGTGCAGCCCTCCCTCAGTCCTCACCTCTGACAGTGCAGCACTCCCTCAGTACTGACCCTCTGACATTGCAGCACTCCCTCAGTACTGACCCTCTGACAGTGCAGCACTGCCTCAGTACTGACCCTCTGAGAGTGTAGCACTCCCTCAGTACTGACCCTCTGGCAGTGCAGCACTCCCTCAATACTGTCCCTCTGACAGTGTTGCACTCCCTCAGTACTGACCCTCTGACAGTGCAGCGCCTCCTGAGCACTGACCCTCTGACAGTGCAGCATTCCCTCAGTACTGACCCTCTGACAGTGCAGCACTCCCTCAGTACTGACCCTCTGACAGTGCAGCACTCCCTCAGTATTGACCCTCTGACAGTGCAGCACTCGCTCAGTATTGACCCTCTGACAGTGCAGCCCTCCCTCAGTCCTCACCTTTTGACAGTGCAGCACTCCCTCAGTACTGTCCCTCTGACAGTGCAGCACCCCCTCAGCACTGACCCCCTGACAGTGCAGCGCCTCCTGAGCACTGACCCTCTGACAGTGCAGCACTCCCTGAGTACTGACTGTCTGACAGTGCAGCCCTCCCTCAGTCCTCACCTTCTGACAGTGCAGCACTCCCTCAGTACTGACCCTCTGACATTGCAGCACTCCCTCAGTACTGACCCTCTGACAGTGCAGCACTCCCTGAGTACTGACCCTGACAATGCAGCACTCCCTCAGTATTGATCCTCTGACAGTGCAGCTCTCCCTCAGTACTGACTGTCTGACAGTGCAGCCCTCCCTCAGTACTGACCCTCTGACAGTGCAGCACTCCCTCAGTACTGACCCTCTGACAGTGCAGCACTCCCTCAGTACTGACCCTCTGACAGTGCAGCACTCCCTCAGTACTGACCCTCTGACAGTGCAGCACTCCCTCAGTACTGACCCTCTGACAGTACAGCACTCCCTCAGTACTGACCCTCTGACAGTGCAGCACTCCCTCAGTACTGACCCTCTGACAGTGCAGCACTCCCTCAGTACTGACCCTCTGACAGTGCAGCACTCCCTCAGTACTGACCCTCTGACAGTGCAGCACTCCCTCAGTACTGACCCTCTGACAGTGTAGCACTCTCTCAATGCTGACCCTCTGACAGTGCAGCACTCCCTCAGTACTGACCCTCTGACAGTGTAGCACTCCCTCAGTACTGACCCTCTGACAGTGCAGCACTCCCTCACTACCGACCCTCTGACAGTGCAGCAATTCCTCAGTATTGACCCTCTGACAGTGCAGCACTCCCTCAGTACTGACCCTCTGACAATGTAGCACTCTCTCAGTACTGACCCTCTGACAGTGCAGCACTCCCTCAGTACTGACCCTCTGACAGTGCAGCACTCCCTCAGTCCTGACCCTCTGACAGTGCAGCACTCCCTCAGTACTGACCCTCTGACAGTGCAGCACTCCCTCAGTTACTGACCATCTCACAGTGCAGCACTCCCTCAGTACTGACCCTCTGACAGTGCCGCACTCCCTCAATACTTACCCTCTGACATTGCAGCATTCCCTCAGTACTGACCCTCTGACAGTGCAGCACTCCCTCAGTACTTAACCTCTGACAGTGCAGCATTCCCTCAGTACTGACCCTCTGACAGTGCAGCACTCCCTCAGTACTGACCCTCTGAGAGTGTAGCACTCCCTCAGTACTGTCCCTCTGACAGTGCAGCACTCCCTCACTACTGACCCTCTGACAGTTCAGAGTCTCCTGAGCACTGACCCTCTGACAGTGCAGCACCTCCTCAGTACTGACCCTCTGACAGTGCAGCACTCCCTCAGTATTGTCCCTCTGACAGTGCAGCACTCCCTCAGTATTGACCCTCTGACAGTGCAGCCCTCCCTCAGTCCTCACCTCTGACAGTGCAGCACTCCCTCAGTACTGACCCTCTGACATTGCAGCACTCCCTCAGTACTGACCCTCTGACAGTGCAGCACTGCCTCAGTACTGATCCTCTGACAGTGCAGCAGTCCCTCAGTACTGAGCCTGTGACAGTGCAGCACTCCCACAGTACTGACCCTCTGACAGTGCAGCACCCCTCAGTACTGACCCTCTGACAGTGCAGCACTCCCTCAGTACGGACCCTCTGACAGTGCAGCACTCCCTCAGTACTGAACCTCTGACAGTGCAGCACTCCCTCAGTACTGACCCTCTGACAGTGCAGCACTCCCTCAGTACTGTCCGTCTGACAGTGCAGCACTCTCTCAGTATTGACCCTCTGACAGTGCAGCACTCCCTCAGTACTGACCCTCTGACAGTGCAGCACTCCCTCAGTACTGACCCTCTGACATTGCAGCACTCCCTCAGTATTGACCCTCTGACAGTGCAGCCCTCCCTCAGTCCTCACCTTCTGACAGTGCAGCACTCCCTCAATACTGACCCTCTGACAGTGCAGCACTCCCTCAGTACTGACCCTCTGACTGTGCAGCTCTTCCTGAGTACTGACCCTCTGACAGTGCAGCACTCCCTCAGTTCTGACCCTCTGACAGTGCAGCACACCCTCAGTACTGACCCTCTGACAGTGCAGCACTCCCTGAGTACTGACCCTCTGACAGTGCAGCACTCCCTCAGTACTGACCCTCTGACAGTGCAGCACTCCCTCAGGACTGACCCTCTGACACTGCAGCACTCCCACAGTACTAACCCCCTGACAGTGCAGCACTCCCTCAGTACTGACCCTCTGACAGTCCTGCACTCCCTCAGTACTGACCCTCTGACAGTGCAGCACTCCCTCAGTACTGACCCTCTGACAGTGCAGCAATCACTCAGTACTGACCCTCTGACAGTGCGGCACTCCCACAGTACATACCCTCTGACAGTGCAGCATTCCCTCTGTACTGACCCTCTGACAGTGCAGCACTCCCTCAGTACTTACCCTCTGACAGTGCAGCATTCCCTCATTACTGACCATCTGAGAGTGCAGAACTCCCTCAGTATTTACCCTCTGATAGTGCAGCATTCCCGCAATACTGAACCTCTGACAGTGTAGCACTCCCTCAGTACTGACCCTCTGACAGTGCAGCACTTCCTCAGTACTGACCCTCTGACAGTGCAGCACTCCCTCAGTACTGACCCTCTGACAGTGCAGCACTTCCTCAGTACTGACCCTCTGACAGTGCAGCACTTCCTCAGTACTGACCCTCTGACAGTGCAGCACTTCCTCAGTACTGACCCTCTGACAGTGCAGCACTCCCTCAGTACTGTCCCTCTGACAGTGCAACACTCCCTCAGTACTGACCCTCTGACAGTGCAGCGCCTCCTGAGCACGGACCCTCTGACAGTGCAGCACTCCCTCAGTACTGACCCTCTGACAGTGCAGCACTTCCTCAGTACTGACCCTCTGACAGTGCAGCACTCCCTCAGTACTGACCCTCTGACAGTGCAGCACTCCCTCAGTACTGACCCTCTGACAGTGCAGCACTCCCTCAGTACTGACCCTCTGACAGTACAGCACTCCCTCAGTACTGACCCTCTGACAGTGCAGCACTCCCTCAGTACTGACCCTCTGACAGTGCAGCACTCCCTCAGTACTGACCCTCTGACAGTGCAGCACTCCCTCAGTACTGACCCTCTGACAGTGCAGCACTCCCTCAGTACTGACCCTCTGACAGTGTAGCACTCTCTCAATGCTGACCCTCTGACAGTGCAGCACTCCCTCAGTACTGACCCTCTGACAGTGTAGCACTCCCTCAGTACTGACCCTCTGACAGTGCAGCACTCCCTCACTACCGACCCTCTGACAGTGCAGCAATTCCTCAGTATTGACCCTCTGACAGTGCAGCACTCCCTCAGTACTGACCCTCTGACAATGTAGCACTCTCTCAGTACTGACCCTCTGACAGTGCAGCACTCCCTCAGTACTGACCCTCTGACAGTGCAGCACTCCCTCAGTCCTGACCCTCTGACAGTGCAGCACTCCCTCAGTACTGACCCTCTGACAGTGCAGCACTCCCTCAGTTACTGACCATCTCACAGTGCAGCACTCCCTCAGTACTGACCCTCTGACAGTGCCGCACTCCCTCAATACTTACCCTCTGACATTGCAGCATTCCCTCAGTACTGACCCTCTGACAGTGCAGCACACCCTCAGTACTTAACCTCTGACAGTGCAGCATTCCCTCAGTACTGACCCTCTGACAGTGCAGCACTCCCTCAGTACTGACCCTCTGAGAGTGTAGCACTCCCTCAGTACTGTCCCTCTGACAGTGCAGCACTCCCTCACTACTGACCCTCTGACAGTTCAGAGTCTCCTGAGCACTGACCCTCTGACAGTGCAGCACCTCCTCAGTACTGACCCTCTGACAGTGCAGCACTCCCTCAGTATTGTCCCTCTGACAGTGCAGCACTCCCTCAGTATTGACCCTCTGACAGTGCAGCCCTCCCTCAGTCCTCACCTCTGACAGTGCAGCACTCCCTCAGTACTGACCCTCTGACATTGCAGCACTCCCTCAGTACTGACCCTCTGACAGTGCAGCACTGCCTCAGTACTGATCCTCTGACAGTGCAGCACTCCCTCAGTACTGAGCCTGTGACAGTGCAGCACTCCCACAGTACTGACCCTCTGACAGTGCAGCACCCCTCAGTACTGACCCTCTGACAGTGCAGCACTCCCTCAGTACGGACCCTCTGACAGTGCAGCACTCCCTCAGTACTGAACCTCTGACAGTGCAGCACTCCCTCAGTACTGACCCTCTGACAGTGCAGCACTCCCTCAGTACTGTCCGTCTGACAGTGCAGCACTC
The DNA here is from genome assembly GCA_037974335.1 of Prionace glauca. Lineage (NCBI taxonomy): Eukaryota > Metazoa > Chordata > Chondrichthyes > Carcharhiniformes > Carcharhinidae > Prionace > Prionace glauca. Next base: position 85,987 of record JBBMRE010000096.1, read on the forward strand.
TCTCAGTATTGACCCTCTGACAGTGCAGCACTCCCTCAGTACTGACCCTCTGACAGTGCAGCACTCCCTCAGTACTGACCCTCTGACATTGCAGCACTCCCTCAGTATTGACCCTCTGACAGTGCAGCCCTCCCTCAGTCCTCACCTTCTGACAGTGCAGCACTCCCTCAATACTGACCCTCTGACAGTGCAGCACTCCCTCAGTACTGACCCTCTGACTGTGCAGCTCTCCCTGAGTACTGACCCTCTGACAGTGCAGCACTCCCTCAGTTCTGACCCTCTGACAGTGCAGCACACCCTCAGTACTGACCCTCTGACAGTGCAGCACTCCCTCAGTACTGACCCTCTGACAGTGCAGCACTCCCTCAGTACTGACCCTCTGACAGTGCAGCACTCCCTCAGGACTGACCCTCTGACAGTGCAGCACTCCCACAGTACTAACCCCCTGACAGTGCAGCACTCCCTCAGTACTGACCCTCTGACAGTCCTGCACTCCCTCAGTACTGACCCTCTGACAGTGCAGCACTCCCTCAGTACTGACCCTCTGACAATGCAGCAATCCCTCAGTACTGACCCTCTGACAGTGCGGCACTCCCACAGTACTGACCCTCTGACAGTGCGGCTCTCCCTCAGTACTGACCCTCTGACAGTGCGGCACTCCCTCGGTACTGACCCTCTGACAGTGCGGCACTCCCTCAGTACATACCCTCTGACAGTGCAGCAATCCCTCAGTACTGTCCCTCTGACAGTGCAACACTCCCTCAGTACTGACCCTCTGACAGTGCAGCGCCTCCTGAGCACGGACCCTCTGACAGTGCAGCACTCCCTCAGTACTGACCCTCTGACAGTGCAGCACTTCCTCAGTACTGACCCTCTGACAGTGCAGCACTCCCTCAGTACTGACCCTCTGACAGTGCAGCACTCCCTCAGTATTGACCCTCTGACAGTGCAGCACTCCCTCAGTACTGACCCTCTGACAGTGTAGCACTCTCTCAGTACTGACCATCTGACAGTGCAGCACTCCCTCAGTCCTGACCCTCTGACAGTGCAGCACTCCCTCAGTACTGTCCCTCTGACAGTGCAGCACTCCCTAGTACTGACCCTCTGACAGTGCAGCACTCCCTCAGTACAGACCCTCTGACAGTTCAGCACTCCCTCAGTACTGACCATCTGACAGTGCAGCACTCCCTCAGTACTGACCCTCTGACAGTGCAGCACTCCCTCAGTATTGACCCTCTGACAGTGCTGCCCTCCCTCAGTCCTCACCTTCTTACAGTGCAGCACTCCCTCAGTACTGACCCTCTGACAGTGCAGCACTCCCTCAGTACCTACCCTCTGACAGTGCAGCACTCCCTCAGTACTGACCCTCTGACAGTGCAGCAGTCCCTCAGTACTGTCTCTCTGACAGTGCAGCACTCCCTCAGTACTGATCCCCTGACAGTGCAGCACTACCTCAGTACTGACACTCTGACAGTGCAGCTCTCCCTCAGTACTGACCCTCTGACAGTGCAGCACTCCCTCAGTACTGACCCTCTGACAGTGCAGCACTCCCTCAGTACAGACCCTCTGACAGTGCTGCACTCCCTCAGTACTGACCCTCTGATAGTGCAGCACTCCCTCAGGACTGACCCTCTGACAGTGCAGCACTCCCACAGTACTGACCCCCTGACAGTGCAGCACTCACTCAGTACTGACCCTCTGACAGTACAGCACTCCCTCAGTACTGAACCTCTGAGAGTGCAGCACTCCCTCAGTACTGACCCTCTGAGAGTGCAGCACTCCCTCAGTACTGACCCTCTGACAGTGCGGCACTCCCTCAGTACTGACCCTCTGACAGTGCGGCACTCCCTCAGTACATACCCTCTGACAGTGCAGCACTCCCTCAGTACTGACCCTCTGACAGTGCAGCACTCCCTCAGTTACTGACCATCTCACAGTGCAGCACTCCCTCAGTACTGACCCTCTGACAGTGCCGCACTCCCTCAATACTTACCCTCTGACATTGCAGCATTCCCTCAGTACTGACCCTCTGACAGTGCAGCACTCCCTCAGTACTTAACCTCTGACAGTGCAGCATTCCCTCAGTACTGACCCTCTGACAGTGCAGCACTCCCTCAGTACTGACCCTCTGAGAGTGTAGCACTCCCTCAGTACTGTCCCTCTGACAGTGCAGCACTCCCTCACTACTGACCCTCTGACAGTTCAGAGTCTCCTGAGCACTGACCCTCTGACAGTGCAGCACCTCCTCAGTACTGACCCTCTGACAGTGCAGCACTCCCTCAGTATTGTCCCTCTGACAGTGCAGCACTCCCTCAGTATTGACCCTCTGACAGTGCAGCCCTCCCTCAGTCCTCACCTCTGACAGTGCAGCACTCCCTCAGTACTGACCCTCTGACATTGCAGCACTCCCTCAGTACTGACCCTCTGACAGTGCAGCACTGCCTCAGTACTGATCCTCTGACAGTGCAGCACTCCCTCACTACTGACCCTCTGACAGTTCAGAGTCTCCTGAGCACTGACCCTCTGACAGTGCAGCACCTCCTCAGTACTGACCCTCTGACAGTGCAGCACTCCCTCAGTATTGTCCCTCTGACAGTGCAGCACTCCCTCAGTATTGACCCTCTGACAGTGCAGCCCTCCCTCAGTCCTCACCTCTGACAGTGCAGCACTCCCTCAGTACTGACCCTCTGACATTGCAGCACTCCCTCAGTACTGACCCTCTGACAGTGCAGCACTGCCTCAGTACTGACCCTCTGACAGTGCAGCACTGCCTCAGTACTGACCCTCTGAGAGTGTAGCACTCCCTCAGTACTGACCCTCTGACAGTGCAGCACTCCCTCAATACTGTCCCTCTGACAGTGTTGCACTCCCTCAGTACTGACCCTCTGACAGTGCAGCGCCTCCTGAGCACTGACCCTCTGACAGTGCAGCATTCCCTCAGTACTGACCCTCTGACAGTGCAGCACTCCCTCAGTACTGACCCTCTGACAGTGCAGCACTCCCTCAGTATTGACCCTCTGACAGTGCAGCACTCGCTCAGTATTGACCCTCTGACAGTGCAGCCCTCCCTCAGTCCTCACCTTTTGACAGTGCAGCACTCCCTCAGTACTGTCCCTCTGACAGTGCAGCACCACCTCAGCACTGACCCCCTGACAGTGCAGCGCCTCCTGAGCACTGACCCTCTGACAGTGCAGCACTCCCTGAGTACTGACTGTCTGACAGTGCAGCCCTCCCTCAGTCCTCACCTTCTGACAGTGCAGCACTCCCTCAGTACTGACCCTCTGACATTGCAGCACTCCCTCAGTACTGACCCTCTGACAGTGCAGCACTCCCTGAGTACTGACCCTGACAATGCAGCACTCCCTCAGTATTGATCCTCTGACAGTGCAGCTCTCCCTCAGTACTGACTGTCTGACAGTGCAGCCCTCCCTCAGTACTGACCCTCTGACAGTGCAGCACTCCCTCAGTACTGACCCTCTGACAGTGCAGCACTCCCTCAGTACTGACCCTCTGACAGTGCAGCACTCCCTCAGTACTGACCCTCTGACAGTGCAGCACTCCCTCAGTACTGACCCTCTGACAGTACAGCACACCCTCAGTACTGACCCTCTGACAGTGCAGCACTCCCTCAGTACTGACCCTCTGACAGTGCAGCATTCCCTCAGTACTGACCCTCTGACAGTGCAGCACTCCCTCAGTACTGACCCTCTGACAGTGCAGCACTCCCTCAGTACTGACCCTCTGACAGTGTAGCACTCTCTCAATGCTGACCCTCTGACAGTGCAGCACTCCCTCAGTACTGACCCTCTGACAGTGTAGCACTCCCTCAGTACTGACCCTCTGACAGTGCAGCACTCCCTCACTACCGACCCTCTGACAGTGCAGCAATTCCTCAGTATTGACCCTCTGACAGTGCAGCACTCCCTCAGTACTGACCCTCTGACAATGTAGCACTCTCTCAGTACTGACCCTCTGACAGTGCAGCACTCCCTCAGTACTGACCCTCTGACAGTGCAGCACTCCCTCAGTCCTGACCCTCTGACAGTGCAGCACTCCCTCAGTACTGACCCTCTGACAGTGCAGCACTCCCTCAGTTACTGACCATCTCACAGTGCAGCACTCCCTCAGTACTGACCCTCTGACAGTGCCGCACTCCCTCAATACTTACCCTCTGACATTGCAGCATTCCCTCAGTACTGACCCTCTGACAGTGCAGCACTCCCTCAGTACTTAACCTCTGACAGTGCAGCATTCCCTCAGTACTGACCCTCTGACAGTGCAGCACTCCCTCAGTACTGACCCTCTGAGAGAGTAGCACTCCCTCAGTACTGACCCTCTGACAGTGCAGCACTCCCTCAGTATTGTCCCTCTGACAGTGCAGCACTCCCTCAGTCTTGACCCTCTGACAGTGCAGCCCTCCCTCAGTCCTCACCTCTGACAGTGCAGCACTCCCTCAGTACTGACCCTCTGACATTGCAGCACTCCCTCAGTACTGACCCTCTGACAGTGCAGCACTGCCTCAGTACTGATCCTCTGACAGTGCAGCAGTCCCTCAGTACTGAGCCTGTGACAGTGCAGCACTCCCACAGTACTGACCCTCTGACAGTGCAGCACCCCTCAGTACTGACCCTCTGACAGTGCAGCACTCCCTCAGTACGGACCCTCTGACAGTGCAGCACTCCCTCAGTACTGAACCTCTGACAGTGCAGCACTCCCTCAGTACTGACCCTCTGACAGTGCAGCACTCCCTCAGTACTGTCCGTCTGACAGTGCAGCACTCTCTCAGTATTGACCCTCTGACAGTGCAGCACTCCCTCAGTACTGACCCTCTGACAGTGCAGCACTCCCTCAGTACTGACCCTCTGACATTGCAGCACTCCCTCAGTATTGACCCTCTGACAGTGCAGCCCTCCCTCAGTCCTCACCTTCTGACAGTGCAGCACTCCCTCAATACTGACCCTCTGACAGTGCAGCACTCCCTCAGTACTGACCCTCTGACTGTGCAGCTCTCCCTGAGTACTGACCCTCTGACAGTGCAGCACTCCCTCAGTTCTGACCCTCTGACAGTGCAGCACACCCTCAGTACTGACCCTCTGACAGTGCAGCACTCCCTCAGTACTGACCCTCTGACAGTGCAGCACTCCCTCAGTACTGACCCTCTGACAGTGCAGCACTCCCTCAGGACTGACCCTCTGACAGTGCAGCACTCCCACAGTACTAACCCCCTGACAGTGCAGCACTCCCTCAGTACTGACCCTCTGACAGTGCAGCACTCCCTCAGTACTGACCCTCTGACAGTGCAGCAATCACTCAGTACTGACCCTCTGACAGTGCGGCACTCCCACAGTACTGACCCTCTGACAGTGCAGCTCTCCCTCAGTACTGACCCTCTGACAGTGCGGCACTCCCTCAGTACTGACCCTCTGACAGTGCGGCACTCCCTCAGTACATACCCTCTGACAGTGCAGCATTCCCTCTGTACTGACCCTCTGACAGTGCAGCACTCCCTCAGTACTTACCCTCTGACAGTGCAGCATTCCCTCATTACTGACCCTCTGAGAGTGCAGAACTCCCTCAGTATTTACCCTCTGATAGTGCAGCATTCCCGCAATACTGAACCTCTGACAGTGTAGCACTCCCTCAGTACTGACCCTCTGACAGTGCAGCACTTCCTCAGTACTGACCCTCTGACAGTGCAGCACTTCCTCAGTACTGACCCTCTGACAGTGCAGCACTTCCTCAGTACTGACCCTCTGACAGTGCAGCACTCCCTCAGTACTGTCCCTCTGACAGTGCAACACTCCCTCAGTACTGACCCTCTGACAGTGCAGCGCCTCCTGAGCACGGACCCTCTGACAGTGCAGCACTCCCTCAGTACTGACCCTCTGACAGTGCAGCACTTCCTCAGTACTGACCCTCTGACAGTGCAGCACTCCCTCAGTACTGACCCTCTGACAGTGCAGCACTCCCTCAGTACTGACCCTCTGACAGTGCAGCACTCCCTCAGTACTGACCCTCTGACAGTACAGCACTCCCTCAGTACTGACCCTCTGACAGTGCAGCACTCCCTCAGTACTGACCCTCTGACAGTGCAGCACTCCCTCAGTACTGACCCTCTGACAGTGCAGCACTCCCTCAGTACTGACCCTCTGACAGTGCAGCACTCCCTCAGTACTGACCCTCTGACAGTGTAGCACTCTCTCAATGCTGACCCTCTGACAGTGCAGCACTCCCTCAGTACTGACCCTCTGACAGTGTAGCACTCCCTCAGTACTGACCCTCTGACAGTGCAGCACTCCCTCACTACCGACCCTCTGACAGTGCAGCAATTCCTCAGTATTGACCCTCTGACAGTGCAGCACTCCCTCAGTACTGACCCTCTGACAATGTAGCACTCTCTCAGTACTGACCCTCTGACAGTGCAGCACTCCCTCAGTACTGACCCTCTGACAGTGCAGCACTCCCTCAGTCCTGACCCTCTGACAGTGCAGCACTCCCTCAGTTACTGACCATCTCACAGTGCAGCACTCCCTCAGTACTGACCCTCTGACAGTGCCGCACTCCCTCAATACTTACCCTCTGACATTGCAGCATTCCCTCAGTACTGACCCTCTGACAGTGCAGCACTCCCTCAGTACTTAACCTCTGACAGTGCAGCATTCCCTCAGTACTGACCCTCTGACAGTGCAGCACTCCCTCAGTACTGACCCTCTGAGAGTGTAGCACTCCCTCAGTACTGTCCCTCTGACAGTGCAGCACTCCCTCACTACTGACCCTCTGACAGTTCAGAGTCTCCTGAGCACTGACCCTCTGACAGTGCAGCACCTCCTCAGTACTGACCCTCTGACAGTGCAGCACTCCCTCAGTATTGTCCCTCTGACAGTGCAGCACTCCCTCAGTATTGATCCTCTGACAGTGCAGCCCTCCCTCAGTCCTCACCTCTGACAGTGCAGCACTCCCTCAGTACTGACCCTCTGACATTGCAGCACTCCCTCAGTACTGACCCTCTGACAGTGCAGCACTGCCTCAGTACTGATCCTCTGACAGTGCAGCACTCCCTCAGTACTGAGCCTGTGACAGTGCAGCACTCCCACAGTACTGACCCTCTGACAGTGCAGCACCCCTCAGTACTGACCCTCTGACAGTGCAGCACTCCCTCAGTACGGACCCTCTGACAGTGCAGCACTCCCTCAGTACTGAACCTCTGACAGTGCAGCACTCCCTCAGTACTGACCCTCTGACAGTGCAGCACTCCCTCAGTACTGTCCGTCTGACAGTGCAGCACTCTCTCAGTATTGACCCTCTGACAGTGCAGCACTCCCTCAGTACTGACCCTCTGACAGTGCAGCACCCCTCAGTACTGACCCTCTGACAGTGCAGCACTCCCTCAGTACGGACCCTCTGACAGTGCAGCACTCCCTCAGTACTGAACCTCTGACAGTGCAGCACTCCCTCAGTACTGACCCTCTGACAGTGCAGCACTCCCTCAGTACTGTCCGTCTGACAGTGCAGCACTCTCTCAGTATTGACCCTCTGACAGTGCAGCACTCCCTCAGTACTGAACCTCTGACAGTGCAGCACTCCCTCAGTACTGACCCTCTGACAGTGCAGCACTCCCTCAGTACTGTCCGTCTGACAGTGCAGCACTCTCTCAGTATTGACCCTCTGACAGTGCAGCACTCCCTCAGTACTGACCCTCTGACAGTGCAGCACTCCCTCAGTACTGACCCTCTGACATTGCAGCACTCCCTCAGTATTGACCCTCTGACAGTGCAGCCCTCCCTCAGTCCTCACCTTCTGACAGTGCAGAACTCCCTCAATACTGACCCTCTGACAGTGCAGCACACCCTCAGTACTGACCCTCTGACAGTGCAGCACTCCCTCAGTACTGACCCTCTGACAGTGCAGCACTCCCTCAGGACTGACCCTCTGACAGTGCAGCACTCCCACAGTACTGACCCTCTGAGAGTGTAGCACTCCCTCAGTACTGTCCCTCTGACAGTGCAGCACTCCCTCACTACTGACCCTCTGACAGTTCAGAGTCTCCTGAGCACTGACCCTCTGACAGTGCAGCACCTCCTCAGTACTGACCCTCTGACAGTGCAGCACTCCCTCAGTATTGTCCCTCTGACAGTGCAGCACTCCCTCAGTATTGACCCTCTGACAGTGCAGCCCTCCCTCAGTCCTCACCTCTGACAGTGCAGCACTCCCTCAGTACTGACCCTCTGACATTGCAGCACTCCCTCAGTACTGACCCTCTGACAGTGCAGCACTGCCTCAGTACTGATCCTCTGACAGTGCAGCACTCCCTCAGTACTGAGCCTGTGACAGTGCAGCACTCCCACAGTACTGACCCTCTGACAGTGCAGCACCCCTCAGTACTGACCCTCTGACAGTGCAGCACTCCCTCAGTACGGACCCTCTGACAGTGCAGCACTCCCTCAGTACTGAACCTCTGACAGTGCATCACTCCCTCAGTACTGACCCTCTGACAGTGCAGCACTCCCTCAGTACTGTCCCTCTGACAGTGCAGCGCTCCCTCAGTACTGACCCTCTGACAGTGCAGCGCCTCCTGAGCACGGACCCTCTGACCGTGCAGCACTCCCTCAGTACTAACCCTCTGACAGTGCAGCATTCCCTCACTACTGACCCTCTGACAGTGCAGCAGTCCCTCAGTACTGACCCTCTGACAGTGCGGCACTCCCTCAGTACTTACCCTCTGACAGTGCAGCATTCCCTCAGTACTAACCCTCTGACAGTGCAGCACTCCCTCAGTACTTACCCTCTGACAGTGCAGCATTCCCTCAGTACTGACCCTCTGACAGTGCAGAACTCCCTCAGTATTTACCCTCTGATAGTGCAGCATTCCCTCAGTACTGACCCTCTGACAGTGTAGCACTCCCTCAGTACTGACCCTCTGACAGTGCATCACTCCCTCAGTACTGACCCTCTGACAGTGCAGCGCCTCCTGAGCACTGACCCTCTGACAGTGCAGCATTCCCTCAGTACTGACCCTCTGACAGTGCAGCACTCCCTCAGTACTGACCCTCTGACAGTGCAGCACTCCCTCAGTATTGACCCTCTGACAGTGCAGCACTCGCTCAGTATTGACCCTCTGACAGTGCAGCCCTCCCTCACTCCTCACCTTTTGACAGTGCAGCACTCCCTCAGTACTGTCCCTCTGACAGTGCAGCACTCTCTCAGTATTGACCCTCTGACAGTGCAGCACTCCCTCAGTACTGACCCTCTGACAGTGCAGCACTCCCTCAGTACTGACCCTCTGACATTGCAGCACTCCCTCAGTATTGACCCTCTGACAGTGCAGCCCTCCCTCAGTCCTCACCTTCTGACAGTGCAGCACTCCCTCAATACTGACCCTCTGACAGTGCAGCACTCCCTCAGTACTGACCCTCTGACAATGCAGCACTCCCTCAGTATTGATCCTCTGAGTGCAGCTCTCCCTCAGTACTGACCCTCTGACAGTGCAGCACTCCCTCAGTACTGTCCGTCTGACAGTGCAGCACTCTCTCAGTATTGACCCTCTGACAGTGCAGCACTCCCTCAGTACTGACCCTCTGACAGTGCAGCACTCCCTCAGTACTGACCCTCTGACATTGCAGCACTCCCTCAGTATTGACCCTCTGACAGTGCAGCCCTCCCTCAGTCCTCACCTTCTGACAGTGCAGAACTCCCTCAATACTGACCCTCTGACAGTGCAGCACTCCCTCAGTACTGACCCTCTGACAGTGCAGCACTCCCTCAGTACTGACCCTCTGACAGTGCAGCACTCCCTCAGGACTGACCCTCTGACAGTGCAGCACTCCCACAGTACTAACCCCCTGACAGTGCAGCACTCCCTCAGTACTGACCCTCTGACAGTGCAGCACTCCCTCAGTATTGACCCTCTGACAGTGCAGCACTCCCTCAGTACTGACCCTCTGACAGTGTAGCACTCTCTCAGTACTGACCATCTGACAGTGCAGCACTCCCTCAGTCCTGACCCTCTGACAGTGCAGCACTCCCTCAGTACTGTCCCTCTGACAGTGCAGCACTCTCTCAGTATTGAACTTCTGACAGTGCAGCACTCCCTCAGAACTGACCCTCTGACAATGCAGCACTCCCTCAGTACTGACCCTCTGACAGTGCAGCGCTCCCTCAGTACTGACCCTTTGGCAGTGCAGCACTCCCTAGTACTGACCCTCTGACAGTGCAGCACTCCCTCAGTACAGACCCTCTGACAGTTCAGCACTCCCTCAGTACTGACCATCTGACAGTGCAGCACTCCCTCAGTACTGACCCTCTGACAGTGCAGCACTCCCTCAGTATTGACCCTCTGACAGTGCTGCCCTCCCTCAGTCCTCACCTTCTTACAGTGCAGCACTCCCTCAGTACTGACCCTCTGACAGTGCAGCACTCCCTCAGTACCGACCCTCTGACAGTGCAGCACTCCCTCAGTACTGACCCTCTGACAGTGCAGCAGTCCCTCAGTACTGTCTCTCTGACAGTGCAGCACTCCCTCAGTACTGATCCCCTGACAGTGCAGCACTACCTCAGTACTGACACTCTGACAGTGCAGCTCTCCCTCAGTACTGACCCTCTGACAGTGCAGCACTCCCTCAGTACTGACCCTCTGACAGTGCAGCACTCCCTCAGTACAGACCCTCTGACAGTGCTGCACTCCCTCAGTACTGACCCTCTGATAGTGCAGCACTCCCTCAGGACTGACCCTCTGACAGTGCAGCACTCCCACAGTACTGACCCCCTGACAGTGCAGCACTCACTCAGTACTGACCCTCTGACAGTACAGCACTCCCTCAGTACTGAACCTCTGAGAGTGCAGCACTCCCTCAGTACTGACCCTCTGAGAGTGCAGCACTCCCTCAGTACTGACCCTCTGACAGTGCGGCACTCCCTCAGTACTGACCCTCTGACAGTGCGGCACTCCCTCAGTACATACCCTCTGACAGTGCAGCATTCCCTCAGTACTGACCCTCTGACAGTGCAGCACTCCCTCAGTACTTACCCTCTGACAGTGCAGCATTCCCTCAGTACTGACCCTCTGACAGTGCAGAACTCCCTCAGTATTTACCCTCTGATAGTGCAGCATTCCCGCAATACTGAACCTCTGACAGTGCATCACTCCCTCAGTACTGACCCTCTGACAGTGCAGCACTCCCTCAGTACTGTCCCTCTGACAGTGCAGCGCTCCCTCAGTACTGACCCTCTGACAGTGCAGCGCCTCCTGAGCACGGACCCTCTGACCGTGCAGCACTCCCTCAGTACTGACCCTCTGACAGTGCAGCATTCCCTCAGTACTGACCCTCTGACAGTGCAGCACTCCGTCAGTACTGACCCTCTGACAGTGCAGCACTCCCTCAGTACTGACCCTCTGACAGTGCAGCACTCCCTCAGTACTGACCCGCTGACAGTGCAGCACTCCCTCAGTACTGACCCTCTGACAGTGCAGCACTCCCTCAGTACTGACTCTCTGACAGTGCAGCACTCCCTCAGCACTGACCCTCTGACAGTGCAGCACTCCCTCAGTCCTGACCCTCTGACAGTGCAGCACTCCCTCACTACTGACCCTCTGACAGTGCAGCAGTCCCTCAGTACTGACCCTCTGACAGTGCGGCACTCCCTCAGTACTTACCCTCTGACAGTGCAGCATTCCCTCAGTACTAACCCTCTGACAGTGCAGCACTCCCTCAGTACTTACCCTCTGACAGTGCAGCATTCCCTCAGTACTGACCCTCTGACAGTGCAGAACTCCCTCAGTATTTACCCTCTGATAGTGCAGCATTCCCTCAGTACTGACCCTCTGACAGTGTAGCACTCCCTCAGTACTGACCCTCTGACAGTGCATCACTCCCTCAGTACTGACCCTCTGACAGTGCAGCGCCTCCTGAGCACTGACCCTCTGACAGTGCAGCATTCCCTCAGTACTGACCCTCTGACAGTGCAGCACTCCCTCAGTACTGACCCTCTGACAGTGCAGCACTCCCTCAGTATTGACCCTCTGACATTGCAGCACTCGCTCAGTATTGACCCTCTGACAGTGCAGCCCTCCCTCACTCCTCACCTTTTGACAGTGCAGCACTCCCTCAGTACTGTCCCTCTGACAGTGCAGCACCCCCTCAGCACTGACCCCCTGACAGTGCAGCGCCTCCTGAGCACGGACCCTCTGACCGTGCAGCACTCCCTCAGTGCTGACCCTCTGACAGTGCAGCATTCCCTCAGTACTGACCCTCTGACAGTGCAGCACTCCGTCAGTACTGACCCTCTGACAGTGCAGCACTCCCTCAGTACTGACCCTCTGACAGTGCAGCACTCCCTCAGTACTGACCCTCTGACAATGCAGCACTCCCTCAGTATTGATCCTCTGAGTGCAGCTCTCCCTCAGTACTGACTGTCTGACAGTGCAGCCCTCCCTCAGTACTGACCCTCTGACAGTGCAGCACTCCCTCAGTACTGACCCTCTGACAGTGCAGCACTCCCTCAGTACTGACCCTCTGACAGTGCAGCACTCCCTCAGTACTGACCCTCTGACAGTGCAGCACTCCCTCAGTACTGACCCTCTGACAGTGCAGCACTCCCTCAGTACTGACCCTCTGACAGTGCAGCACTCCCTCAGTACTGACCCTCTGACAGTGCAGCACTCCCTCAGTACTGACCCTCTGACAGTGCAGCACTCCCTCAGTACTGACCCTCTGACAGTGCAGCACTCCCTCAGTACTGACCCTCTGACAGTGCAGCACTCCCTCAGTACTGACCCTCTGACAGTGCAGCACTCCCTCAGTACTGACCCTCTGACAGTGTAGCACTCTCTCAATGCTGACCCTCTGACAGTGCAGCACTCCCTCAGTACTGACCCTCTGACAGTGTAGCACTCCCTCAGTACTGACCCTCTGACAGTGCAGCACTCCCTCAGTACCGACCCACTGACAGTGCAGCAATTCCTCAGTATTGACCCTCTGACAGTGCAGCACTCCCTCAGTACTGACCTTCTGACAGTGCAGCCCTCCCTCAGTACTGACCGTCTGACAGTGCAGCACTCCCTCAGTACTGACCCCCTGACAGTGCAGCACTCCCTCAGTACTGACCCTCTGACAGTGCAGCACTCCCTCAGTATTGACCCTCTGACATTGCAGCACTCCCTCAGTACTGACCCTCTGACAATGTAGCACTCTCTCAGTACTGACCCTCTGACAGTGCAGCACTCCCTCAGTACTGACCCTCTGACAGTGCAGCACTCCCTCAGTCCTGACCCTCTGACAGTGCAGCACTCCCTCAGTACTGACCCTCCGACAGTGCGGCACTCCCTCAGTTACTGACCATCTCACAGTGCAGCACTCCCTCAGTACTGACCCTCTGACAGTGCCGCACTCCCTCAATACTTACCCTCTGACATTGCAGCATTCCCTCAGTACTGACCCTCTGACAGTGCAGCACTCCCTCAGTACTTAACCTCTGACAGTGCAGCATTCCCTCAGTACTGACCCTCTGACAGTGCAGCACTCCCTCAGTACTGACCCTCTGAGAGTGTAGCACTCCCTCAGTACTGTCCCTCTGGCAGTGCAGCACTCCCTCACTACTGACCCTCTGACAGTTCAGCGTCTCCTGAGCACTGACCCTCTGACAGTGCAGCACCTCCTCAGTACTGACCCTCTGACAGTGCAGCACTCCCTCAGTATTGTCCCTCTGACAGTGCAGCACTCCCTCAGTATTGACCCTCTGACAGTGCAGCCCTCCCTCAGTCCTCACCTCTGACAGTGCAGCACTCCCTCAGTACTGACCCTCTGACATTGCAGCACTCCCTCAGTACTGACCCTCTGACAGTGCAGCACTGCCTCAGTACTGATCCTCTGACAGTGCAGCAGTCCCTGAGTACTGAGCCTGTGACAGTGCAGCACTCCCACAGTACTGACCCTCTGACAGTGCAGCACACCTCAGTACTGACCCTCTGACAGTGCAGCACTCCCTCTGTACGGACCCTCTGACAGTGCAGCACTCCCTCAGTACTGAACCTCTGACAGTGCAGCACTCCCTCAGTACTGGCCCTCTGACAGTGCAGCACTCCCTCAGTACCGTCCGTCTGACAGTGCAGCACTCTCTCAGTATTGACCCTCTGACAGTGCAGCACTCCCTCAGTACTGACCCTCTGACAGTGCAGCGCTCCCTCAGTACTGACCCTCTGACAGTTCAGCACTCCCTCAGTACTGACCCTCTGACAGTGCAGCACGCCCTCAGTACTGACCCTCTGACAGTGCAGCGCACCCTCAGTACTGACCCTCTGACAGTGCAGCGCACACTCAGTACTGACCCTCTGGCAGTGCAGCACTCCCAAGTACTGACCCTCTGACAGTGCAGCACTCCCTCAGTACTGACCCTCTGACAGTGCATCACTCCCTCAGTACTGATCCTCAGACAGTGCAGCACTTCCTCAGTACTGACCCTCTGACAGTGCAGCACTCCCTCAATACTGTCCCTCTGACAGTGTTGCACTCCCTCAGTACTGACCCTCTGACAGTTCAGCGCCTCCTGAGCACTGACCCTCTGACAGTGCAGCATTCCCTCAGTACTGACCCTCTGACAGTGCAGCACTCCCTCAGTACTGACCCTCTGACAGTGCAGCACTCCCTCAGTATTGACCCTCTGACAGTGCAGCACTCGCTCAGTATTGACCCTCTGACAGTGCAGCCCTCCCTCAGTCCTCACCTTTTGACAGTGCAGCACTCCCTCAGTACTGTCCCTCTGACAGTGCAGCACCCCCTCAGCACTGACCCCCTGACAGTGCAGCGCCTCCTGAGCACTGACCCTCTGACAGTGCAGCACTCCCTGAGTACTGACTGTCTGACAGTGCAGCCCTCCCTCAGTCCTCACCTTCTGACAGTGCAGCACTCCCTCAGTACTGACCCTCTGACAGTGCAGCACTCCCTCAGTACTGACCCTCTGACAGTGCAGCACTCCCTGAGTACTGACCCTCTGACAATGCAGCACTCGCTCAGTATTGATCCTCTGACAGTGCAGCTCTCCCTCAGTACTGACTGTCTGACAGTGCAGCCCTCCCTCAGTACTGACCCTCTGACAGTGCAGCACTCCCTCAGTACTGACACTCTGACAGTGCAGCACTCCCTCAGTACTGACCCTCTGACAGTGCAGCACTCCCTCAGTACTGACCCTCTGACAGTGCAGCATTCCCTCAGTACTGACCCTCTGACAGTGCAGCACTCCCTCAGTACTTACCCTCTGACAGTGCAGCACTCCCTCAGTACTGACCCTCTGACAGTGCGGCACTCCCTCAGTACTGACCCTCTGACAGTGCGGCACTCCCTCAGTACATACCCTCTGACAGTGCAGCATTCCCTCAGTACTGACCCTCTGACAGTGCAGCACTCCCTCAGTACGTACCCTCTGACAGTGCAGCATTCCCTCATTACTGACCCTCTGACAGTGCAGAACTCCCTCAGTACTGACCCTCTGACAGTGCATCACTCCCTCAGTACTGACCCTCTGACAGTGCAGCACTTCCTCAGTACTGACCCTCTGACAGTGTAGCACTCCCTCAGTACTGACCCTCTGACAGTGCATCACTCCCTCAGTACTGACCCTCTGACAGTGCAGCACTTCCTCAGTACTGACCCACTGACAGTGCAACACTCCCTCAGTACTGACCCTCTGACAGTGCAGCGCCTCCTGAGCACGGACCCTCTGACAGTGCAGCACTCCCTCAGTACTGACCCTCTGACAGTGCAGCACTTCCTCAGTACTGACCCTCTGACAGTGCAGCACTCCCTCAGTACTGACCCTCTGACAGTGCAGCACTCCCTCAGTATTGACCCTCTGACAGTGCAGCACTCCCTCAGTACTGACCCTCTGACAGTGTAGCACTCTCTCAGTACTGACCCTCTGACAGTGCAGCACTCCCTCAGTACTGACCCTCTGACAGTGCAGCACTCCCTCAGTCCTGACCCTCTGACAGTGCAGCACTCCCTCAGTACTGACCCTCTGACAGTGCAGCACTCCCTCAGTACTGACCCTCTGAGAGTGTAGCACTCCCTCAGTACTGTCCCTCTGACAGTGCAGCACTCCCTCACTACTGACCCTCTGACAGTTCAGCGTCTCCTGAGCACTGACCCTCTGACAGTGCAGCACCTCCTCAGTACTGACCCTCTGACAGTGCAGCACTCCCTCAGTATTGTCCCTCTGACAGTGCAGCACTCCCTCAGTATTGACCCTCTGACAGTGCAGCCTTCCCTCAGTCCTCACCTCTGACAGTGCAGCACTACCTCAGTACTGACCCTGTGACAGTGCAGCACTCCCTCAGTACTTACCCTCTGACAGTGCAGCATTCCCTCATTACTGACCCTCTGACAGTGCAGAACTCCCTCAGTACTGACCCTCTGACAGTGCATCACTCCCTCAGTACTGACCCTCTGACAGTGCAGCACTCCCTCAGTATTGACCCTCTGACAGTGCAGCACTCCCTCAGTACTGACCCTCTGACAGTGTAGCACTCTCTCAGTACTGACCCTCTGACAGTGCAGCACTCCCTCAGTAATGACCCTCTGACAGTGCAGCACTCCCTCAGTCCTGACCCTCTGACAGTGCAGCACTCCCTCAGTACTGACCCTCTGACAGTGCAGCACTCCCTCAGTCCTGACCCTCTGACAGTGCAGCACTCCCTCAGTACTGACCCTCTGACAGTGCAGCACTCCCTCAGTACTGACCCTCTGATAGTGCAGCACTCCCTCAGTACTGACTCTCTGATAGTGCAGCACTCCCTCAGTACTGACCCTCTGACAGTGCAGGACTCCCTAAGAACTGACCCTCTGACAGTGCAGCACTCCCTCAGTACTGACCCTCTGACAGTGCAGCACTCCCTCAGTACTGACCCTCTGATAGTGCAGCACTCCCTCAGTACTGACACTCTGATAGTGCAGCACTCCCTCAGTACTGACCCTCTGACAGTGCAGCACTCCCTCAGTACTGATCCTCTGACTGTGCAGCGATACCTCAGCACTGACCCTCTGACAGTGCAGCACTCCCTCATTAGTGACTCTCTGACAGTGCAGCACCCCCTCAGTACTGAGCCTCTGACGGTGCAGCATTCCCTCAGTACTGATCCTCTGACTGTGCAGCACTCCCTCAGTACTGACTCTCTGACAGTGCAGCACTCCCTCAGTACTGACCCTCTGACAGTGCAGCACTCCCTCAGTACTGACCCTCTGACAGTGCAGCATTCCCTCAGTACTGACCCTCTGACAGTGCAGCACCCCCTCAGTACTGAGCCTCTGACGGTGCAGCATTCCCTCAGTACTGATCCTCTGACTGTGCATCACTCCCTCAGTACTGACTCTCTGACAGTGCAGCACTCCCTCAGTACTGACCCTCTGACAGTGCAGCACTCCCTCCGTACTGACCCTCTGACAGTGCAGCACTCTCTCAGTACTGACTCTCTGACAGTGCAGCACTCCCTCAGTACGACTCTCAAACAGTGCAGCACTCCCTCAGTACTGACCCTCTGACAGTGCAAGACTCCCTCAGTAATGACCCTCTGACAGTGCAGCACTCCCTCAGTACTGACCCTCTGACAGTGCAACACTCCCTCAGTGCTGACCTTCTGACAGTGCAGCACCCCCTCAGTACTGACCCTCTGACAGTGCAGCATTCTCTCAGTACTGACCCTCTGACAGTTCAGCAATCCCTCAGTACTGACCCTCTGACAGTGCAGCATTCCCTCAGTACTGACCCTCTGACAGTGCAGCACCCCCTCAGTACTGAGCCTCTGACGGTGCAGCATTCCCTCAGTACTGATCCTCTGACTGTGCATCACTCCCTCAGTACTGACTCTCTGACAGTGCAGCACTCCCTCAGTACTGACCCTCTGACAGTGCAGCACTCCCTCCGTACTGACCCTCTGACAGTGCAGCACTCTCTCAGTACTGACTCTCTGACAGTGCAGCACTCCCTCAGTACGACTCTCAAACAGTGCAGCACTCCCTCAGTACTGACCCTCTGACAGTGCAAGACTCCCTCAGTAATGACCCTCTGACAGTGCAGCACTCCCTCAGTACTGACCCTCTGACAGTGCAACACTCCCTCAGTGCTGACCTTCTGACAGTGCAGCACCCCCTCAGTACTGACCCTCTGACAGTGCAGCATTCTCTCAGTACTGACCCTCTGACAGTTCAGCAATCCCTCAGTACTGACCCTCTGACAGTGCATCACTCCCTCAGTACTGACCATCTGACAGTGCAGAACCCCCTCAGTACTGACCCTCTGACAGTGGAGTGCTCCATCAGTACTGACTCTCTGCCAGTGCATCACTCCCTCAGTCCTGACCCTCTGACAGTGCAGCACTCCCTCGGTACTCACCGTCTGCAGTGCAGAACCCCCTCAGTCCTGACCCTCTGACAGGGCAGCACTCCCTCAGTACTGACCCTCTGACAGTGCAGCACTCCCTCAGTACTGACCCTCTGACAGTGCAGCACTCCCTCCGTACTGACCATCTGAACGTGCCGCACTCCCTCAGTACTGACCCTCTGACAGCGCAGTACTCCCTCAGTACTGACTGTCTGACAATGCAGCACTCACTTAGTACTGACCCTCTGACAGTGCGGCACTCCCTCAGCACTTATCCTCCGACAGTCCGGCACTGCCTCAGTACTGACCCTCTGACAGTCCAGCACTCCCTCAGTAGTGACCTCCTGACAGTTCAGCGTTCCCTCATTACTGACCCTCTGACAGTGCAGCACTCCCTCAGTACTGACCATCTGACAGTGCAGCACTCCCTCAGTACTGACCATCTGAAAGTGCAGCACTCCCTCAGTAATGACCCTCTGACAGTGAAGCACTCCCTCAGTACTGACCCCCTGACAGTGCAGCACTCCCTCAGTACTGACCCTCTGACAGTGCAGCACTCCCTCAGTTCTGACCCTCTGACAGTGCAGCACTCCCTCAGTACTGACCCTCTGACAGTGCAGTACTCCCTCAGTAATGACCCTCTGACAGTGAAGCACTCCCTCAGTACTGACCCCCTGACAGTGCAGCACTCCCTCAGTACTGACCCTCTGACAGTGCAGCACTCCCTCAGTACTGACCCTCTGACAGTGCAGCACTCCCTCAGTAATGACCCTCTGACAGTGCAGCACTCCGTCGGTACTGACCCTCTGACAGTGCAGCACCTCCTCAGTACTGACCCTCTGACAGTGCAGCACTCCCTTTGTAATGACCCTCTGACAGTGCAGCAGTCCCTCAGTTCTGACCCTCTGACAGTGCAGCACTCCCTCAGTACTGACCCTCTGACAGTGCAGCACTCCCTCAGTAATGACCCTCTGACAGTGAAGCACTCCCTCTGTAATGACCCTCTGACAGTGCAGCACTCCCTCAGTACTGACCCTCCAGCATTGTTGCATTCCACAGTAGACTGCAGGTTAGAGAAGTTATGAACCTAATGACTGCGACAGCATTTTTCCTCCTGTAATATTACCAGATTTTTATCATGTTATGGGTGTATAGTTAAACACCTGGAAGGGGTCATGACCTGGGATGTTTACTTATACATCTGTATAGCAAAGTTCTTTAGTACAATTTTAACTGTGTAACTGTAATCTTGTGCGTTTGTATCTTCCCTTTTTTACTAAGTTTTTCCCTTCTTTATCAAATTCCCCAAAGTGTTACTATTACAAAGAATGCAGAGAAGGTTCACAAGGATGTTGCTGGGACTTGAGAAGCTGAATTACAGAGAGAGATTGAATAGGTTAGGACTTTATTCCCTGCAGTGTCGAAGAATGAGGGGAGATTTGATAGAGGTGTAACACTGATATATCCCTCACTGTAACACTCCGATAAATAATCTCACTCCTCACTGTAACACTGATATATCCCTCACTGTAACATTCCAATAAATAACCTCACCCCTCACTGTAACACTGACATATCCCTCACTGTAACACTCCGATAAATAACCTCACCCCTCACTGTAACACTGACATATCCCTCACTGTAACACTCCGATAAATAAAGAACTCCTCACTGTAACACTGATATATTCCACACTGTAACATTCCGATAAATAACCTCACCACTCACTGATATATCCCTCACTGTAACACTCCGATAAATAACCTCACCCCTCACTGTAACACTGATATATCCCTCACTGTAACACTCCGATAAATAATCTCACTCCTCACTGTAACACTGATACATCCCTCATTGTAACACTCCAATAAATAATCTCACCCCTCACTGTAACACTGATATATCCCTCACTATAACACTCCGATAAATAATATCACCCCTCACTGTAACACTGACATATCCACTATGTAACACTCCGATAAATAATCTCACCCCTCACTTTAACACTGTTATATCCCTCACTGTAACATTTCAATAAATAATCTCACCCCTCACTGTAACACTGCTACATCCATCACTGTAACACTCCGATAAATAATCTCACTCCTCACTGTAACACTGATACATCCCTCAATATAAGACTCCGATAAATAATCTCACCTCTCACTGTAACACTGATATATCCCTCACTGTAACATTCCGATAAATAATCTCACCCCTAACTGTAACACTGATATATCCCTCACTGTAACATTCCGATAAATAATCTAACTCCTCACTGGAACGCTGATATATCCCTCACTGTAACACTCCAATAAATAATCTCACCCCTCACTGTAACACTGAAATATCCCCTACTGTAAACACTCCGATAAATAAACTCACCCCTCACAGTAACATTGATATATCCCTCACTGTAACACTCCGATAAATAATCTCACTCCTCACTGTAACACTGATACATCCCTCAATATAAGACTCCGATAAATAATCTCACCTCTCACTGTAACACTGATATATCCCTCACTGTAACATTCCGATAAATAATCTAACTCCTCACTGGAACGCTGATATA
Source organism: Prionace glauca (assembly GCA_037974335.1). NCBI lineage: Eukaryota > Metazoa > Chordata > Chondrichthyes > Carcharhiniformes > Carcharhinidae > Prionace > Prionace glauca. Next base: position 106,925 of record JBBMRE010000096.1, read on the forward strand.
TCCCTCACTGTAACACTCCGATAAATAATCTCACTCCTCACTGTAATACTGATATATCCCTCACTGTAACACACCGATAAATAATCTCACTCCTCACTGTAACACTGATACATCCCTCACTATAAGATTCCGATAAATAATATCACTCCTCACTGTAACACTAATATATACCTCACTGTAACACTCCGATAAATAATCTCACTCCTCACTGTAACACTGATACATCCCTCACTATAAGACTCCGATAAATAAACTCACTCTTCACTGTAACACTGATACATCCCTCACTGTAACACTCCGATAAATAATCTCACTCCTCATTGTAACACTGATATGTCCCTCACTGTAACACTCCGACAAATAATCTCACCCCTCACTGTAACACTGATATATCCCTCACTGTAACACTCCGATAAATAATCTCACCGCTCACTGTAACAACCCTCACTGTAACATTCCGATAAATAACCTCACCCCTCACTGTAACACTGATATATCCCTCACTGTAACATTCCGATAAATAATCTCACCCCTCACTGTAACACTGATATATCCCTCACTGTAACACTCCGATAAATAATCTCACTCCTCACTGTAACACTGAAATATCCCTCACTGTAACATTCCAATAAATAACCTCACCCCTCACTGTAACACTGACATATCCCTCACTGTAACACTCCGATAAATAAACAACTCCTCACTGTAACACTGATATATCCCACACTGTAACATTCCGATAAATAACCTCACCCCTCACTGATATATCCCTCACTGTAACACTCCGATAAATAACCTCACCCCTCACTGTAACACTGATATATCCCTCACTGTAACACTCCGATAAATAACCTCACTCCTCACATTAACACTGATATATCCCTCACTGTAACACTCCGATAAATAATCTCACTCCTCACTGTAACACTGATATATCCCTCACTGTAACACTCTGATAAATAATCTCACTCCTCACTGTAACGCTGATACATCACTCACTATAACAATCCACTAAATAATCTCACCCCTCACTGTAACACTGATACATCCCTCACTGTAACACTCCGATAAATAATCTCACCCCTCACTGTAACACCGATATATCCCTCACTGTAACACTCCGATAAATAATCTCACCCCTCACTGCATCACCGCTATATCCCTCACTGTAACACTCCGATAAATAATATCACCCCTCACTGTAGCACTGATATATCCCCTACTGTAAACACTCCGAAAAATAAACTCACCCCTCACAGTAACACTGATAGATCACTCATTGTGACACTCCGATAAATAATCTCACCCATCACTGCAACACGGATATATTCCTCACTATAACACTCCGATAAATAATATCACCCCTCACTGTAACACTGACATATCCACTATGTAACACTCCGATAAATAATCTCACCCCTCACTGTAACACTGTTATATCCCTCACTGTAACATTTCAATAAATAATCTCACCCCTCACTGTAACACTGCTACATCCATCACTGTAACACTCCGATAAATAATCTCACTCCTCACTGTAACACTGATACATCCCTCATTGTAACACTCCAATAAATAATCTCACCCCTCACTGTAACACTGATATATCCCTCACTGTAACACTCCGATAAATAACCTCAACCCTCACTGTAACACTGATATATCCCTCACTGTAACATTCCGATAAATAACCTCACGCCTCACTGTAACTCTGATATATCCCTCACTGTAACACTCCAATAAATAATCTCACCCCTCACTGTAACACTGAAATATCCCCTACTGTAAACACTCCGATAAATAAACTCACCCCTCACAGTAACATTGATATATCCCTCACTGCAACACTCCGATAAATAATCTCACTCCTCACTGTAACACTGATACATCCCTCACTATAAGACTCCAATAAATAATCTCACCTCTCACTGTAACACTGATATATCCCTCACTGTAACATTCCGATAAATAATCTCACCCCTAACTGTAACACTGATATATCCCTCACTGTAACATTCCGATAAATAATCTAACTCCTCACTGGAACGCTAATATATCCCTCACTGTAACACTCCGATAAATAATCTCACTCCTCACTGTAATACTGATATATCCCTCACTGTAACACACCGATAAATAATCTCAATCCTCACTGTAACACTGATACATCCCTCACTATAAGACTCCGATAAATAATCTCACCCTCACTGTAACACTGATATATCCCTCACTGTAACACTCCGATAAATAATCTCACTCCTCACTGTAACACTGATACATCCCTCACTATAAGACTCCGATAAATAAACTCACTCCTCACTGTAACACTGATACATCCCTCACTGTAACACTCCGATAAATAATCTCACTCCTCATTGTAACACTGATATATCCCTCACTGTAACACTCCGACAAATAATCTCACCCCTCACTGTAACACTGATATATCCCTCACTGTAACACTCCGATAAATAATCTCACCGCTCACTGTAACAACCCTCACTGTAACATTCCGATAAATAACCTCACCCCTCACTGTAACACTGATATATCCCTCACTGTAACATTCCGATAAATAATCTCACCCCTCACTGTAACACTGATATATCCCTCACTGTAACACTCCGATAAATAATCTCACTCCTCACTGTAACACTGATATATCCCTCACTGTAACATTCCAATAAATAACCTCACCCCTCACTGTAACACTGACATATCCCTCACTGTAACACTCCGATAAATAAACAACTCCTCACTGTAACACTGATATATCCCACACTGTAACATTCCGATAAATAACCTCACCACTCACTGATATATCCCTCACTGTAACACTCCGATAAATAACCTCACTCCTCACTGTAACACTGATACATCCCTCACTGTAACACTCCGATAAATAATCTCACCCCTCACTGTAACACTGATATATCCCTCACTGTAACATTCCGATAAATAATCTCACTCCTCACTGTAACACTGATATATCCCTCACTGTAACACTCCGATATATCATCTCACCCCTCACTGCATCACCGATATATCCCTCACTGTAACACTCCGATAAATAATCTCACCCCTCACTGTAGCACTGATATATCCCCTACTGTAAACACTCCGAAAAATAAACTCACCCCTCACAGTAACATTGATAGATCCCTCACTGTGACACTCCGATAAATAATCTCACCCATCACTGTAACACTGATATATTCCTCACTATAACACTCCGATAAATAATATCACCCCTCACTGTAACACTGACATATCCACTATGTAACACTCCGATAAATAACCTCACCCCTCACTGTAACACTGTTATATCCCTCACTGTAACATTTCAATAAATAATCTCACCCCTCACTGTAACACTGATACATCCCTCATTGTAACACTCCAATAAATAATCTCACCCCTCAGTGTAACACTGATATATCCCTCACTGTAACACTCCGATAAATAACCTCAACCCTCACTGTAACACTGATATATCCCTCACTGTAACATTCCGATAAATAACCTCACCCCTCACTGTAACTCTGATATATCCCTCACTGTAACACTCCAATAAATAATCTCACCCCTCACTGTAACACTGAAATATCCCCTACTGTAAACACTCCGATAAATAAACTCACCCCTCACAGTAACATTGATATATCCCTCACTGTCACACTCCGATAAATAATCTCACTCCTCACTGTAACACTGATACATCCCTCACTATAAGACTCCGATAAATAATCTCACCTCTCACTGTAACACTGATTTATCCCTCACTGTAACATTCCGATAAATAATCTCACCCCCAACTGTAACACTGATATATCCCTCACTGTAACATTCCGATAAATAATCTAACTCCTCACTGGAAAGCTGATATATCCCTCACTGTAACACTCCGATAAATAATCTCACTCCTCACTGTAATACTGATATATCCCTCACTGTAACACACCGATAAATAATCTCACTCCTCACTGTAACACTGATACATCCCTCACTATAAGATTCCGATAAATAATCTCACTCCTCACTGTAACACTGATATATCCCTCACTGTAACACTCCGATAAATAATCTCACTCCTCACTGTAACACTGATACATCCCTCAGTATAAGACTCCGATAAATAAACTCACTCCTCACTGTAACACTGATACACCCCTCACTGTAACACTCCGATAAATAATCTCACTCCTCATTGTAACACTGATATATCCCTCACTGTAACACTCCGACAAATAATCTCACCCCTCACTGTAACACTGATATATCCCTCACTGTAACATTCCGATAAATAATCTCACCGCTCACTGTAACACTGATATATCCCTCACTGTAACATTCCGATAAATAATCTCTACCCTCACTGTAAAACTGATATATCCCTCACTGTAACACTCCGATAAATAATCTCACTCCTCACTGTAACACTTGTATATCCCTAACTGTTACATTCCAATAAATAACCTCACCCCTCACTGTAACACTGACATATCCCTCACTGTAACACTCCGATAAATAATCTCACCCCTCACTGTAACACTGATATATCCCACACTGTAACATTCCGATAAATAACCTCACCCCTCACTGATATATCCCTCACTGTAACACTCCGATAAATAACCTCACCCCTCACTGTAACACTGATATATCCCTCACTGTAACACTCCGATAAATAATCTCACCCCTCACTGTAACACTGATATATCCCTCACTGTAACACTCCGATAAATAATCTCACCCCTCACTGTAACACTGATATATCCCTCACTGTAACACTCCGATAAATAATCTCACTCCTCACTGTAACAATGATATATCCCTCACTGTAACATTCCGATAAATAATCTCACCCCTCACTGTAACACTGATATATCCCTCACTGTAACACTCCGATAAATAATCTCACTCCTCACTGTAACACTGATATGTCCCCTACTGTAAACACTCCGAAAAATAAACTCACCCCTCACAGTAACACTGATAGATCCCTCACTGTGACACTCCGATAAATAATCTCACCCCTCACAGTAACACTGATATATTCCTCACTATAACACTCCGATAAATAATATCACCCCTCACTGTAACACTGACATATCCACTATGTAACACTCCGATAAATAATCTCACCCCTCACTGTAACACTGATACATCCCTCACTGTAACATTCCGATAAATAACCTCACCCCTCACTGTAACACTGTTATATCCCTCACTGTAACATTTCGATAAATAATCTCACCCCTCACTGTAACACTAATATATCCCTCACTGTAACACTCCGATAAATAATCTCACCCCTCACTGTAACACTGATATATCCCTCACTGTAACACTCCGATAAATAACCTCAACCCTCACTGTAACACTGATATATCCCTCACTGTAACATTCTGATAAATAACCTCACCCCTCACTGTAACACTGATATATCCCTCACTGTAACACTCCAAGAAATAACATCACTCCTCACTGTAACACTGATATATCCCTCACTGTAACACTCCAATAAATAATCTCACTCCTCACTGTAACACTGATATATCCCCTACTGTAACGCACCGATAAATAATCTCACCCCTCACTGTAACACTGATACATCCCTCACTGTAACATTCCGATAAATAACCTCACCCCTCACTGTAACACTGTTATATCCCTCACTGTAACATTTCGATAAATAATCTCACCCCTCACTGTAACACTGATATATCCCTCACTGTAACACTCCGATAAATAATCTCACCCCTCACTGTAACACTGATACGTCCGTCACTGTAAGATTCCGATAAATAACCTCAACCCTCACTGTAACACTGATATATCCCTCACTGTAACATTCTGATAAATAACCTCACCCCTCACTGTAACACTGATATATCCCTCACTGTAACACTCCAATAAATAATCTCACTCCTCACTGTAACACTGATATATCCCCTACTGTAACGCACCGATAAATAATCTCACCACTCACTGTAACACTGATATATCCCTCACTGTAACACTCCGATAAATAATCTCACTCCTCACTGTAACACTGATACATCCCTCACTGTAACACTCTGATAAATAATCTCACTCCTCACTGTAAGACTGATATATCCCTCACTGTAACACTCCGATAAATAATCTCAATCCTCACTGTAACGCTGATACATCACTCACTATAACGATCCACTAAATAATCTCACCCCTCAACTGTAACACTGATACATCCCTCACTGTAACACTCCGATAAATAACCTCACTCCTCACTGTAACAGTGATATAACCCTCACTGTAAAACTACGATAAATAATCTCACCGCTCACTGTAACACTGATACATACCTCACTGTAACATTCCGATAAATAAACTCACCCCTCACTGTAACACTGATATATCCCTCTCTGTAACATTCTGATAAATAATCTCACTCCTCACTGTAACACTGATATATCCCGCACTGTAACACTCCGATAAATAATCTCACCCCTCACTGTAACACTCCGATAAATAACCTCACCCCTCACTTAAACACTGATACATCCCTCACTGTAACACTCTGTAACGATAAATAATCTCACTCCTCACTGTAACACTGATATATCCCTCACTGTAACACTCCGATAAATAATCTCACTCCTCACTGTAACACTGATATATCCCTCACTGTAAGACTCCAATCAATAATCTCACTCCTCACTGTAATACTGATATATCCCGCACTGTAAGACTCCAATAAATAATCTCACTCCTCACTGTAACACTGATACATCCCTCACTATAACACTCCACTAAATAATCTCACCCCCCACTGCATCACCGATATATCCGTCACTGTAACACTCCGATAAATAATCTCACCCCTCACTGTAACACTGATATATCCCCTACTGTAAACACTCCGAAAAATAAACTCACCCCTCACAGTAACACTGATAGATCCCTCACTGTGACACTCCGATAAATAATCTCACTCCTCAATGTAACACTGATATATCCCTCACTGTAACACTCCAATAAATAATCGCATTCCTCACTGTAACACTGATATATCCCGTACTGTAACAAACCGATAAATAATCTCACCCCTCACTGTAACACTGATATATCCCTCACTGTAACACTCCGATAAATAACCAACTCCTCACTGTAACACTGATATATCCCACACTGTAACATTCCGATAAATAATCTCACACCTCACTGTAACACTGATATATCCCTCACTGTAACACTCCGATAAATAACCTCACCCGTCATTGTAACACTGATATATCCCTCACTGTAACACTCCGATAAATAATCTCACTCCTCACTGTAACACTGATATATCCCTCACTGTAACACTCCGATAAATAATCTCACTCCTCACTGTAACACTGATATATCCCTCACTGTAACACTCCGATAAATAACCTCACTCCTCACTGTAACACTGATACATCCCTCACTGCAACACTCCGATAAATAATCTCAACCCTCACTGTAACACCGATATATCCCTCACTGTAACACTCCGATATATAATCTCACCCCTCACTGTAACACTGATACATCCCTCACTGTAACACTCCGATAAATAATCTCACTCCTCACTGTAACACTGATACATCCCTCACTTTAACACTCCGATAAATAATCTCACCCCTCACTGTAACACCGATATATCCCTCACTGTAACACTCCGATAAATAATCTCACTCCTCACTGTAACACTGATATGTCCCCTACTGTAAACACTCCGAAAAATAAACTCACCCATCACAGTAACACTGATAGATCCCTCACTGTGACACTCCGATAAATAATCTCACCCATCACTGCAACACTGATATATTCCTCACTATAATACTCCGATAAATAATATCACCCCTCACTGTAACACTGACATATCCACTATGTAACACTCCGATAAATAATCTCACCCCTCACTGTAACAATGATACATCCCTCACTGTAACACTCCGATAAATAATCTCACTCCTCATTGTAACACTGATATATCCCTCACTGTAACATTCCGATAAATAACCTCACCCCTCACTGTAACACTGTTATATCCCTCACTGTAACATTCCGATAAATAATCTCACCCCTCACTGTAACACTGATATATCCCTCACTGTAACATTTCGATAAATAATCTCACCCCTCACTGTAACACTGATACGTCCGTCACTGTAAGATTCCGATAAATAACCTCAACCCTCACTGTAACACTGATATATCCCTCACTGTAACATTCTGATAAATAACCTCACCCCTCACTGTAACACTGATATATCCCTCACTGTAACACTCCAAGAAATAATCTCACTCCTCACTGTAACACTGATATATCCCCTACTGTAACGCACCGATAAATAATCTCACCACTCACTGTAACACTGATATATCCCTCACTGTAACACTCCGATAAATAATCTCACTCCTCACTGTAACACTGATACATCCCTCACTGTAACACTCTGATAAATAATCTCACTCCTCACTGTAAGACTGATATATCCCTCACTGTAACACTCCGATAAATAATCTCAATCCTCACTGTAACACAGATATATCCCTCACTATAACGATCCACTAAATAATCTCACCCCTCACTGTAACACTGATACATCCCTCACTGTAACACTCCGATAAATAACCTCACTCCTCACTGTAACACTGATATAACCCTTACGGTAACACTCCGATAAATAATCTCACCGCTCACTGTAACACTGATACATCCCTCACTGTAACATTCCGATAAATAAACTCACCCCTCACTGTAACACTGATATATCCCTCTCTGTAACATTCTGATAAATAATCTCACCCCTCACTGTAACACTGATTCATCCCTCACTGTAACACACCGATAAATAATCTCACTCCTCACTGTAACACTGATATATCCCGCACTGTAACACTCCGATAAATAATCTCACCCCTCACTGTAACACTGATACATCCCTCAGTGTAACACTCCGATAAATAACCTCACCCCTCACTTAAACACTGATATATCCCTCACTGTAACATTCCGATAAATAACATCACGCCTCACTGTAACACTGATACATCCCTCACTGTAACACTCCGATAAATAACCTCACTCCTCACTGTAACACTGATATAACCCTCACTGTAACACTCCAATAAATAATCTCACTCCTCACTGTAACACTGATATATCCCTCACTGTCACACTCCGATAAATAACCTCACCCCTCACTGTAACACTGATATATCCCTCACTGTTACACTCCGATAAATAACCTCACTCCTCACTGTAACACTGATATATCCCTCACTGTAACACTCCGATAAATAACCTCACTCCTCACTGTAACACTGATATATCCCTCACTGTAACACTCCAATTAATAATCTCACTCCTCACTGTAACACTGATACATCCCTCACTGTAAGACTCCGATAAATAATCTCACTCCTCACTGTAACACTGATACATCCCTCACTGTAACACTCCGATAAATACTCTCACTCCTCACTGTAACAATGATATATCCCTCACTGTAACACTCCGATATATAATCTCACCCCCCACTGTAACACTGATACATCCCTCACTGTAACAGTTCGATAAATAATCTAACTCCTCACTGTAACACTGATACTTCCCTCACTGTAACACTCCAATAAATAATCTCACCCCTCACGGTAACACTGATACATCCCTCACTGTAACACTCCGATAAATAATCTCACCCCTCACTGTAACACCGATATATCCCTCACTGTAACACTCCGATAAATAATCTCACCCCTCACTGCATCACCGATATATCCCTCACTGTAACACTCCGATAAATCATCTCACCCCTAACTGTAACACTGATATATCCCTCACTGTAACACTCCGATAAATAACCTCACCCCTCACTGTAACACTGATATATCCCACACTGTAAACACTCCGAAAAATAAACTCACCCCTCACAGTAACACTGATAGATCCCTCACTGTGACACTCCGATAAATAATATCACCCCTCACTGTAACACTGACATATCCACTATGTAACACTCCGATAAATAATCTAACCCCTCACTGTAACACTGATACATCCCTCACTGTAACACTCCGATAAATAACCTCACACCTCGCTGTAACACTGATATATCCCTCACTGTAACATTCTATAAATAACCTCACCCCTCACAGTAACACTGATACATCCCTACTGTAACATTCCAATAAATAACCTCACTCCTCACTGTAACACTGATATATCCCACACTGTAAGACTCCAATAAATAATCTCACTCCTCACTGTAACACTGATACATCCCTCACTATAACACTCCAATAAATAATCTCACCCCTCACTGTAACACTGATACATCCCTCACTGTAACACTCCGATAAATAATCTCACCCCTCACTGTAACACCGATATATCCCTCACTGTAACACTCCGATAAATAATGTCGCCCCTCACTGTAACACTGATATGTCCCCTACTGTAAACACTCCGAAAAATAAACTCAGCCCTCACAGTAACACTGATAGATCCCTCACTGTGACACTCCGACAAATAATCTCACCCATCAGTGTAACACTGATATATTCCTCACGATAACACTCTGATAAATAATATCACCCCTCACTGTAACACTGACATATCCACTATGTAACACTCCGATAAATAATTTCACCCCTCACTGTAACACTGATACATCCCTCACTGTAACACTCCGATAAATAACCTCACCCCTCATTTCAACACTGATATTTCCCTCACTGTAACATTCCGATAAATAACCTCACCCCTCACTGTAACACTGATATATCCCTCAGTGTAACACTCCGATAAATAATCTCACTCACTGTAACACTGATATATCCCTCACTCTAAGACTCCAATAAATAATCTCACTCCTCACTGTAACACTGATACATCCCTCACTGTAACACTACGATAAATAATCTCACTCCTCACTGTAACACTGATATATCCCTCACTGTAACACTCCGATAAATAATCTCACTCCTCACTGTAACACTGATATATCCCTCACTGTAAGACTCCAATCAATAATCTCACTCCTCACTGTAAAACTGATACATCCCTCACTATAATACTCCACTAAATAAACTCACCCCTCACTGTAACACTGAAACATCCCTCACTGTAACACTCTGATAAATAACCTCATTCCTCACTGTAACACTGAAATATCTCTCACTGTAACACTGCGATAAATAACCTCACTCCTCACTGTAACACTGATATATCCCTCACTGTAACACTCCGATAAATAATCTCACTCCTCACGCTAACACTGATACATCCCTCACTGTAACACTCCGATATATAAACTCACTCCTCACTGTAACACTGAAATATCCCTCAGTGTAACACTCCGATAAATAATCTCACTCACTGTAACACTGATATATCGCCTACTATAACACTCCGATAAATAATCTCACCTCTCACAGTAACACTGATATATCCCTCACTGTAACACTCCGATAAATAACGTCACCACTCACTGTAAAACTGATAAACCCCCACTGTAACACTCCGATAAATAATCTCACTCCTCACTGTAACACTGATACATCCCTCACTGTAACACTCCGATAAATAATCTCAATCCTCACTGTAACACTGATATATCCCGTACTGTAACACACCGATAAATAATCTCACCCCTCACTGTAACACTGATATATCCCTCACTGTAACACTCCGATTAATAATCTCAATCCTCACTGTAACACTGATATATCCCTCACTATAACACTCCACTAAATAATCTCACCCCTCACAGTAACACTGATACATCCCTCAATGTAACACTCCGATAAATAACCTCACTCCTCACTGTAACACTGATATATCCCTCACTGTAACACTCCGATAAATAATCTCACCCCTCACTGTAACACTGATATATCCCTCACTGTAACACTCCGATTAATAATCTCAATCCTCACTGTAACACTGATATATCCCTCACTATAACACTCCACTAAATAATCTCACCCCTCACAGTAACACTGATACATCCCTCAATGTAACACTCCGATAAATAACCTCACTCCTCACTGTAACACTGATATGTCCCTCACTGTAACACTCCAATAAATAATCTCACTCCTCACTGTAACACTGATATATCCCGCACTGTAACACTCCGATAAATAATCTCACCCCTCACTGTAACACTGATACATCCCTCACTGTAACACTCCGATAAATAACCTCACCCCTCACTTAAACACTGATATATCCCTCACTGTAACATTCCGATAAATAACATCACGCCTCACTGTAACACTGATATAACCCTCACTGTAACACTCCAATAAATAATCTCACTCCTCACTGTAACACTGATATATCCCTCACTGTCACACTCCGATAAATAACCTCACCCCTCACTGTAACACTGATATATCCCTCACTGTTACACTCCGATAAATAACCTCACTCCTCACTGTAACACTGATATATCCCTCACTGTAACACTCCGATAAATAACCTCACTCCTCACTGTAACACTGATATATCCCTCACTGTAACACTCCAATTAATAATCTCACTCCTAACTGTAACACTGATACATCCCTCACTGTAAGACTCCGATAAATAATCTCACTCCTCACTGTAACACTGATACATCCCTCACTGTAACACTCCGATAAATACTCTCACTCCTCACTGTAACAATGATATATCCCTCACTGTAACACTCCGATATATAATCTCACCCCCCACTGTAACACTGATACATCCCTCACTGTAACAGTTCGATAAATAATCTAACTCCTCACTGTAACACTGATACATCCCTCACTGTAAGACTCCGATAAATAATCTCACTCCTCACTGTAACACTGATACATCCCTCACTGTAACACTCCGATAAATACTCTCACTCCTCACTGTAACAATGATATATCCCTCACTGTAACACTCCGATATATAATCTCACCCCCCACTGTAACACTGATACATCCCTCACTGTAACACTCCGATAAATAATCTCACTCCTCACTGTAACACTGATATATCCCTCACTGTAACACTCCGATAAATAATCTCACCCCTCACTGTAACACTGATACTTCCCTCACTGTAACACTCCGATATATAATCTCACCCCTCACTGCATCACCGATATATCCCTCACTGTAACACTCCGATAAATCATCTCACCCCTAACTGTAACACTGATATATCCCCTACTGTAAACACTCCGAAAAATAAACTCACCCCTCACAGTAACACTGATAGATCCCTCACTGTGACACTCCGATAAATAATCTCACCCCTCACTGTAACACTGATAGATCCCTCACTGTGACACTCCGATAAATAATCTCACTCCTCACTGTAACACTGATATATTCCTCACTATAACACTCCGATAAATAATCTCACTCCTCACTGTAACACTGACATATCCACTATGTAACACTCCGATAAATAATCTCACCCCTCACTGTAACACTGATACATCCCTCACTGTAACATTCCGATAAATAACCTCACCCCTCACTGTAACACTGTTATATCCCTCACTGTAACACTCCAATAAATAATCTCACCCCTCACTGTAACACTGATATATCCCTCACTGTAACACTCCGATAAATAACCTCACCCCTCACTGTAACACTGTTATATCCCTCATTGTAACACTCCGATAAATAATCTAACCCCTCACTGTAACACTGATATATCCCTCACTGTAACACTCCGATAAATAACCTCACACCTCGCTGTAACACTGATATATCCCTCACTGTAACACTCCGATAAATAACCTCACCCCTCACTGTAACACTGATATATCCCTCACTGTAACATTCCGATAAATAACCTCACCCCTCACTGTAACACTGATATATCCCTCACTGTAACACTCCGATAAATAATCTCACCCCTCACTGTAACACTGATACATCCCTCACTGTAACACTCCGATAAATAATCTCACCCCTCACTGTAACACCGATATATCCCTCACTGTAACACTCCGATAAATAATGTCGCCCCTCACTGTAACACTGATATGTCCCCTACTGTAAACACTCCGAAAAATAAACTCAGCCCTCACAGTAACACTGATAGATCCCTCACTGTGACACTCCGATAAATAATCTCACCCCTCACTGTAACACTGATACATCCCTCACTGTAACACTCCGATAAATAATCTCACCCCTCACTGTAACACCGATATATCCCTCACTGTAACACTCCGATAAATAATATCACCCCTCACTGTAACACTGACATATCCACTATGTAACACTCCGATAAATAATTTCACCCCTCACTGTAACACTGATACATCCCTCACTGTAACACTCCGATAAATAACCTCACCCCTCATTTCAACACTGATATTTCCCTCACTGTAACATTCCGATAAATAACCTCACCCCTCACTGTAACACTGATATATCCCTCAGTGTAACACTCCGATAAATAATCTCACTCACTGTAACACTGATATATCCCTCACTCTAAGACTCCAATAAATAATCTCACTCCTCACTGTAACACTGATACATCCCTCACTGTAACACTACGATAAATAATCTCACTCCTCACTGTAACACTGATATATCCCTCACTGTAACACTCCGATAAATAATCTCACTCCTCACTGTAACACTGATATATCCCTCACTGTAAGACTCCAATCAATAATCTCACTCCTCACTGTAAAACTGATACATCCCTCACTATAATACTCCACTAAATAAACTCACCCCTCACTGTAACACTGAAACATCCCTCACTGTAACACTCTGATAAATAACCTCATTCCTCACTGTAACACTGAAATATCTCTCACTGTAACACTGCGATAAATAACCTCACTCCTCACTGTAACACTGATATATCCCTCACTGTAACACTCCGATAAATAATCTCACTCCTCACGCTAACACTGATACATCCCTCACTGTAACACTCCGATATATAAACTCACTCCTCACTGTAACACTGAAATATCCCTCAGTGTAACACTCCGATAAATAATCTCACTCACTGTAACACTGATATATCGCCTACTATAACACTCCGATAAATAATCTCACCTCTCACAGTAACACTGATATATCCCTCACTGTAACACTCCGATAAATAACGTCACCACTCACTGTAAAACTGATAAACCCCCACTGTAACACTCCGATAAATAATCTCACTCCTCACTGTAACACTGATACATCCCTCACTGTAACACTCCGATAAATAATCTCAATCCTCACTGTAACACTGATATATCCCGTACTGTAACACACCGATAAATAATCTCACCCCTCACTGTAACACTGATATATCCCTCACTGTAACACTCCGATTAATAATCTCAATCCTCACTGTAACACTGATATATCCCTCACTATAACACTCCACTAAATAATCTCACCCCTCACAGTAACACTGATACATCCCTCAATGTAACACTCCGATAAATAACCTCACTCCTCACTGTAACACTGATATATCCCTCACTGTAACACTCCGATAAATAATCTCACCCCTCACTGTAACACTGATATATCCCTCACTGTAACACTCCGATTAATAATCTCAATCCTCACTGTAACACTGATATATCCCTCACTATAACACTCCACTAAATAATCTCACCCCTCACAGTAACACTGATACATCCCTCAATGTAACACTCCGATAAATAACCTCACTCCTCACTGTAACACTGATATGTCCCTCACTGTAACACTCCGATAAATAATCTCACTCCTCACTGTAACACTGATACATCCCTCACTATAACACTCCGATATATGATCTCACTCCTCACTGTAAGACTAATATATCCCTCACTGTAACACTCCGATAAATAATCTCACTCACTGTAACACTGATATATCCCTCACTATAACACTCCAATAAATAATCTCACCCCTCACCGTAACACTGATATATCCCTCACTGTAACACTCCGATAAATAACCTCACCCCTCACTGTAACACTGATATATCCCTCACTGTAACATTCCGATAAATAACCTCACCCCTCACTGTAACACTGATATATCCCTCACTGTAACACTCCGATAAATAATCTCACTCACTGTAACACTGATATATCCCTCACTATAACACTCCAATAAATAATCTCCCTCTTCACTGTAACACTGATATATCCCCTACTGTAACACTCCGATAAATAACCTCACCACTCACTGTAAAACTGATAAACCCCCACTGTAACACTCCGATAAATAACCTCACCCCTCACTGTAACACTGATATATCCCTCACTGTAACATTCCGATAAATAACCTCACCACTCACTGTAAAACTGATAAACCCCCACTGTAACACTCCGATAAATAATCTCACCCCTCACTGTAACACTGATATGTCCCTGACTGTAACACTCCGATAAATAACCTCACCCCTCACTGTAACACTGATATATCCCTCACTGTAACACTCCGATAAATAATCTCACCCCTCACTGTAACACTGATACATCCCTCACTGTAACATTCCGTTAATTAACCTCACCCCTCACTGTAACACTGATATATCCCTCACTGTAACATTCCGTTAAATAACCTCACCCCTCACTGTAACACTGATATATCCCTCACTGTAACACTCCAATAAATAATCTCCCTCCTCACTGTAACACTGATATATCCCCTACTGTAACACACCGATAAATAATCTCACCCCTCACTGGAACACTGATATATCCCTCACTGTAACACTCCGATAAATAATCTCACCCCTCACTTTAACACTGATATATCCCCTACTGTAACACTCCGATAAATAATCTCACTCCTCACTGTAACACTGATACATCCCTCACTGTAACACTCCGATATATAAACTCACTCCTCACTGTAACACTGATACATCCCTCACTGTAACACTCCGATAAATAATCTCACCCCTCACTGTAACACTGATATATCCCTCACTGTAACACTCCGATAAATAATCTCACCCCTCACTGTAACTCTGATACATCCCTCACTGTAACACTCCGATATATAAACTCACTCCTCACTGTAACACTCATATATCCCTCAATGTAACACTCCGATAAATAACCTCACCCCTCACTGTAACACTGATATATCCCTCACTGTAACACTCTGATAAATAATCTCACCTCTCACTGTAACATTGATATATCCCCTACTGTAACACTCCGATAAATAATCTCACCCCTCACTGTAACACTGATACATCCCTCACTGTAACACTCCGATAAATAATCTCACTCACTGTAACACAGATATATCCCCTACTGTAACACTCCGATAAATAACCTCACCTCTCACTGTAACACTGATAAACCCCCAGTGTAACACTCCGATAAATAATCTCTCCTCTCACTGTAACACTGATATGTCCCTCACTGTAACACTCTGATAAATAATCTCACCCCTCACT
Source organism: Prionace glauca (assembly GCA_037974335.1). NCBI lineage: Eukaryota > Metazoa > Chordata > Chondrichthyes > Carcharhiniformes > Carcharhinidae > Prionace > Prionace glauca. The sequence goes on from JBBMRE010000096.1 coordinate 124,353, forward strand.
GTAACACTGATATATCCCCTACTGTAACACTCTGATAAATAATCTCACCTCTCACTGTAACACTGATATATCCCCTACTGTAACACTCCGATAAATAACCTCACCACTCACTGTAACACTGATAAACCCCCACTGTAACACTCCGACAAATAATCTCACCTCTCACTGTAACACTCTGATAAATAATCTCACCCCTCACTGTAACACTCTGATAAATAATCTCACCTCTCACTGTAACACTGATATATCCCCTACTGTAACACTCCGATAAATAATCTCACCCCTCACTGTAACACTGATAAACCCCCACTGTAACACTCCGATAAATAATCTCACCCCTCACTGTAACACTGATATATCCCTCACTGTAACACTCCGATAAATAATCTCACCCCTCACTGTAACACTGATAAACCCCCAGTGTAACACTCCGACAAATAATCTCACCTCTCACTGTAACCCCTACTGTAACACTCCGATAAATAACCTCACCACTCACTGTAACACTGATAAACCCCCACTGTAACACTCCGATAAATAACCTCACTCCTCACTGTAACACTGATATATCCCTCACTGTAACACTCCGATAAATAACCTCACCCCTCACTGTAACACTGATATATCCCTCACTGTAACACTCTGATAAATAATCTCACCTCTCACTGTAACACTGATATATCCCCTACTGTAACACTCCGATAAATAATCTCACCCCTCACTGTAACACTGATACATCCCTCACTGTAACACTCCGATAAATAATCTCACTCACTGTAACACAGATATATCCCCTACTGTAACACTCCGATAAATAACCTCACCTCTCACTGTAACACTGATAAACCCCCAGTGTAACACTCCGATAAATAATCTCACCTCTCACTGTAACACTGATATGTCCCTCACTGTAACACTCTGATAAATAATCTCACCCCTCACTGTAACACTGATATATCCCCTACTGTAACACTCTGATAAATAATCTCACCTCTCACTGTAACACTGATAAACCCCCACTGTAACACTCCGACAAATAATCTCACCTCTCACTGTAACACTCTGATAAATAATCTCACCCCTCACTGTAACACTCTGATAAATAATCTCACCTCTCACTGTAACACTGATATATCCCTCACTGTAACACTCCGATAAATAATCTCACCCCTCACTGTAACACTGATAAACCCCCAGTGTAACACTCCGACAAATAATCTCACCTCTCACTGTAACCCCTACTGTAACACTCCGATAAATAACCTCACCACTCACTGTAACACTGATAAACCCCCACTGTAACACTCCGATAAATAACCTCACTCCTCACTGTAACACTGATATATCCCTCACTGTAACACTCCAATAAATAACCTCACCCCTCACTGTAACACTGATATATCCCTCACTGTAACACTCCGATAAATAATCTCACCCCTCACTGTAACACTGATATATCCCTCACTGTAACACTCCAATAAATAACCTCACCCCTCACTGTAACACTGATATATCCCTCACTGTAACATTCCGATAAATAATCTCCCTCCTCACTGTAACACTGATATATCCCCTACTGTAACACTCCGATAAATAATCTCACTCCTCACTGTAACACTGATATATCCCTCACTGTAACACACCGATAAATAATCTCACCCCTCACTGTAACACTGATATGTCCCTGACTGTAACACTCCGATAAATAATCTCACCCCTCACTGGAACACTGATACATTCCTCACTATAACACTCCGATAAATAATCTCACTCCTCACTGTAACACTGATACATCCCTCATTGTAACATTCCGTTAAATAACCTCACCCCTCACTTAAACACTGATATATCCCTCACTGTAACATTCCGTTAAATAACCTCACCCCTCACTGTAACACTGATATATCCCTCACTGTAACATTCCGATAAATAATCTCACCCCTCACTGTAACACTGATACATCCCTCACTGTAACACTCCAATAAATAATCTCCCTCTTCACTGTAACACTGATATATCCCCTACTGTAACACTCCGATAAATAATCTCACCCCTCACTTTAACACTGATAAATCCCCTACTGTAACGCTCCGATGAATAATCTCACTCCTCACTGTAACACTGATACATCCCTCACAGTAACACTCCGATATATAATCTCACTCCTCACTGTAACACTGATATATCCCTCACTGTAACACTCCAATAAATAATCTCACTCCTCACTGTAACACTGATATATCCCTCACTGTAACACTCCGATAAATAATCTCACTCCTCACTGTAACACTGATATATCCCCTACTGTAACACTCCGATGAATAATCTCACTCCTCACTGTAACACTGATACATCCCTCACTGTAACACTCCGATATATAAACTCACTCCTCACTGTAACACTGATATATCCCTCACTGTAACACTCCGATAAATAATCTCACCCCTCACTGTAACACTGATATATCCCTCACTGTAACACTCTGATAAATAATCTCACCTCTCACTGTAACACTGATATATCCCCTACTGTAACACTCCGATAAATAACCTCACCCCTCACTGTAACACTGATAAACCCCCAGTGTAACACTCCGACAAATAATCTCACCTCTCACTGTAACCCCTACTGTAACACTCCGATAAATAACCTCACCCCTCACTGTAACACTGATAAACCCCCAGTGTAACACTCCGATAAATAATCTCACCCCTCACTGTAACACCGATATATCCCTCACTGTAACACTCCGATAAATAATCTCACTCTTCACTGTAACACTGATACATCCCTCACTCTCAGACTCCGATAAATAATCTCACTCCTCACTGTAACACTGATACATCCCTCACTGTAACATTCCGATAAATAACCTCACCCCTCACGGTAACACTGATATATCCCTCACTGTAACACTCCAATAAATAATCTCCCTCCTCACCGTAACACTGATATATCCCCTACTGTAACACACCGATAAATAATCTCACCCCTCACTGTAACACTGATACATCCCTCACTGTTACACTCCGATAAATAATCTCACCGCTCACTGTAACACTGATATATCCCTCACTGTAACACTCCGATAAATAATCTCACTCCTCACTGTAACACTGATATATCCCTCACTGTAACACTCCGATAAATAACCTCACTCCTCACTGTAACACTGATATATCCCTCACTGTAACACTCCGATAAATAATCTCACTCCTCACTGTAACACTGATATATCCCTCACTGTAACACTCCGATAAATAATCTCACTCTTCACTGTAACACTGATATATCCCTCACTATAACACTCCGATAAATGACCTCAGCCCTCACTGTAACACTGATACATCCCTCACTGTAACACTCCGATAAATAATCTCACCCCTCACTGTAACACTGATATATCCCTACTGTAACACTCCGATAAATAACCTCACCCCTCACTCTAACACTGATATATCGCTCACTGTAACACTCCGATAAATAATCTCACCCCTCACTGTAACACTGATATATCCCTCACTGTAACACTCCGATAAATAATCTCACCCCTCACTGTAACACTGATATATCCCCTACTGTAACACTCCGATAAATAATCTCACCCCTCACTGTAACACTGATGCATCCCTCACTGTAACACTCCGACAAATAATCTCACCCCTCACTGTAACACTGATATATCCCTCATTGTAACATTCCGATAAATAACCTCACCCCTCACTGTAACACTGATATATCCCTCACTGTAACACTGATACATTCCTCACTGTAACACTCCGATAAATAACTTCCTGCCCACAGCAATGTTCTGATATATCCCAAAGCTCCCACTGTAACACTCTGATAAATAACTTCACCCCTCACTGTAACACTGAAAAATAACCTCATTCTTCACTGCACTATTTTAATTTTTCCAACATTCCTCACTGTAACACAAATAAATCCCACGCTCCTCACTGTAACACTCCTTATATTGATTGACATTTCCCAAAGCTCTCACTGTAACACTCTGATACAAACCATTCCTCTCACTGCAGCACTGATATACCCCACACTGCTCGTTGTAACACTGGTATATAACAGTCCCCTCACTGTAACACCGTTACATCTCAGTCCCCTCACTGTAACACAGATATATGCCACTCTTCTCACTGTAACACTAATATATGGGCGGCATGGTTGCACAGTGGTTAGCACTGCTGCTTCACAGCTCCAGGGTCCTGGGTTCGATTCCCGGCTCGGGTCACTGCCTATGTGGAGTTTGCACATTCTCCTCGTGTCTGCGTGGGTTTTCTCCGGCTGCTCCGGTTTCCTCCCACTGTCCAAAGATGTGCGGGTTAGGTTCATTGGCTATGCTAAAATTGTCCCTTAGTGTCCTGGGATGTGTAGGTTAGAGGGATTAGCAGGTAAATGTGTAGGGGTATGGGGATAGGGTCTGGGTGGGATTGTGTTTGGTGCAGACTCGATGGGCCAAAGGGCCTGTTTCTACACTGTAGGGTTCTATGTTCTATATCCCAGTCCCCTCACAGTAACACTCATATATTCCAGTCCCCTCACTTTAACACTAATATATCCCAGTCCCCTCACTGTAACACTAATATATCCCAGTCCCCTCACTGTAACACTAATATATCCCAGTCCCCTCACTGTAACACTAATATATCCCAGTCTCCTCACTGTAACACTGATATATCGCAGTTCGCTCACTGTAACACTAATATATCCCAGTCGCCTCACTGTAACACTGATATATCGCAGTTCGCTCACTGTAACACTAATATATCCCAGTCGCCTCACTGTAACACTGATATATCCCAGTCTCCTCACTGTAACACTGATATATCGCAGTTCGCTCACTGTAACACTAATATATCCCAGTCCCCTCACTGTAACACTAATATATCCCAGTCCCCTCACTTTAACACTAATATATCCCAGTCCCCTCACTGTAACACTAATATATCCCAGTCCCCTCACTGTAACACTAATATATTCCAGTCCCCTCACTGTAACACTAATATAGCCCAGTCCCCTCACTGTAACACTGATATATCGCAGTTTGCTCACTGTAACACTGATATATCCCAGACTTCTAACCATAACACTGATAAATCTCATACCCCTCACTACAACACTCTGATATATCCCACAGTCCTCACGGTGGACTTCAACGCGGATAAATGCGTAGTCATCCATTTTGGCAGAACTAACGGGATGAACGAGTACACTATCAAGGGCAGGAGTCTTAGTAGTGTTGAAGAGCAGAAGGATCTTGGGGTCCGGATCCACAGGACTCTTAAATCGGCCTCGCAGGTGGAAGAGGTAGTCAAGAAGGCGTATGGTGTACTGGCCTTCATTAATCGAGGGATTGAGTTTAGGAGTCGGGAGGTAATGCTGCAACTTTACAGGACCCTCGTCAGGCCTCATTTGGAGTACTGTGCGCAGTTCTGGTCGCCTCACTATAGGAAAGACGTAGAAGCTATTGAAAGGGTGCAGAGGAGATTTACAAGGATGTTGCCTGGACTGGGAGGAATGCCTTATGAAGTTAGGTTGAGGGAGCTGGGACTCTTTTCCCTGGAGAGGCGAAGGTTGAGAGGCGACCTGATAGAAGTTTATAAAATGTTGAGAGGAATGGATAGGATGGATTCTCAGAGGCTATTTCCCCGGGTTGAAATGGTCACTACGAGAGGACACAGATTTAAGGTGCGGGGAGGAAAGTACAGAAGTGATGTTAGAGGTAAGTTTTTCACTCAGAGGGTGGTGAGTGAATGGAATCGGCTGCCGTCAGTGGTGGTGGAGGCGAACTCGCTGGGGTCTTTTAAAAGACTTCTGGATGAGTATATGGGGTTTTATGGGATTGGGGGTTATAGATGGGTGTTGATGTGATCGGCGCAACTCGTGGGCCGAAGGGCCTGTTTGTGCTGTAGTGTTCTATGTTCTATGTAACACTGATATATCCCACACCCCTCACCGTAACACTGATATACCCACGCCCCTCACTGTAACACTGATATATCCCACACCCCTCACTGTAATACTGATATATCCCACACCCCTCACTGTAATACTTTGATCACACGCTCCTTACTGTAACACTAAAATATCCCATACACCTCACTGTAATTCTGATATCCAACAGCCCTCACTATAATATTGATATATCCCACACTCCTCATTGTAACACTGATGGATCCCAAACTCCACGATGTAACACTGATATATCCCACACCCCTCATTGTGACACTGAAGTATCACATAACCCTCAACGTAACACTGATATATCCAACAACCCTCACTGTAATACTGATATATCCCACACCCCTCACTGTAATACTTTGATCACACGCTCCTTACTGTAACACTAAAATATCCCATACACCTCACTGTAATTCTGATATCCAACAGCCCTCACTATAATATTGATATATCCCACACTCCTCATTGTAACACTGATGGATCCCAAACTCCACGATGTAACACTGATATATCCCACACCCCTCATTGTGACACTGAAGTATCACATAACCCTCACTGTAACACTGATATATCCAACAACCCTCACTGTAACACTGATATATCCCACATACCTCACTGTAACACTGATATATCCCACATACCTCACTGTAACACTGATATATCCCACATACCTCACTGTAACACTGATACATTCCAAACCCCTGACTGTAACACTCTGATATACAAATACTTACATGATTTTCAGGATAAGGTGGCGACATGCCAGGCAACAAAAGATGATGCTGCAGCCTGATCGGTGTCAAGATAACAAGAAATGTCAGAAATTTCAGGCTATATATTGTAATTTTGTAAACTGATTCTATATATAAATTTTACAATTGTCCAATCTCAACAAAAGGGTCATCAACCTGAAATGAACTGTCTCTCTCTGGGGATGTACTGGAACTGCTGGGTATTTCCAGTATTTGCAGAACGTTGCTTTTGTATTAAGCCTTTTTAACTTGTTAAATCCTGGAATTCTCTCCCTGACGGCATTGTGGCCAACCCACAGAACATCGACTGCAACGATTCAAGAAAGCAGCTCACCACAACCTTGTCAAGGGCAACTAGGGATGGGCAGTAAATGCTAGGCAGCCAGCGATGCCCCATGTCCCACGAATGAATCTTAATAAGTGCCTGATTCAAACTGATTGGCTAAATTCAAAACCTTGTTAAAAACGATCACTTGTTAAAAACTACTGATTGGCCTTTGGATATTAATGTTTCTGATATATCCCACACCCCTCACTGTAACACTCTTTTATATTCCACACCCCTCAGAGTAACACTTTGATATATCCCTCACCACTCACAGTAACACTCTGATATATCCCACACCATTCACTGTAACGTTCTGATATCACTGTAACACTGATATATCCCTCACCACTCACTGTAACACTCTGATATCTCCCATACACCACTCACTGTAACACTGATATACCCCTCACCACTCACAGTAACACTCTGATATATCCCACACCATTCACTGTAACAATCTGATATCACTGTAACACTGATATATCCCTCACCACTCACAGTAACACTCTGATATATCCCACACCATTCACTGTAACAATCTGATATCACTGTAACACTGATATATCCCTCACCACTCACTGTAACACTCTGATATCTCCCATACACCACTCACTGTAACACTCTGATATCTCCCATACACCACTCACTGTAACACTGATATACCCCTCACCACTCACTGTAACACTCTGATATCTCCCATACACCACTCACTGTAACACTGATATACCCCTCACCACTCACAGTAACACTCTGATATCTCCCATACACCACTCACTGTAACACTGATATATCCCACACCACTCACAGTAACACTCTGATATATCCCACACCATTCACTGTAACAATCTGATATCACTGTAACACTGATATATCCCTCACCACTCACAGTAACACTCTGATATATAACACACCATTCACTGTAACATTCTGATATCACTGTAACACTGATATATCCCTCACCACTCACTGTAACACTCTGATATCTCCCATACACCACTCACTGTAACACTGATATACCCCTCACCACTCACTGTAACACTCTGATATTTCCCATACACCACTCACTGTAACACTGATATATCCCTCACCATAGAACATAGAACATTACAGCGCAGAACAGGCCCTTCGGCCCACGATGTTGCGCCGACCAGTTACAAAACAATGACCCACTAGCCTAAACCAATCCCTTTTCGTCCATAAACCTATCCACAGATCTCTTAAACGCCCCCAAACTAGGCGCATTTACAATTGCAGCTGGCAGGGCATTCCAGTCCCTCACCACCCTCTGGGTAAAGAACCTACCCCTGACATCAGTCCTATAACTACCCCCCCTTAATTTAAAGTCGTGCCCCCTCGTGCTAGCTTTCTCCATCCGAGGAAAAAGGCTATCACTATCTACCCTGTCTAAACCTCTAATCATCTTATATGTTTCAATAAGATCCCCTCTTAGCCGCCTTCTTTCCAGCGAAAACAACCCCAAATCTCTCAGTCTCTCCTCATAGGATCTCCCCTCCATACCAGGCAACATCCTGGTAAACCTCCTCTGCACCCTCTCCAAAGCCTCCACATCCTTCCTGTAATGTGGGGACCAGAACTGCACACAAAACCCCAAGTGCGGCCGCACCAGAGTTGTGTACAGTTGCATCATTGCATTGCGACTCCTAAATTCAATCCCCCTACCAATAAACGCCAAGACACCATATGCCTTCTTAACAACCTTATCTACTTGATTCCCAACTTTCAGGGATCTATGTACACATACACCTAGATCCCTCTGCTCCTCCACACTATTCAAAGTCCTCCCGTTAGCCCTATACTCAACACATCTGTTATTCCTACCGAAATTAATTACCTCACACTTCTCCACATTAAACTCCATCCGCCACCTCGCAGCCCAGCTCTGCAACCTTTCTAAGTCACCCTGCAAACTATGATACCCTTCCTCACAATCTACCACACCTCCGACTTTGGTGTCATCAGCAAACTTACTAATCCACCCAACTATACCCTCATCCAGATCATTAATAAAAATTACAAACAGCAGTGGCCCCAAAACAGATCCCTGAGGCACACCACACGTAACCGAATTCCATGACGAATATTTCCCATCAACCACCACCGTCTGTCTCCTATCTGCTAGCCAATTCCTGATCCAATTACCTAGATCACCCCCAATCCCATACATCTGCATTTTCTGCAGAAGCCTACCATGGTGAACCTTATCAAACGCCTTGCTAAAATCCATATACACCACATCAACTGCCTTACCCCTATCCACCTCTTTGGTCACTTTCTCAAAGAACTCGATAAGGTTAGTAAGGCACGACCTACCCGCTACAAAACCATGCTAATCAACTCATTACTCTCCAAATAACTATAAATCCTGTCTCTAATAATCCTTTCCAAAACCTTACCCACCACAGAAGTAAGACTCACCGGTCTATAATTCCCAGGGAAGTCTCTTCTCCTCTTCTTAAACAATGGGACAACATTTGCTGTCCTCCAATCTTCCGGTACTATACCAGAGACCAACGACGACCTGAAGATCAGAGCCAGAGGCTTTGCAATCACCTCTCTTGCCTCCCAAAGAATCCTAGGGTAAATCCCATCCGGACCAGGGGACTTATCTATTTTCAAACCCTCTAAAATATCCAGCACATCCCCCGTATCAATTGCAATACTATCTATTTTACATCCCTGCACCCTAGTGTCCTCTTCAGCTACATTCATGTCCCCTTGCGTGAACACCGAAGAGAAATATTGATTCAACGCCTCTCCAATCTCCTCCGGTTCCACACACAACTTCCCTCCACTGTCTGTAACTGGCCCTAATCTTGCCCTAACCAACCTTCTGTTCTTGACATACCTGTAAAACGCCTTAGGGTTCTCCTTAATCCTATCAGCCAAAGTCATCTCATGTCCTCTTTTAGCCCTTCTTAACTCCCTCTTCAACTCCCTCCTAGCCAATCTAAAACTTTCTAATGCACTACCTGAGCCCTCAAGCCTCATCCGAACATAAGCCTCCTTTTTCTTCCTAACCAACGAATCAACTTTTTTAGTGCACCACGGTTCCCTGGGCCTACCAAATCCACCTTGCCTGACAGGGATATACCTATCACAGACCCGCAATAGCTGCTCCTTGAAAAATCTCCACATCTCAGATGTTCCCAGTCCCTGTAATCTCCTAGTCCAACCAATGCTTCCTAATTCTCTCCTAATAGCCTCATAATTACCCTTCCCCCAACTGAAACTACTGACCCGAGGTTCATGCCTATCCCTTTCCATTACTAAGGTGAATGTAATCGAATTGTGGTCACTAACCCCAAAATGCACACCAACTTCCAAGTCTAGCACCTGGTCTGGCTCATTACCCAGCACCAAATCCAATATAGCCTCACCTCTAGTCGGCCTATCTACATACTGAGTCAAAAAACCTTCCTGCACACTTTGAACAAAAACTGACCCCTCTGACGAGCTAGAGCTACAGTGTTACTCACTGTAACACTGATATATCCCACACACCACTCACTGTAACACTCTGATATATCCCACACACCACTCATTGTAACACTGATATATCCCTCACCACTCACTGTAACACTCTGATATATCCCATACTCTTCTCTGTAACACTGATATATCCCACACACCACTCACTGTAATACTCTGACATATCCCACACACCACTCATTGTAACACTGATATATCCCTCACCACTCACTGTAACACTGATATATCCCTCACCACTCACTGTAACACTCTGATATATCCCATACCCTTCTCTGTAACACTGACATATCCCACACACCACTCATTGTAACACTGATATATCCCTCACCACTCACTGTAACACTCTGATATATCCCATACCCTTCTCTGTAAGACTCTGATATCCCACACCCCTCAAAAAGTAACACTCTGATATATTCCACATGCCTCACTGTAACATTCTAATATATCCCACACCCCTCAAAGTAAGACTTTGATATATTCCACATGCCTCACTGTAACACTCTAATATATCCTACACCCTTCAGTGTAACACTCTGATATATCCCATACCGCTCACTGTATCACTCTGGTCTATCCCACACTCCTCACTGTATCAATCTGGTATATCCCACTCCCCTCAAAGTAACACTTTGATATATTCCACATGCCTCACTGTATCACTCTGTTATATCCCACACCCCTCACTGTATCACTTTGATATAGTCCACATGCCTCATTGTAACACTCTGATATATCCCACACCCCTCACTATATCACTCTGTTATATCCCACACCACTCACTATAACACTGATGTATCCCACACCACTCACTGTAACACTGATACATCCCCGACATCTCACTGTAATGCTCTGATATATCCCACAAACTTCATTGTAATAATGATATATTCCACACCCCGCATTGTAAAACTGATATAACCCACGCTCTGACATATGCTACCCTCCTCATTGTAATGCTGATACATACCACACGCCTCATTATAACACTGACTACCCCACACCATTTACTGTAACACTTTGATATATCCCAAATACTTCACTGTAACACTGAGATATTCCACACTCCTCACTGTAACAGTGATATACCCCCCATCCCTCATGATAACACTGATATATCCCACATTCCTCTTTGTAAAACTGATATAACTCACACTCTTCACTCTAACACTCTAACATATGCCACATTCATCATTGTAATGCTGATATATACCACACCCCTCATTGCAACACTGACGTATCCCACATCACTCACTGTAACACTGACATATCCCACACAACTCACTGTAACAGTCTGATGTATCCCACACCACCCACTGTAACGCTCTGATATATCCTATATACTTCACTGTAACACTAATATATTCCACATCCCTCACTGTAACACTAATACATACCCCACCCCTCATAGTAAGACTGATATATCCCACAGTCCTCATTGTAAAACTGATATAATCCCTACGCTTCAGTGTAACACTCTGACATATGCTACACTCCTCATTGTAACGCTGATATACATCACACCCCTCATTGTGACACTAACATATCCCACACCACTCACTGTAACACTGATATATCCCACAGTCCTCAGTGTAACACAGTTGATTGACCTTTGGATATTAATGTTTCACTTTGGGCTCACTATGTACTTGCATTCTGATATATCCCACACCATTCACTCTAACAATCTGATGTATCCCACATCCCTCACTGTAACACTCTGATATATCCCACACCCTCACTGTAACAGTCTGATATATCCCACACCACTCACTGTAACACTCTGATATATCCCACACCCCTCACTGTAACACTCTTTATATTCCACACCCCTCAGAGTGACACTTTGATATATCCCACACCACTCACAGTAACACTCTGATATATCCCTACCATTTCTGTAACGTTCTGATATTACTGTAACACACTTTTATATTCCACACCTCTCAAGGTAACACTCTGATATATCCCCAGTGAGTGATGCGGGATATGTCAGTGTTACAGTGAGGGGTGTGGTATATATCAGCGTTACAATGAGGAGTGTGGCATATGTTAGAGTGTTACAGTGAAAGGTGTGGGTTATATCAGTGTTACAGTGAGTGGTGTGGGATATATCAGACTGTTACAGTGGGGTCGTGGGATATATCAGAGTGTTACAGTGAGGGGTATGGGATATATCAGACTGTTACAGTGGGGTTGTGGGATATATCAGACTGTTACAGTGAGGGATATGGGATATATCAGAATGTAAGTACACAGAGAGCCCAAACTGAAACATTAATATCCAAAGGCCAATCAGCAGTGTTATAGTGAGGGGGATATATTAGTGTTACAGTGAGGGGTTTGGGATATATCAGAATGTTACAGTGAGGTGTGTGGAATATATCAAAGTGTTACTTTGAGGGGTGTGGATGTATCAGAGTGTTACAGTGAGTGGTGTGGGATATATCAGTGTAACACTGACATATCCCGCATCACTCACAGGGGATATATCAGAGTGTTACCTTGAGGGATGTGGAATATAAAAGAGTGTTACAGTGATATCAGAACGTTACAGTGAATGGTGTGGGATATATCAGAGTGTTACTGTGAGTGGTGTGGAATATATCAAAGTGTCAAGTGTCAAGCCTGCCCCGCCATTCAATAAGATCATGGCTGATCTGACAGTGGTTCAGTTCCACTTACCCGCCTGCTCCCCATAACCCTTAATTCTCTTATTGATCAGAAATCTATCTACCTGTGACTTAAACACATTTAACAAGGTAGCCTCCACCGCTTCAATGGGCAGTGAATTCCAAAGATTCACTACCCTCTGGGAGAAGAAGTTCCTCCTCAACTCTGTTCTAAATTGACTCCCCCTTATTTTGAGGCTGTGCCCTCTAGTCCTTGTTTCCTTTCTAAGCAGAAATAATCTCTCTGCCTCTACCCTGTCTAGCCCCTTCATTATCTTATATGTCTCTATAAGATCTTCCTTCAGCCTTCTAAACTCCAATGAGTACAGGCCCAATCTACTCAATCTCTCCTCATAAGCTAACCCCCTCATCTCCAGTATCAGCCTGGTGAACCTTCTCTGCACTCCCTCCAAGGCCAATATATCCTTTCTCAAATAAGGGGACCAAAACTGCACACAGTACTCCAACTGCAGCCTCACCAGTACCGTGTACAGTTGCAGCAAGACCTCCCTGCTTTTATATTCTATCCCCCTCGCTATAAAGGCCAACATTCCATTCGCCTTCTTGATCACCTGCAGACTGGGTTTTTGCGATTCATGCACAAGGACCCCCAGGTCCCTCTGCACGGCAGCATACTGCAGCTTTTCGCCCTTTAAATAATAATCCCTCCTACTATTATTTCTTCCAAAGTGGATAACCTCACATTTGTCAATGTTATACTCCACCTGCCAGGTCCTTGCCCACTCACTTAGCCTATCCAAATCTTTCTGCAAGCCTTCCACGTCCTCCACACAATTTGCTTTCCCACTCATCTTTGTGTCATCCGCAAAATTTGTTACCCTATACTCGGTCCCCTCCTCCAGATTGTCTATGTGTATGGTAAACAGTTGAGGCCCCAGCACCGATCCCTGCAGCACTCCACTAGTCACCAACTGCCCACCAGAAAAGCACCCTATTATTCCAACTCTCTGCTTCCTGTTAGAGAGCCAATCCTCAATCCACGCTAACACTTTACCCCCAACTCCGTGTACCTTAACCTTATACAGCAACCTTTTGTGGAGCACCTTATCGAAAGCGTTCTGGAAATCCAGAAGTACCACATCCACCAGTTCCCCTCTGTCCACCACACTCGTTACATCTTCATAAAAATCTAATAAATTCATCAAACATGACTTTCCCTTCACAAATCCATGCTGTGTCTGTTTGATTGAACCATTCTTTTCCGGGTGTCCTGCTATTTCTTACTTAATGATGGATTCCAGCATTTTCCCAACTACGGACATTAAGCTAACCGGCCTATAGTTGCCCGCCTTTTGTCTACCTCCTTTTTTAAACAGTGGCGTCACATTAACCGTTTTCCAATCAGTTGGCACCTCCCCAGAGTCCAGCGAATTTTGATAATTTACAACTAACACATCTGCTATTACTTCTGCCATTTCTTTTAATTCCCTGGGATGCATTCCATCTGGGCCCAGGGACTTGTCTACCTTTAGTCCCATTAGCCTACCAAGCACTACCTCTTTAGTAATAGTAATCATTTTAAGATCCTTACCCCCTACAGTCCCACAACCGTCAATTCTCAGTACACTATTTGTGTCCTCCACTGTGAAGACCGACACAAAAAACTTGTTTAAGGCCTTGGTCATTTCCTCATTTCCCATTATTAAATCCCCCTTCTAAGGGTCCAACGTTTACTTTAGCCACTCTTTTCCTTTTTACATATTTGTAAAAACTCTTACTATCAGTTTTTATATTTTGAGCTAGTTTAGTTTCATAATCTATCTTTCCTTTCTTTATTGCTGTCTTAGTAATTCTTTGTTGTTTTTTTAAAGTTTTCCCAATCTTCTAGTTCCCCACTAATTTTGGCCACTCTGTACGCATTGGTTTTTAATTTGATACTCTCCTATATTTCCTTAGTTATCCACGGCTGGTTATCCCTTTTCTTACATTCCTTCTTTTTCAATGGGATATATTTTTGCTGAGTACGCATGTTAATCTGCACTCTCTCCCTGTTCTCACTAGCACGTGGCACCAGCAACAAACCAGAGATGACAACACGCTCCTGGCTCTCAGCTTCCATCCTAACTCCCTAAATTCCTGTTTTAAATCCCCTTCCCTTCTTCCACCTACATCATTGGTACCAATGTGTACCATGACCTGCGACTGAGCCCCCTCCCCCTTAAGGATCTTGAAAACACAGTCCGAGATGTCACGGACCCTGGCACCCGGGAGGCAACATACCATCCATGAGTCTCTTTTGCTGCCACAGAACCTCTTATCTGTCCCTCTAACCATCACATCCCCAATAACTATTGCTCTCCTGCTCTCTCCCCTTCCCTTCTGAGGCACAGGGACGGACTCAATGCTGGAGATCCGATCACTCTGGTTTACCACTGGTAGATTGTCCCCCTCAACAGTATCCAACACGGTATACTTGTTACTGAGGGGAATAACCACAGGGGATCCCCGCACTGGCTGCTTCCTCCCAGCCCCTCTCACTGTCACCCATCTATCTTCATTCTTCAGAGTATCTAAATCCCTGAAGCTTTTATCTATCATCACCTCCGCCTCCCGAATGATCCGAAGTTCATCCAGCTCCGGCTCCAGTTCCCTAACGCGGTTTTTGAGGAGCTGGGGATGGCTGCACTTCCCACAGGTGAAATCAGCAGGGACACTGACAGCATCCCTCATCTCAAACATCCTGCAGGAGGAACATTGCACTGCCTTTCCTGCCATTCCCTTTAGAAAAAAACAAAGAAAGCTCTTGCCTGATATTCCCTCATCCTCCTTAGGTTTGAGGAATAAGCGAAAAAAGAAGAAAAATGAAGAAAGCTTACCTGCTCTCACTCCAAGTCTTAAGGTGAGAGGAGGTGGGAGAATCTAGAAGTGTAGAGTCTCGGGTTTCCTCCCCATTCAAATTTATTGGGGGGAAAAAACCTTCCCAGGTCTCACTGGGATGTGAGAAATACTGATAAATACTGAGACTCCCAGGTATTTCTCACTGGAATTACACTCTCGGTTTAGAAAAAAAAACTCCGAAAAAAGTAAGGTAAAAATCCCTCTTACCTACAAGCTCTCTTTACTGAATCACCAGTCCAACTGCTCCTCTGGAAACAATGACCAATATGCCACACTCCTCACTGTAACACTGATATAATCCACACCCCTCACTGAAACACTCTGACATGTTCTTTTATTTCAGAAATATACTTTATTCAAAAAAATCTCAATTAAACCACTGCATCCCTACATGAATAAAAATTGCAAACAGTGCAAAAAAAAACATTTTTACAGTCCTTAACAAAATTACAGTCATTACATTTCAAAACTGAAAACTACATACATGTCTCAAATCTTACCCTGTGCCGTTATTTCTCACAGCAGGCACACAGTAAAATTGGCACACAGTTGTGTAGGCCGAGGGTATTCTGCAGTTCCCGGGCCCTCGGTCTGCCTCCATTAAAAGGCCTTGAATGTGGCCTTTCCGCAACACTCTGACAAACACCACTCTCCTCACTATAACTTTGGGTGTTCATGAGAACTCACTCTAAGTCTCTGATATATTCCAGAACCCTCACTGTACGACTCTGATACATCCCAAACTCCTCACTGTAGCACTGATATATCCAACAACCCTTACTGTAACACTGACAAATCCCACACCCCTCACTGTAACACCCTGATATAACCACGCCCCTCACTGTAACTTTGATATATCCCACACCCCTCAATGTAAAACTGTTATACGCCACACCCCTCTTGTATAGAATCATAGAGTCATAGAGGTTTACACCATGGAAACAGGCCCTTCAGCCCAACTTGTCCATGCCACCCTTTTTAAAACCCCTAAATTAATCCCAATTACCCACATTTAATCCCATCTCTCTATACCCATCTTACCCATGTAACTATCTAAATGCTTGTTAAAAGTCAAAATTGTACCTGCCTCTACTACAACCTCTGGCATCTTGTTCCAGACACTCGCCACCCTCTGGACACTTTCGTTTCTCCCCCTCTCACTTTAAACCTATCCCATCTAGTTTTAGACTCCCCTACGTTTGGGAAAAGATATTGACTATCTAGCTGATCTGTGCCCCTCATTATTTTATAGACCTCTATAAGATCACCCCTCAGCCTTCTACGCTCCAGAGAAAAAAGTCTCAGTCTATCCACCTTCTCCCTATAATTCATAGAACACAGAACATAGAACATTACAGCGCAGAACATGAAGGCATTAATGTTCGAAAGGAAGTTGGAGGTGGTGGCGGTGACAGAGACTTGGTTAAAGGAAGGGCAGGACTGGCAGTTGAATGTTCCTGGGTATAAGTGTTTCAGGCGAGATAGGGGTGGGTCGCTGAGAGGTGGGGGAGTGGCGTTGTTAGTTAAGGATTGCATCATAGCAGTGCAGAGGGAGGGAGGTATAGAGGATATAGGAATCGTGTCGCTATGGGTGGAGTTGAGGAATAGGAAGGGAGATGTTACTATGTTGGGTGTGTACTACAGACCGCCCAACAGCCCGAGGGCTGTGGAAGAAGGGATAAGCAGGGACATTCTAGATAAGTGCAGGAAGAATAGGGTGGTGGTAGTGGGAGATTTTAATCTCCCCGGGGTAGATTGGAAGGTGCCGAGATCAGAGGGTGCTGACGGGGAGGAATTTGTACAGTGTGTAATGGAAGGATCCCTGGAGCAGTACGTGGATAGACCGACCAGGGAGGGGGCTATACTGGACTTGGTTCTGGGGAATGAGCCTGGGCAGGTGGTTGACGTTGAGGTAGGAGAGCATGTGGCTAACAGTGACCACAACTCTGTCTGGTTTAAGATATTAATGGATAAAGATGAAGCCTGTCCTAAGGGGAGGGTGTTAAACTGGAGGAGGGCTAGATACAACCGGATTAGGCAGGATCTTAAAGATACGGACTGAGGTAAGCTGTTTGATGGCAGGTCGACGCTGGGTATGTGGGAGTCTCTCAAGGGAAAACTAAAATCTTTACAGGAAAGACATGTGCCGGTCAAGAGGAAGAATGGGAAGGGTAGGATTAGAGACCTGTGGGTAAGTAGGGATATTGAGGACCTGGTCAAGAGGAAGAGGGAGGCATACATTATATCTAGGCATTTGAGGACAGAGATAACGTTAGAAGAATACAGAGAATGTAGGAGAGAACTTAAAAGGGGCATCAGAAAGGCAAAAAGGGGCCACGAATGGCTCTGGTGGGTAGGATTAAGGAAAATCCTAAGGCATTTTACTCCTATGTTAGAAACAAAAGGATGGTTAGAGGGAAGATTGGTCCTCTCAGGGACAGAGGAGGGGAACTATGCTTGGAGCCTGGGGGAATGGGGGAGATCTTGAATGAATACTTTGCGTCGGTATTCACACAGGAGAGGGGCCTGATGTCTGGTGCTGTGCTTGAGGAGTTTGAGGATCCGTTGAGGGAAATAGTCATCACGAGGAAAGAGGTATTGGGACTTTTAGACAGTATAAAGATGGATAAATCTCCGGGGCCTGATGGCATCTATCCCAGGCTGCTAAGGGAGGTGAGGGATGAAATTGCTGGGCCTCTGACGCAAATCTTTGTCTCTTCTTTGGACACAGGTGAGGTCCCAGAAGATTGGCGGATTTCAAATGTAGTACCGTTGTTTAAAAAGAGTCAGAGGGATAACCCAGGGAATTATAGGCTGGTGAGCTTGACTTCAGTTGTAGGCAAGATAATGGAGAGGATCCTCAAGGATAGGATGTATGAACATCTGGAGCGCTGCAATCTGATCAGGGATACGCAGCATGGCTTCGTTACAGGGAGGTCGTGCCTTACGAATCTAGTGGAATTTTTTGAAGAGGTGACAAAAACGGTTGACAAAGGACAAGCCGCTGATGTCGTCTATATGGATTTCAGTAAGGCGTTTGACAAGGTCCCTCACGGTAGGCTGATTGAAAAGGTGAAGGCTCATGGGATACAAGGCCAGGTATGTAGATGGGTGAAGAACTGGCTTGGGAGGAGGAGACAGCGGGTAGTAGTGGAGGGCTCCTTTTCCAATTGGAGGTCTGTCACCAGTGGTGTGCCACAGGGCTCGGTACTAAGACCTCTTCTATTTGTAGTACATGTTAATGACTTGGAAGAGGGGGTAGGTGGTGTGATCAGCAAATTTGCTGATGACACTAAGATGGTTGGATTGGCGGGTACTGAGGAGCAGTGCCTGGCAATGCAACAGGACATAGACAGGCTGGTAGATTGGGCAGATAGATGGCAAATGGAATTTAATCCGGAGAAATGCGAGGTGATGCACTTTGGCCGGAATAATGTGGAGGAGAGTTATACGATAAAAGGTAGAACTATCCGGAGTATAGATACGCAGAGAGACCTGGGGGTGCAAGTGCACAAGTCCCTGAAGGTGTCGGTGCAGGTGCAGAATGTGATGAGGAAAGCATATGGTATGTTAGCCTTCATAGGAAGGGGTATAGAATATAAGAGTAGGAGTCTGATGTTGCAGTTGTATAGAACGTTGGTTAGGCCTCACTTGGAGTACTGCGTCCAGTTCTGGTCGCCGTACTACCGGAAGGATGTAGAGATCCTGGAGAGAGTGCAGAGGAGATTTACCAGGATGTTGCCTGGTATGGAAGGGCTGTCTTACGAGGAAAGATTGAACGAACTTGGGCTGTTTTCCCTTGAGAGACGTCGGCTGAGGGGGGATCTAATAGAGGTTTATAACATTATGAAGGGGATAGATAGAGTAAATGGTGGTAAGCTTTTTCCGCTATTAGAAATGGATAGAACGAGGGGTCATGGGCTTAGGGTGAGGGGGGCTAGGTATAAGACAAATATTAAAGGGCAGTTTTTCACGCAAAGGGTAGTGGGGGTGTGGAATGCACTGCCGAGTAAGGTGGTGGAAGCAGGCACGCTAGGGTTGTTCAAGAGTCACTTGGACAGCCACATGAGCGGTCTACATATAGGGGGATATAGCAGGCCTTACTAAACATTGTAGGTTTGGGATTCCGTTTTTGCCTCAGGGATGTTATAGTCTTTGCCTGTTTAATAATGAATTTTTTGTCTCCACAGGCATTTAAGTCCACCTTGTTGACCAGCAAGGGGCATGCATGCAGCAGGTTGTAGTGGGTTGTAGTGGGATGTTGCTTCGGGAGTTGCCTACTGCTTCATGTCGTTAGTGTGCTTAAACTGGACCATCTCAAGGGCAACATGACAGCTCAGAGACTATCTCTTTTGCTGTGCGGACACATGGATTTGGGCCTGTGTCTGTGGGAGTTTGCGCGTTCTCCCCGTGGTTGCGTGGGTTTCCTCCGGGTGCTCCGGTTTCCTCCCACATCCCAAAGATGTGTTTTTAGGCTGACTGATTGGGTAACAAATTGTCCCTATATTGGACCTCCCTGATCCTCGCACATTAGGCGTAGACTAAAATCATGAATAGGTCACTGAGACAATGGGACGGTGGCGCGGGCTCGTTGGGCCGAAGGGCCTGTTTCCCGTGCTGTGTTGTTCTTTGTTCTTTGTTAGAACAGGCCCTTCGGCCCACGATGTTGCGCCGACCAGTTACAAAACAATGACCCACTAACCTAAACCAATCCCTTTTCGTCCATAAACCTATCCACGGATCTCTTAAATGCCCCCAAACTAGGCGCATTTACAACTGCAGCAGGCAGGGCATTCCAATCCCTCACCACCCTCTGGGTAAAGAACCTACTCCTGACATCCGTCCTATAACTACCACCCCTTAATTTAAAGCCATGCCCCCTCGTGCTAGATTTCTCCATCAGAGGAAAAAGGCTATTACTATCCACCCTATCTAAACCTCTAATCATCTTATATGTTTCAATAAGATCCCCTCTTAGCCGCCTTCTTTCCAGCAAAAACAACCCCAAATCCCTCGAGCCTCTCCTCATAGGACCTCCCCTCCATACCAGGCAACATCCTGGTAAACCTCCTCTGCACCCTCTCCAAAGCCTCCACATCCTTCCTGTAATGTGGGGACCAGAACTGCACACAGTACTCCAAGTGCGGCCGCACCAGAGTTGTGTACAGTTGCAACATGACGCTGCGACTCCTAAATTCAATCCCCCTACCAATAAACGCCAAGACACCGTATGCCTTCTTAACAACCTTATCTACTTGACTCCCAACTTTCAGGGATCTATGTACACATACACCTAGATCCCTCTGCTCATCCACACTATTCAAAGTCCTCCCGTTAGCCCTATCCTCGACACATCTGTTATTCCTACCAAAGTGAATTACCTCACACTTCTCCGCATTAAACTCCATCCGCCACCTCTCGGCCCAGCTCTGCAACCTGTTTAAATCTTCCTGCAAACTATGACACCCTTCATCTCTATCTACCACACCTCCGACTTTGGTGTCATCAGCAAATTTACTAATCCACCCAACTATACCCTCATCCAGATCATTAATAAAATTCATTCAGTCCATCAAGTGCCGGTAGCATCTAGTAAATCTCTTAGAACATAGAACATAGAACATTACAGCGCAGAACAGGCCCTTCGACCCACGATGTTGCGCCGACCAATTAAGAGAAAAGCAATGACCCTCTAACCTAAACCAATCCCTTTCCATCCATAAACCTATCCACGGACCTCTTAAACACCCCCAAACTAGGCGCAAGTACAACTGCAGCAGGCAGGGCATTCCATTCCCCCACCACCCTCTGGGTAAAGAACCTACCTGTCCTTGGAGAGTCCAGAGGAAGTTCACAAGCATGATCCCGGGAATGAAAAGCTTGATGTACGAGGAATGTCTAAAGACTCTGGGTCTGTATTCAATGGACTTTAGACTTTAGACTCTCATTGAAACTTACAGAATAATGAAAGGCCTGGATAGAGTGGACAAGGGGAGATGTTCCCAATAGTAGGAGAGACTAGGAACAGGGGGCACAGCCTCAGAGTAAGGACTGAGCTGAGGAGGAATTTCTTCAGCCAGAGGGTGCTGAATCTATGGAATTTATTGCCAAAAAGGCTAAGGGGGCCAGGTCATTGAGTGCATTTAAGACAGAGACAGATTGGTAAGGAGATCAAAGATTCTGGGGAAAAAGTGGAAGATGGGGTAGAGAAACTTGTTAGCCATGATTGAATGGCGGAGAAAACGTGACAGGCTGAATGGCCTAATTCTGCTCCTTTACCTTACGGTCTTAATATGCATCACCACTTGTTTCCCTTAATTCTTTAGAACCCATTACTTTTTTCTCAGTTAACACCAAGGAGAAATAGTAATTAAAAATTTTATCCACCGCATAGACAGCCATGCTGATTTTTAAGGGAACCTATTCTCTTCCTAGCCACCCTTCTACTCTTAATAAACCTATAGAACCTCTTGGAATTTTCTTTAACCTTGTCTGCCAGATCCATCTCACATCCTCTTTTTGCCCTCCCAATTTCCCTATGAAGCTTACTCTTACACTTTTTATAGTCATCGAGGGATTCACTTGTCCCTGATTGCCTAAACCCAATGTATGTTTCCTTCTTTATCCCGACCAGAGCCTCAATATCCCTCATCAGCCAGGGATCCTAAACTTGCCAGCCTTTCCCTTCATCCGAACAGAGAAAACAGAACTATAGATCAATAAGGCTGACATCAGCACTGGGGAAAATTCTAGAATCCACTATCAAAGATTTTACAGCAAAGCACTTGGTAAACAGTGGCAGGATTGGGCAGTCAGCATGGATTTATGAAAGGGAAATCATGTTTGACAAATCTACTGGAATTCCTCAAGGATATAACTGGTAGAGTTGATGAGAGGGAGATGTGGTTTATTTCTTCTGTACTCTTTCTAGTTTAATAATATCCTTTCTATAATAGGGTGACCAGAATTGCACACAATATTCCAAGTGTGGCCTTACCAATGTATTGTACAACTTCAACAAGACATTCCAACTCCTGCATTCAATGTTTTGACCGATGAAACCTAGCATGCCAAATGCCTTCTTCACCACTCTGTCCACCTGTGACTCCACTTTCAAGGAGCTATGACCATGTACCCCTAGATCTCTTTGTTCTGTAACTCTCTCCAATGCCCTACCATTAACTAAGTAAGTCCTGCCCTGGTTCAATCTACTAAAATGCTCCCCTCGCATTTATCTAAATTAAACTCCATCTGCCATTTGTCAGCCCACTGGCCCAATTGATCAAGATCCCATTGCAATTGGAGATAACTTTCTTCACTGTCCACTATGCCACCAATCTTAATGTCATCTTCAAACTTAACCATGCCTCCGAAATTCTCATCCAAATCATTAATATAAATGACAAATAACAGTGGATCCAGCAATGATCCCCGAGGCACACCACTGGTCATGGGCCTCCAGTTTGAAAAACAATTCTCGACAACCACCTTGGGCTTCTGTCAAGAACGCTAGCATCTCCACATTCTGTCAATTTTGCATCCATTTAGATACCTCACTCTGGATCCCATGAGATTTAACCTTATGTAACAACCTACCGTGTGGTACCTTGTTAAAGGCCTTGCTAAAGTCCATGTAGACAACATCAACTGCACTGCCCTCACCTACATTCTTGGTTACCCTTCAAAAAACTCAATCAAATTTGTGTGACATGATTTTCCACTCACAAAGCCATGCTGACTGTCCCTAATTAGTCCTTGTGCCTCTAAATGCCTGTAGTTACATGCATATCCCACATTCCTCACTGTAACACTGATACATCCCACACTCTTCACTCTAACACTGACATTGTTGGAGTAAAATCAAAATTAAAGGATACAAGAAGGTTACCTGGACAAAATGGATTCTGGGAAAAGACGTTAACTTGGGCACAGACATTACACAAAGAGATAAGGCCTGTTAGTGCCTAAACTACTGCAAGAAATAGATCAGACATTGAGGCACCTTAGCTTGACATAAAGCAGAGCCAAAACAGTTTTGGTAACAAGAACAGCCATTGATGGGGGACATAAATGCATAAATGTACCTGCTCTATGTACAGTGATGTGCTAACTGCCAATGTCCATCTATTCTATGTATAACAATGTACTAACTATCAATGTCTGTACTTGTCTATTGTTTGCAAAAGTATAAAAGATGCTCAACTGCCATTGTAAAATTGAGAAGGTGACTGTGTGCACTGCAGAGAACCCAGCGCTTCTCCCAAAGCTTTGTCCAATAAAACTGTGTGTTGAATCTTATATCTGATTCTGAATGGTGATTTTCCCACAATATATTTCACACCAATCAATGTTACACTGATATATTCCACACCCCTTACTATAACACTGATACTTACCACTCCCCTCACTGTAAATCTGATATACCCCCCATCCCTCACTGTAACAGTGATGTATCCTACACCCTTCACTGTAACACTGATATATCCCACAATCCTTACTGTAACACCCTGATATATTCCACAACCCCGACTGTAACACTCTGACATATGGCAAACCTCTCACTCTAATGTCAATATATCCCAGACTCCTCACTTTAACACTGATATATCCCACACCCATCACTGTAACTCTCTGACATATGCCACACCCCTCACTGTAACACTGATATAACCCACACCCAGGACAAAGAACAAAAACAAAATAAACAAAAACTACAGCACAGGAACAGGCGCGTCAGCCCTCCCAGCCTGCACTGACCATACTGCCTGATTTAACTAAAACCCCCTACTCTTCCGGGAATCATATCTCTCTAATCCCATCCTATTCATGTATTTGTCAAGATGCTCCCTAAAAGTATCCGCTTCCACCACATCCCCCAGCGACAAGTTCCAGGTTCTCTATACAAAATCTGCCTTGTACATCTCCTTTAAACCATGCCTCTTGCACCTTAAACCTAGTAATTGACTCTTCCACCCTGGGAAAAAGCTTCTGACTATCCACTCTGTCCATGCCTCTCATAATCTTGTAGACTTCTATCAGGTCTCCCCTCAACCTCTGTCGCTCTAGGGAGAACAAACCAAGTTTCTCCAACCTCTCCTCATAGCTAATACCCTCCATACCAGGCAACATCCTGGTAAATATCTTTTCTGTACCCTCTCCAAAGTCTTCACATCCTTCTGGTAGTGTGGCGACCAGAATTGAACACTATATTCTAAGTGCGGCCTCACTAACTTTCTATAAACCTGCAACATGGCTTGACAATTATTAAACTTAAGACCCTGGATGTTGAAGGCAAGCATGCAGTATGCCTTCTTGACTACCTTCTCCATGTGCATTGCCACTTTCAGTGACGTCATTGAAACAGTCTGATATATCCCACACCCCTCTCTTTAATACTGACATATCTCACACCCCTCACTGTAACATTGACATATCCCACACCCCTCACTGTAACATTGACATATCCCACACCCTTCCCTGAAACACTCTGCTGTATCCCACACCCCTCAGTGCAACACTCTGACATATGCCCCACTTTTCTCTTATATATACCACAGCCTTCACAGTAACACTGACATATCTGACTCCCCTCATGAAACACTCTGTGTAACCCACATTCCTTACTGTAACACTGATATATCCTTCTCTCTCCACTTCAACACTGTCATATCCTACACCCCTCAGTGTAACACTGATATATCCCACACCCCTCACTGTAACACTCTGATATATCCCACACCCCTCACCGTAACATTCTGATATATCCCACTCACCTCACTGTTATACTGATAAATCCCACACTTCTTACTGTAACACTGATAATTACCACTCTCCTCACTGTAACACTGATATATCCCACACCCCTCAGTGTAACATTCTGATATATCCCACACACCTCACTGTTACACTGATAAATCCCACACTTCTTACTGTAACACTGATAATTACCACTCTCCTCACTGTAACATTCTGATATATCCCACTCACCTCACTGTAACACTGATATATCCCACACCCCTCACTGTAATGCTGATATATCCCACACATCTCACTGTAACACTGATATATCGCACTCACCTCACTGTAACACTGATATATCCCACACCCCTCACTGTAATGCTGATATATCCCACACATCTCACTGTAACACTGATATATCGCATGCCTCTCACTATAACAGTGATATGTCCCACACTCCTTACTGTAATGCTGATATATCCTACACTCCTCACCGTAACATGACAAATAAAGAACAAAAAACAAAGAACAACCCAGCACGGGAAACAGGCCCTTCGGCCCAACGAGCCCGCGCTGCCATTTTAACATTGTAAGTCCCCTCTTTCACCCATGACCCTTCTCTATGCTTATGGCATTCCACATTGGAAACCAGATTGAGGGGAGACTAATTAAGGGACAATTTGTTACACCAATCAGCCTAAGAGCACATCTTTGGGGTGTGGGAGGAAACCGGAGCACCCGGAAAAAACCTACGCAAGCACAGGGAGAATGTGCAAACTCCCACAGATACTGGCCCAAATCCATGTGTCTGCACAGCAATCAGTGATAGTCACTGAGCTGTCGTGTTGCCCAGTATCTGGCCCAGTTTAAGCACACACTAACGATGTGAAGCACTAGGCAACTCTCGAAACATCCAAGAGCAGCCCTCGCACGACCCACCGCGTGTATGTCCCTTGTTGGACAACAAGGCAGACTGAATTAAAAGAGAAAAACATCAATAACATGCACATCTTATGCAAACATTTAAGGGAATCCCCAGAAGCTCAAAAGTAAAACAAATGAGCCAGAAAATATGTTGGAAGGTCCATAGGAATCAATTGATTCCCAGGAACGTCCCAAGGCTCTTGGTCCTTATTTAAAACAGTCTCCTGTATCCCTCCATCTCTATTCCCCTCATGTGCCTATCTAAGTATCCCTTAAACAAGGGATATGCCACAGTCCTCACTCTAAAACTGATATATCCCACACATCTCACAGTAACATTGATATATCACACACCTCTCACTATAACAGTGATATCTCCCACACTCCTTACTGTAACACTCTGATATACCCCTCACATCTCACTGTAATACTGATATATCCTGCACTCCTCACTGTAACATGACATATGCCACAGTCCTCACTCTAAAACTGATATATCCCACACCTCTCACTGTAACACTAACATATCCTACACACCTCACTGTTACACTGATAAATCCCACACCTCTTACTGTAACACTGATAATTACCACACCTCTCTCTGTAACAATGATCCCACTTCCTTCACGGATACACTCTGATTTATCCTATACCTCTCTCTGTAACACTGATAAATTCCCACAGCACTTAGTTTAACACTGATAAATCCCACTCTCCTCACTTTAACACTGATATATCCCACTCTCCTCAGTAAAACTCACTGATATCATCCACACTCTTCTCTGTAACATTGTTATATCACATGCCCCTCACTATAAAACTGATATACACCACACCCGCACCTGACATATCCCACATCCGTCATTCTAACACTGACACATCACACATCCTTCTCTGTAACACTGATATATCCCACACCCCTCACCGTAACACTCTGATATATTCCACACCCCTCATTGTAACTCGCTGATATATCCTACACCCCTCACTGCAACACTTTGATACATTACACACCCCTCACTGTAAGACTAATATATCCCACACCCTACTATTCTAACAATCTTATATATCCCACACCCCTCACTGGAACACTCTGATATATACCATACTCCTCACTGTAGCAAGCTGATATGTCCTAAACCCCTCACTGTAACTCTGATATATCCCACACTCCTCACTGTAACACTAATATTTCCCACTCTCCTCACTGGAACACTGATATATCCCACACTCCTCACTGTAACACTGATATATTCCACACCCCTCACTGTAACACTGATATATCCCACACCCCTCACTGTAACAGTGATATATAACCCTTCAGATTAAAACTGATATAACCCACACCATTCACTATAACACTCTAATTTTTCCTACGCCCCTCCCTGTAACGCTCTGTTATATCACACACCCCTCACTGTAACACTGATATATCCCACACCCTACTATTCTAACAGTCTTACATATCCCACATCCTCACTGTAACACTCTGATATATACCATACCCCTCACTGTAGCAAGCTGATATATCTTACATCCCTCACTGTAACACTGATATATCCCACCCTCCTCATTGTAACACTGATATATCCCACACTTCTCGCTGTAAAAGTGATATATCCAACACCCAACACTGTAACAGTCTGATATATCCCACACTCCTCACTTTAACACTGATATATCCCACAGTCCTCACTTTAACTCTGATATATCCCACGCTCCTCACTTTAACTCTGATATATCCCACGCTCCTCACTTTAACTCTGATATATCCCACACTCCTCAGTTAAACACTGATATATCCTACACGCCTCACTTTAACTCTGATATATCCCACAACCCTCACTGTAACTCTGATATATCCCACAACTCCTCACTTTAACATTGATATATCCCACAGTCCTCACTTTAACTCTGATATATCCCACACTCCTCAGTTAAACACTGATATATCCTACACCCCTCACTGTAACTCTGATATATCCCACACCCCTCACTGTAACTCTGATATATCCCACACCCCTCACTGTAACTCTGATATATCCTACACTCCTCACTGTAACTCTGATATATCCTACACTCCTCACTGTAACTCTGATATATCCCACACCCTTCATTATAACTGATATATTCCACACTCCTCACTTTAACATTGATATATCCCACACCCCTCACTGTAACTCTGATATATCCCACACCCCTCACTGTAACTCTGATATATCCCACACCCCTCACTGTAACTCTGATATATCCCACACCCCTCATTGTAACTCTGATATATCCCACACCCCTCACTGTAACTCTGATATATCCCACACCCCTCACTGTAACTCTGATATATCCCACACCCCTCACTGTAACTCTGATATATCCCACACCCCTCACTGTAACTCTGATATATCCCACACCCCTCACTGTAACTCTGATATATCCCACACCCCTCACTATAACTGATATATTCCACACTCCTCACTTTAACATTGATATATCCCACACCCCTCACTGTAACTCTGATATATCCCACACCCCTCACTGTAACTCTGATATATCCCACACCCCTCACTGTAACTCTGATATATCCCACACCCCTCACTGTAACTCTGATATATCCTACACCCCTCACTGTAACTCTGATATATCCTACACTCCTCACTTTAACTCTGATATATCCCACACCCCTCACTATAACTGATATATTCCACACTCCTCACTTTAACATTGATATATCACACACCCCTCACTGTAACTCTGATATATCCCACACCCCTCACTGTAACTCTGATATATCCCACACCCCTCACTGTAACTCTGATATATCCCACACCCCTCACTGTAACTCTGATATATCCCACACCCCTCACTGTAACTCTGATATATCCTACACTCCTCACTGTAACTCTGATATATCCTACACTCTTCACTGTAACTCTGATATATCCCACACCCTTCATTATAACTGATATATTCCACACTCCTCACTTTAACATTGATATATCCCACACCCCTCACTGTAACTCTGATATATCCCACACCCCTCACTGTAACTCTGATATATCCCACACCCCTCACTGTAACTCTGATATATCCCACACTCCTCACTGTAACACTGATATATCCCACACCCCTCACTGTAACTCTGATATATCCCACACCCCTCACTGTAACTCTGATATATCCCACACCCCTCACTTTAACATTGATATATCCCACACCCCTCACTGTAACTCTGATATATCCCACACCCCTCACTGTAACTCTGATATATCCCACACCCCTCACTGTAACTCTGATATATCCCACACCCCTCACTATAACTGATATATTCCACACTCCTCACTTTAACATTGATATATCCCACACCCCTCACTGTAACTCTGATATATCCCACACCCCTCACTGTAACTCTGATATATCCCACACCCCTCACTGTAACTCTGATACATCCCACACCCCTCACTGTAACTCTGATATATCCCACACTGCTCACTGTAACTCTGATATATCCCACACCCATCACTGTAACTCTGATATATCCCACACCCCTCACTGTAACTGATATATTCCACACTCCTCACTTTAACATTGACATATCCTACACTCCTCACTGTAACTCTGATATATCCCACACCCCTCACTGTAACTGATATATTCCACACTCCTCACTTTAACATTGATATATCCTACACTCCTCACTGTAACTCTGATATATCCCACACTGCTCACTGTAACTCTGATATATCCTACACTCCTCACTGTAACTCTGATATATCCCACACCCCTCACTGTAAACCTGATATATCCCACACCCCTCACTGTAACTCTGATATATCCTGCACTCCTCACTGTAACTCTGATATATCCTACACCCCTCACTTGAACATTGATATATTTTACACCCACACCCCTGATGCTTTTCACTGTATACTAATACATGTAACAATAATAAATCAAATCAAAAATTAAATTTACAGGCATTTAGAGAGGCAAGGACTGATTAGGAACAGTTAGCATGGCTTTGTAAGTGGAAAATCATGTCTTACAAATTTGCTTGAGTTTTTTTGAAGGGGCAACCATGAAGGTAGGTGAGGCAGTGCAGTCGACTTTGTCTACACAGACTTCAGTAAGGACTTGAACAAGCTACCATATGATAGGTTGTTGCATAAGGTTAAATCTCACAGGATCCAGGGTGAGGTAACCATTGGATACAAATTTGGTTTGATGACAGAAGAAAGAGGGTGGTTGCAGAGGGTTGTTTTTCAAACTGGACTCTTGCGAGCACTGGTGTGCCTCAGGGATCAGTGCTGGGTCCACCGTTATTATATTAATTTATATTAATGATTTGGATGAGAATTTATGAGGCATGGTTAATAAACTTGCAGATGACACTAAGATTGGTGGCAAAGAGGACAATGAAGAAGGTTATTTAGGATTGCAATGGAATCTCGATCAATTGGACCAGTGGGCTGATGAATGGCAGATTAGCGTTTAATTTAGACAAATGTGAGGTGCATTTTGGTAGCTGGAATTGGGGAAGAACTTAGTCCTTTAATGGTAGGGTGCTGGGGTTGTAGAACAAAGAGATCTAGGGATACATGTTCATAACTCCTTGAAAGTGGAGTTACGGGCGGACAGAGTGGTGAAGGAAGCATTTGGCATGCTTCTTTTCATTGTCAGGACATTAAATACAGGAGTTCAGATGTCTTGCTCAAATTGTACAAGACGTTGGTGAGACCATACTTGGAATACTGGGTGCAATTCTGGTACCCTATTAAAGAAAGATTAAACTAGAAAGAGTGCAGAAAAGGTTCACTAGGTTGTTACCAGGACTTGATGGTTTCACTTACAAGGAGAAGCTGGATAGGCTGGGACTTTTTTTTAAATTTGATTTGATTTATTATTGTCACATGTAATAGTATACAGTGAAAAGTATTGTCTCTTGCGCGCTATACAGACAAAACATACCGTTCATAGAGAAGGAAACAAAAGAGTGCAGAATGTAGTATTACACTCATAGCTAGGGTGTGGAGAACAGTCAACGTAAAGCAAGGTAAGTCCATTCAAAAGTCTAACAGAAGCAGGGAAGAAGCTGTTCTTGAGTAGGTTGGTATGTAACCTCAGACTTTTGTATCTTTTTCCCAAAAGGAGAAAGTGGAAGAGGGAATGTCCGGGGCTCACGGGGTCCTTAATTATGCTGCCTACTTTGCTGAGGTAACAGGAAGTGTAGACAGAGTCAATGGTTGGGAGACTGGTTGCATGTTGGATTGGGCTACATTCATGACCTTTCGTAGTTTCTTGTGATCTTGGGCAGAGCAGGAGCCATAACAAGCTGTGATACAAACCAGAAAGAATGCTTTCGATGGCGCATTTGTAAAAGTTGGTGAGAGTCGTCGCTGACATGCCAAATTTCCTTAGTCTTCGAGAAGGTAGAGGCATTGGTGGGCTTTCTTAACTATAGTGTTGGCATGGGGAGACCAGGCCAGGTTGTTGGTGATCTGGACACCTAAAAACTTGAAACTCTCGACCCTTTCTACTTTGTTCCCGTTGATGTAGTAAAAAGTCTGACAACACCAGGTTTTAGTCCAACCGATTTATTTGATAATATTCTCACAAGCAAGCAAGCTTTCGAGGGGACTGCCTCTTCGTCAGGTGAATGGAGAGTTCTGGCCTCAGACAGAGCATATAAAGCACAGACAGTTTAGAGATTGCTGATTAGAATGCGAATCTCGACTCATAGATCGGCAGTTCCGATGCGCCACAGCGAAAAACCGCACCGATCTCCTCAGAAGGCAAACACAGGACACAATGGACAGAGTACCCTTCGTCGTCCAGTACTTCCCCGGAGCGGAGAAGCTATGACATCTTCTCCGGAGTCTTCAACATATCATTGATGAAGACAAACATCTCGCCAGGGCTATCCCCACACCCCCACTTCTTGCTTTCAGACAACCACACAACCTCAAACAGACCATTGTTCGCAGCAAACTACCCAGCCTTCAGGAGAACAGTGACCACAATACCACACAACCCTGTCACAGCAACCTCTGCAAGACATGCCGGATCATCGACATGGATACCATCATCACACGTGAGAATACCATCCACCAGGTACATGGTAAATACTCTTGCAACTCGGCCAACATTGTCTACCTGATACGTTGCAAGAAAGGATGTCCCGAAGCATGGTACATTGGGGAGACCATGCAGACGCTACGACAACGGATGAATGAACATCGCTCGACAGTCACCAGGCAAGACTGTTCCCTTCCTGTTGGCGAACACTTCAGCGGTCACGGGCATTCAGCCTCTGACCTTCGGGTAAGCATTCTCCAAGGCGGCCTTCATGACACACGACAGCGCAGAGTCGCTGAACAGAGACTGATAGCCAAGTTTCGCACACATGAGGACGGTCTCAACAGGGATCTTGGGTTCATGTCGCACTGTCTGTAACCCCCGTGACTTGCCTGGGTTTGCAAAACCTCACTCACTGTGCTGTCTGGAGACAATACACATCTCTGTAACCTGTGATCAGTGCTCCTTCCACTCACATTATCAGCCACTTTAAGACTTGAACAGCAGGTTAGGTGTAAGGATTCGCATTCTAATCAGTAATCTCTAAACTGTCTGTGCTTTATATGCTCTGTCTGAGGCCAGAACTCTCCATTCACCTGACGAAGAGGCAGCCCCCTCTAAAGCTTGTGAGAATATTATCAAATAAATCGGTTAGACTAAAACCTGGTGTTGTCAGACTTTTTACTGTGTTTACGCCAGTCCAACGCCGGCATACCCAGACCATGACTACTCCCGTTGATGTAGACAGGGGCAAGTTCTCCTTTACACTCCCTGAAGTTGATGACAATCTCCTTTGTTTTGTTGACATTGAGGGAGAGATTATTGTTAACGCACAAGTTCACCAGATTCTCTATCTCATTCCTGTACTCTGTCTCATCATGGTTTGAGATCCGACCCACTACAGTGGTGTCGTCAGCAAACTTGAAAATCGAATTGGAGGGAATTTGGCTGCACAGTCATAGGTGTATAAGGGGTATTAGTGGGGGGCTGTGAACACAGCCTTGTAGGTGCTGAGAATGATTGTGGAGGAGGTGTTGTTGCCTATCCTTACTGATTGTAGTCTGTGAGTTAGAAAGTTTAGGAAAGTTGCAGAGGGAGGTGTTGAGGCCCAGGCCTCGGAGTTTGGAGATGAGTTTCATGGAAATAAGGTATTGGAGGCTGAGCTGTGGTCAATAAATAGGAGTCTGACGTGGGGGTCACTGCCTTGTCAAATTATCTTTTGTCACTGCCTAAAATTCTGGGAATTTCATTCCCTCTAGATTTAATAACTACCATATACCTGGATTCTGCCCAATCGTGAAAATTGCATGAAAAGCCGTTTGAAGTTTTATAAAAAGTTTGTTTTCATAGCAACAGGAGACAAACAGGAAAAGGCACTTTACGCATTTTGAAAAACAAACCATCTTCTGACCCCATCTGCAATCTGCAAACCATAATATCACCACAATACATCATCATAATACATTGCTCTCTGTTGCAAGGACATTTTACTGTTAAGAGTAGAACCCCTACAGAGCATAAGCAGGCCATTCGGCCCGTTAAGGCTGCACCTACTTTCCGACAGAGTATCTTACCAGACTCTATCCCCGTAACCTTGCGTATTCAATCAACCTAACCTGTTCTTCTTGGAGTGTTGGGGGTGGGTGGGTGGGGGGGGGGGGGGGGCGGTGTAACTGGAGGAAACCCACGCAGACATGGGGAGAACGTGAAGACACCACACATATGAGACTCCAAGATAGAACCAAGGCCCAATTCATGGCTGCAGTGGTAACCACTGTGCTACTGTGCCATGCACACACTTGTGCAATATGTGTGTGTGTGTGTGTGTGTCGCTGAACAGTTTCCTCTTAAAGCCCACAAGTGCTGTTAAGGAGGGAATTAGAGGATTTTGACTCAGCAACAGTGAAGGAACAGTGACATATTTCCCACTCAGGATGGTGAGTTACTTGGAGGGGAACCTGCAGGTGGTGATGTCCTCGGGTATCTGCTGCTTTTGTCCCTCTAGATGGTAGTAGTCATGGATTTGGAAGGTACTGCCTTAGAAACATCATTAAGATGCTGCAATGCATCTTGTAGATGCTGCCATTGTGTGTCAGTGATGGAGGAGATGAATGTTTGTGGACAGGGTGTTGATCAAGTGCGCTGCTTTGTCCCAGATAGTGTGAGCTTCTTGAGTGTTGTCGGAGCTGCACTCATTTAGACAAGTGGAGAATATTTCATCACACTCTTTGTAGATGGTGGATAGATTCTGGGGAGTCAGGAGATGAGTTGTTCTTTCCAGAATTCCCAATCACTGACCTCCTCTGGCAACAACACTATTTGTATGGCTGTAACACTTCAGTTTCTGGTCAGTAATAACCCTCAGGATGTTGATAGTAGGGAATTCAGTGAGGGGAATAACACTGAAGATTGACAGTGATTAGATTCTGTCTTTGACGTTGTCACTGTCCGACACTTCTGTTACTTGTCACTTGTCAACCCATTCAGGATAAACTCCAGATTTTGACATGCAGCACTCCCTCAGTACTGACCCTCTGACAGTGCAGCACTCCCTCAGTACTGACCCTCTGACAGTGCAGCTCGGCCTCAGTACTGACCCTCTGACAGTGCAGCACTCCCTCAGTACTGACCATCTGACAGTGCAGCTCGGCCTCAGTACTGACCCTCTGACAGTGCAGCACTCCCTCATTACTGACCCTCTGACACTGCAGCACTCCCTCAGTACTGACCCTCTGACAGTGCAGCACTCCCTCAGTACTGACCATCTGACAGTGCAGCTCGGCCTCAGTACTGACCCTCTGACAGTGCAGCACTCCCTCATTACTGACCCTCTGACACTGCAGCACTCCCTCAGTACTGACCCTCTGACAGTGCAGCACTGCCTCAGTACTGACCCTCTGATAGTGCAGCACTCCCTCAGTACTGACTCTCTGATAGTGCAGCACTCCCTCAGTACTGACCCTCTGACAGTGCAGGACTCCCTAAGAACTGACCCTCTGACAGTGCAGCACTCCCTCAGTACTGATCCTCTGACTGTGCAGCGATACCACAGCACTGACGCTCTGACAGTGCAGCACTCCCTCAGTACTGACTCTCTGACAGTGCAGCACCCCCTCAGTACTGAGCCTCTGACGGTGCAGCATTCCCTCAGTACTGACCCTCTGACAGTGCAGCACTCCCTCAGTACTGACCCTCTGACAGTGCAGCACTCCCTCAGTACTGAGCCTCTGACTTTGCAGCATTCCCTCAGTACTGACCCTATGACAGTGCAGCACTCCCTCAGTACTGACCCTCTGACACTGCAGCACTCCCACAGTACTGACTCACTGACCGTGTAGCACTCACTCAGTACTGACCCTCAGACACTGCAGCACTCTCTCAGTACTGACCCTCTGACAGTGCAGCACTCCCTCAGGACTGACCCTCTGGCTGTGGAGCACTTCCTCTGTTGTGACCCTCTGACAGTGCAGCACTCCCCCAGTACTGACTCTCTGACAGTGCAGCACCCACTCAGTACTGACCGTCTGACAGTGCAGCACTCCCTCAGTACTGACCCTCTGACAGTGCAGCACACCCTCAGTACTGACCCTCTGACAGCGCAGCACTCCCTCAGCACTGACTCTCTGACAGTGCAGCACTCTCTCAGTACTAACCCTGTAACAGTGCAGCACTCCCTCAGTACTGACCCTCTGACAGTGCAGCACTCTCTCAGTACTGACTCTGTGACAGTGCAGCACTCCCTCAGTACTGACTCAGTGACCATGTAGCACTCACTCAGTACTGACCCTCTGACACTGCAGCACTCTCTCAGTACTGAACCTCTGACTGTGCAGCACTCACTCAGTACTCACCCGCTGACAGTGCAGCACTCCGTCAGGACTGACCCTCTAGCTGAGGAGCACTCCCTCAGTTGTGACCCTTTGACAGTGCAGCACTCCCTCAGTACTGACTCTCTGACAGTGCAGCACCCACTCAGTACTGACCCTCTGACAGTGCAGCACTCCCTCAGTGCTGACCATCTGATAGTGCAGCACACCCTCAGTACTGACCCTCTGACAGTGCAGCACTCCCTCAGTACTGACTCTCTGACAGTGCAGCACTCTCTCAGTACTAACCCTGTAACAGTGCAGCACTCCCTCAGTACTGACCCTCTGGCGGTGCAGCACTCCATCAATACTGACCCTCCGACAGTGCAGCACTCCCTCAGTACTGACCCTCTGACAGTGCAGCACTCCCTCAGTACTGACTCTCTGACAGTGCAGCACTCTCTCAGTACTAACCCTGTAACAGTGCAGCACTCCCTCAGTACTGACCCTCTGACAGTGCAGCACTCTCTCAGTACTGACTCTGTGACAGTGCAGCACTCCCTCAGTACTGACTCAGTGACCGTGTAGCACTCACTCAGTACTGACCCTCTGACACTGCAGCACTCTCTCAGTACTGACTCTCTGACAGTGCAGCACCCACTCAGTACTGACCCTCTGACAGTGCAGCACTCCCTCAGTGCTGACCATCTGATAGTGCAGCACACCCTCAGTACTGACCCTCTGACAGTGCAGCACTCCCTCAGTACTGACTCTCTGACAGTGCAGCACTCTCTCAGTACTAACCCTATAACAGTGCAGGACTCCCTCAGTACTGACCCTCTGGCGGTGCAGCACTCCATCAATACTGACCCTCCGACAGTGCAGCACTCCCTCAGTACTGACCCTCTGACAGTGCAGCGCTCCCTCAGTACTGACTCTTTGACAGTGCAGCACTCCCTCAGTACTGACCCTCTGACAGTGCAGCACTCCCTCAGTACTGACCCTCTGACTGTTCAGCAATGCCTCAGTACTGACCCTCTGACAGTGCAGCACTCCCTGAGTACTGACCCTCTGACTGTGGGGCACTCCCTCAGTACTGATCCTCTGACAATGCAGCACTCTCTCAGTACTGACCCTCTGATAGTTCAGCACTCCCTCAGTACTGACACTCTGACAGAGCAGCATTCCCTCAGTACTCACCCTCTGACAGTGCAGCACTCCCTCAGTACGACTCTCAAACAGTGCAGCACTCCCTCAGTACTGACCCTCTGATAGTGCAGCACTCCCTCAGTACTGACCCTCTGTCAGTGCAGCACTCCCTCAGTAATGACCCTCTGACAGTGAAGCACTCCCTCAGTACTGACCCTCTGACAGTGCAGCACTCCCTCAGTACTGACCCTCTGACAGTGCAGCACTCCCTCAGTACTGACAATCTGACAGGTCAGCATTCCCTCAATACTGACCCTCTGACAGTGCAGCACTCCCTCAGTACTGACCCTCTGACAGTGCAGCACTCCCTCAGTACTGACCCTCTGACAGTGCAACACTCGTTCAGTACTGACCCTCTGACAGTGCAGCACTCCCTCAGTACTGACCTTCTGACAGTGCAGCACTCCCTCAGTACTGACTCTCTGACAGTGCAGCACTCCCTCAGTACTGACCCTCTACAGTGCAGCACTCCCTCAGTACTGACACTCTGACAGAGCAGCACTCCCTCAGTACTGACCCTCTGACAGTGCAGCACTCCCTCAGTACTGACTCTCTGACAGTGCAGCACTCCCTCAGTACTGACCCTCTGACAGTGCAGCACTCCCTCAGTACTGACCCTCTGACAGTGCAACACTCCTTCAGTACTGACCCTCTGACAGTGCAACACTCCCTCAGTACTGACCCTCTGACAGTGCAGTACTCCCTCAGTACTGACCCTCTGACAGTGCAGCACTCCCTCAGTACTGACCCTCTGACAGTGCAGCACTCCCTCAGTACTGACCCTCTACAGTGCAGCACTCCCTCAGTACTGATGTCTGACAGTGCGACACTCCCTCAGTACTGACCATCTGAACTTGCAGCACTCCCTTAGTACTGACCCTCTGACAATGCAGCAATCCCTCAGTACGACTCTCAAACAGTGCAGCACTCCCTCAGTACTGACCCTCTGACAGTGCAGCACTCCCTCAGTACTGACCCTCTGACAGTGCAGCACTCCCTCAGTACGACTCTCAAACAGTGCAGCACTCCCTCAGTACTGACCCTCTGATAGTGCAGCACTCCCTCAGTACTGACCCTCTGTCAGTGCAGCACTCCCTCAGTAATGAACCTCTGACAGTGAAGCACTCCCTCAGTACTGACCCTCTGACAGTGCAGCACTCCCTCAGTACTGACCCTCTGACAGTGCAGCACTCCCTCAGTACTGACCCTCTGACAGTGCAGCACTCCCTCAGTACTGACCCTCTGACAGTGCAGCAGTCCCTCAGTCCTGACCCTCTGACAGTGCAGCACTCCCTCAGTACTGATTCTCTGACAGTGCAGCAATCCCTGAGTACTGACCCTTTGACAGTGGGGCACTCCCTCAGTACTGATTCTCTAACATTGTAGCACTCTCTCAGTACTGATCTCTGACAGTGCAGCACTCCCTCATTACTGACCCTCTGACAGTGGGGCACTCCCTCAGTACTGACCCTCTGACAATGCGACACTCCCTCAGTAATGACCATCTGAAGTTGCAGCACTCCCTCAGTACTAACTCTCTGGCTGTGCAGCAAACCTTCGGTACTAACCCTCCAACACTGCAGCACCTCCTCAATACTTACCCTCTGACAGTGCGGCACTCTCTCAGTACTGACCCTCTGACAGTGCAGAGCTCTCTCAGTACTGACCCTCTGACAGTGCAGCACTCCGTCAGTACTCACCCTCTGGCAGTCCAGCACTCTCGCAGTACTGACTCTCTGACAGTGCAGCCCTCCCTCAGCACTGATCCTCTGACATTGCAGCACTCCCTCAGCAATGACCCTCTGACAGTGCAGCACTCCCTCAGTACTGATCCTCTGACAGTGCAGCACTCCCTCAGGACTAACCCTCTGACAGTGCAGCACTCCCTCAGTACTGACCCACTGACAGTGCAGCACTCCCTCAGTACTGATTCTCTGACATTGCAGCACTCCCTCAGCAATGACCCTCTGACAGTGCAGCACTCCATCAGTACTGATTCTCTGACATTGCAGCACCCCCTCAGTACTGACATTCTGACAGTGCAGCACACTCTCAGTACTGACCTTCTGACAGTGCAGCCCTCCCTCAGTACTGATTCTCTGAAAGTGCAGCACTCCCTCAGTACTGACCCACTGACAGTGCAGCACTCCCTCAGTACTGATTCTCTGACATTGCAGCACTCCCTCAGCAATGACCCTCTAACAGTGCAGCACTCCCTCAGTACTGATTCTCTGACATTGCAGCACTCCCTCAGCAATGACCCTCTGACAGTGCAGCACTCTCTCAGTACTGACCCTCTGACAGTGCAGCACTCCCTCAATACTGATTCTCTGTCATTGCAGCACTCCCTCAGTACTGACCCTCTGACAGTGCAGCACTCCCTCAGTACTGACCCTCTGACAGTGCAGCACTCCCTCAGTACTGACCCCCTGACAGTGCAGCACTCCCTCAGTACTCACCCTCTGACAGTGCAGCACTCCCTCAGTACTGAACCTCTGACAGTGCTGCACTCTCTCAGTACTGACCATCTGACTGTGAAGCACTGCCTCAGTACTGACCCTCTGACAATGCAGCACTCCCTCAGTACTGACCCTGTGACAGTGCAGCACTCCCTCAGTACTGACCCTCTGACAGTGCAGCACTCCCTCAGTACTGACCCTCTGACAGTGCAGCACTCCCTCAGTACTGACGCTCTGACAGTGCAACACACTCTCAGTACTGCTCTCTGACAGTGCAGCACTCCCTCAGTACTGACCCTGTGACAGTGCAGCACTCCCTCAGTACTGACCCTCTGACAGTGCAGCACTCCCTCAGTACTGACCCTCTGACAGTGCAGCACTCCCTCAGTACTGACCCTCTGACAGTGCAGCACTCCCTCAGTACTGCCTCTCTGACAGTGCAGCACTCCCTCAGTACTGACCCTCTGACAGTTCAGCACTCCCTCAGTTCTGACCCTCTGACAGTGCAGCACTCCCTCAGTACTGACACTCTGGCAGAGCAGCACTCCCTCAGTACTGACCCTCTGACAGTGCAGCACTCCCTCAGTACGACTCTCAAACAGTGCAGCACTCCCTCAGTACTGACCCTCTGACAGTGCAGCACTCCCTCAGTACTGACCCTCTGACAGTGCAACACTCCCTCAGTGCTGACCTTCTGACAGTGCTGC
Organism: Prionace glauca; assembly: GCA_037974335.1. Lineage (NCBI taxonomy): Eukaryota > Metazoa > Chordata > Chondrichthyes > Carcharhiniformes > Carcharhinidae > Prionace > Prionace glauca. The sequence goes on from JBBMRE010000096.1 coordinate 165,365, forward strand.
TCTCCCTCAGTACTGACCCACTGACAGTGCAGCATTCTCACAGTACTGACCCTCTGACAGTTCAGCAATCCCTCAGTACTGACCCTCTGACAGTGCATCACTCCCCCAGTACTGACCGTCTGACAGTGGAGCATTCCATCAGTACTGACCCTCTGACAGTGCAGCACTCCATCAGTACTGACTCTCTGCCAGTGCATCACTCCCTCAGTCCTGACCCTCTGACAATGCAGCACTCCCTCGGTACTCACCGTCTGACAGTGCAGAATCCCCTCTGTCCTGACCCTCTGACAGGGCAGCACTCCCTCAGTACTGACCCTCCGACAGTGCGGCACTCCCTCAGTACTGACCCTCTGACAGTGCAGCAGTCCCTCAGTCCGAACCGTCTGACAGTGCAGCACTCCCTCAGTACTGACCCTCTGACAGTGCGGCACTCCTTCAGTACTGACCCTCTGACAGCGCAGTACTCCCTCAGTACTGACTGTCTGACAATGCAGCACTCACTTAGTACTGACCCTCTGACAGTGCGGCACTCCCTCAGCACTTATCCTCCGACAGTCCGGCACTCCCTCAGTACTGACCCTGCGACAGTGCAGCACTCCCTCAGTACTGACTCTCTGACAGTGCAGCACTCCCTCAGTACTGACCGTCTGACAGTGCAGCATTCCCTCAGTACTGACCCTCTGACAGTGCAGCACTCCCTCAGTACTGACGCTCTGACAGTGCAACACTCTCTCAGTACTGCTCTCTGACAGTGCAGCACTCCCTCAGTACTGACCCTCTGACAGTGCAGCACTCCCTCCGTACTGACCCTCTGACAGTGCAGCACTCCCTCAGTACTGACCTTCTGTCAGTGCAGCACTCCCTCAGTACTGACCCTCTGACAGTGCAGCACTCCCTCAGTACTGACCCTCTGACAGAGCAGCACTCCCTCAGTACTGACCCTCTGACAGTGCAGCACTCCCTCAGTACTGACTCTCTGACAGTGCAGCACTCCCTCAGTACTGACCCTGTGACAGTTCAGCACTCCCTCAGTTCTGACCCTCTGACAATGCAGCACTCCCTCAGTACTGACCCTGTGACAGTGCAGCACTCCCTCAGTACTGACCCTCTGACAGTGCAGCACTCCCTCAGTACTGACTCTGTGACAGTGCAGCACTCCCTCAGTACTGACTCAGTGACCATGTAGCACTCACTCAGTACTGACCCTCTGACACTGCAGCACTCTCTCAGTACTGAACCTCTGACAGTGCAGCACTCACTCAGTACTCACCCTCTGACAGTGCAGCACTCCCTCAGGACTGACCCTCTTGCTGTGGAGCACTCCCTCAGTTGTGACCCTCTGACAGTGCAGCACTCCCTCAGTACTGACTCTCTGACAGTGCAGCACCCACTCAGTACTGACCCTCTGACAGTGCAGCACTCCCTCAGTGCTGACCATCTGATAGTGCAGCACACCCTCAGTACTGACCCTCTGACAGTGCAGCACTCCCTCAGTACTGACTCTCTGACAGTGCAGCACTCTCTCAGTACAAACCCTGTAACAGTGCAGCACTCCCTCAGTACTGACCCTCTGGCGGTGCAGCACTCCATCAATACTGACCCTCCGACAGTGCAGCACTCCCTCAGTACTGACCCTCTGACAGTGCAGCACTCCCTCAGTACTGACTCTCTGACAGTGCAGCACTCTCTCAGTACTAACCCTGTAACAGTGCAGCACTCCCTCAGTACTGACTCAGTGACCGTGTAGCACTCACTCAGTACTGACCCTCTGACACTGCAGCACTCTCTCAGTACTGACTCTCTGACAGTGCAGCACCCACTCAGTACTGACCCTCTGACAGTGCAGCACTCCCTCAGTGCTGACCATCTGATAGTGCAGCACACCCTCAGTACTGACCCTCTGACAGTGCAGCACTCCCTCAGTACTGACTCTCTGACAGTGCAGCACTCTCTCAGTACTAACCCTGTAACAGTGCAGCACTCCCTCAGTACTGACCCTCTGGCGGTGCAGCACTCCCTCAGTACTGACCCTCCGACAGTGTAGCACTCCCTCAGTACTGACCCTTCGACAGTGCAGCACTCCCTCAGTACTGACCCTCTGACAGTGCAGCGCTCCCTCAGTACTGACTCTTTGACAGTGCAGCACTCCCTCAGTACTGACCCTCTGACAGTGCAGCACTCCCTCAGTACTGACCCTCTGACTGTTCAGCAATGCCTCAGTACTGACCCTCTGACAGTGCAGCACTCCCTGAGTACTGACCCTCTGACTGTGGGGCACTCCCTCAGTACTGATCCTCTGACAGTGCAGCACTCCCTCAGTACTGACCCACTGACAGTGCAGCACTCCCTCAGTACTGATTCTCTGACATTGCAGCACTCCCTCAGCAATGACCCTCTGACAGTGCAGCACTCCCTCAGTACTGATTCTCTGACATTGCAGCACCCCCTCAGTACTGACCTTCTGACAGTGCAGCACTCTCTCAGTACTGACCTTCTGACAGTGCAGCCCTCCCTCAGTACTGATTCTCTGACAGTGCAGCACTCCCTCAGTACTGACCCACTGACAGTGCAGCACTCCCTCAGTACTGATTCTCTGACATTGCAGCACTCCCTCAGCAATGACCCTCTAACAGTGCAGCACTCCCTCAGTACTGATTCTCTGACATTGCAGCACTCCCTCAGCAATGACCCTCTGACAGTGCAGCACTCTCTGAGTACTGACCCTCTGACAGTGCAGCACTCCCTCAATACTGATTCTCTGTCATTGCAGCACTCCCTCAGTACTGACCCTCTGACAGTGCAGCACTCCCTCAGTACTGACCCTCTGACAGTGCAGCACTCCCTCAGTACTGACCCCCTGACAGTGCAGCACTCCCTCAGTACTCACCCTCTGACAGTGCAGCACTCCCTCAGTACTGAACCTCTGACAGTGCTGCACTCTCTCAGTACTGACCATCTGACTGTGAAGCACTGCCTCAGTACTGACCCTCTGACAATGCAGCACTCCCTCAGTACTGACCCTGTGACAGTGCAGCACTCCCTCAGTACTGACCCTCTGACAGTGCAGCACTCCCTCAGTACTGACTCTGTGACAGTGCAGCACTCCCTCAGTACTGACTCAGTGACCATGTAGCACTCACTCAGTACTGACCCTCTGACACTGCAGCACTCTCTCAGTACTGAACCTCTGACAGTGCAGCACTCACTCAGTACTCACCCTCTGACAGTGCAGCACTCCCTCAGGACTGACCCTCTTGCTGTGGAGCACTCCCTCAGTTGTGACCCTCTGACAGTGCAGCACTCCCTCAGTACTGACTCTCTGACAGTGCAGCACCCACTCAGTACTGACCCTCTGACAGTGCAGCACTCCCTCAGTGCTGACCATCTGATAGTGCAGCACACCCTCAGTACTGACCCTCTGACAGTGCAGCACTCCCTCAGTACTGACTCTCTGACAGTGCAGCACTCTCTCAGTACAAACCCTGTAACAGTGCAGCACTCCCTCAGTACTGACCCTCTGGCGGTGCAGCACTCCATCAATACTGACCCTCCGACAGTGCAGCACTCCCTCAGTACTGACCCTCTGACAGTGCAGCACTCCCTCAGTACTGACTCTCTGACAGTGCAGCACTCTCTCAGTACTAACCCTGTAACAGTGCAGCACTCCCTCAGTACTGACTCAGTGACCGTGTAGCACTCACTCAGTACTGACCCTCTGACACTGCAGCACTCTCTCAGTACTGACTCTCTGACAGTGCAGCACCCACTCAGTACTGACCCTCTGACAGTGCAGCACTCCCTCAGTGCTGACCATCTGATAGTGCAGCACACCCTCAGTACTGACCCTCTGACAGTGCAGCACTCCCTCAGTACTGACTCTCTGACAGTGCAGCACTCTCTCAGTACTAACCCTGTAACAGTGCAGCACTCCCTCAGTACTGACCCTCTGGCGGTGCAGCACTCCCTCAGTACTGACCCTCCGACAGTGTAGCACTCCCTCAGTACTGACCCTTCGACAGTGCAGCACTCCCTCAGTACTGACCCTCTGACAGTGCAGCGCTCCCTCAGTACTGACTCTTTGACAGTGCAGCACTCCCTCAGTACTGACCCTCTGACAGTGCAGCACTCCCTCAGTACTGACCCTCTGACTGTTCAGCAATGCCTCAGTACTGACCCTCTGACAGTGCAGCACTCCCTGAGTACTGACCCTCTGACTGTGGGGCACTCCCTCAGTACTGATCCTCTGACAATGCAGCACTCTCTCAGTACTGACCCTCTGACAGTTCAGCACTCCCTCAGTACTGACACTCTGACAGAGCAGCATTCCCTCAGTACTCACCCTCTGACAGTGCAGCACTCCCTCAGTACGACTCTCAAACAGTGCAGCACTCCCTCAGTACTGACCCTCTGATAGTGCAGCACTCCCTCAGTACTGACCCTCTGTCAGTGCAGCACTCCCTCAGTAATGACCCCTGACAGTGAAGCACTCCCTCAGTACTGACCCTCTGACAGTGCAGCACTCCCTCAGTACTGACCCTCTGACAGTGCAGCACTCCCTCAGTACTGACAATCTGACAGGTCAGCATTCCCTCAATACTGACCCTCTGACAGTGCAGCACTCCCTCAGTACTGACCCTCTGACAGTGCAGCACTCCCTCAGTACTGACCCTCTGACAGTGCAGCACTCCCTCAGTACTGACTCTCTGACAGTGCAGCACTCCCTCAGTACTGACCCTCTACAGTGCAGCACTCCCTCAGTACTGACACTCTGACAGAGCAGCACTCCCTCAGTACTGACCCTCTGACAGTGCAGCACTCCCTCAGTACTGACTCTCTGACAGTGCAGCACTCCCTCAGTACTGACCCTCTGACAGTGCCGCACTGCCTCAGTACTGACCCTCTGACAGTGCAACACTCCCTCAGTACTGACCCTCTGACAGTGCAACACTCCCTCAGTACTGACCCTCTGACAGTGCAGTACTCCCTCAGTACTGACCCTCTGACAGTGCAGCACTCCCTCAGTACTGACTCTCTGACAGTGCAGCACTCCCTCAGTACTGACCCTCTACAGTGCAGCACTCCCTCAGTACTGATGTCTGACAGTGCGACACTCCCTCAGTACTGACCATCTGAACTTGCAGCACTCCCTCAGTACTGACCCTCTGACAATGCAGCACTCCCTCAGTACGACTCTCAAACAGTGCAGCACTCCCTCAGTACTGACCCTCTGACAGTGCAGCACTCCCTCAGTACTGACCCTCTGACAGTGCAGCACTCCCTCAGTACGACTCTCAAACAGTGCAGCACTCCCTCAGTACTGACCCTCTGATAGTGCAGCACTCCCTCAGTACTGACCCTCTGTCAGTGCAGCACTCCCTCAGTAATGACCCTCTGACAGTGAATCACTCCCTCAGTACTGACCCTCTGACAGTGCAGCACTCCCTCAGTACTGACCCTCTGACAGTGCAGCACTCCCTCAGTACTGACCCTCTGACAGTGCAGCACTCCCTCAGTACTGACCCTCTGACAGTGCAGCAGTCCCTCAGTCCTGACCCTCTGACAGTGCAGCACTCCCTCAGTACTGATTCTCTGACAGTGCAGCAATCCCTGAGTACTGACCCTCTGACAGTGGGGCACTCCGTCAGTACTGATTCTCTAACATTGCAGCACTCCCTCAGCAATGACCCTCTGACAGTGCAGCACTCTCTCAGTACTGATCTCTGACAGTGCAGCACTCCCACATTACTGACCCTCTGACAGTGGGGCACTCCCTCAGTACTGACCCTCTGACAATGCGACACTCCCTCAGTAATGACCATCTGAAGTTGCAGCACTCCCTCAGTACTAACTCTCTGGCTGTGAAGCAAACCTTCGGTACTAACCCTCCAACACTGCAGCACCTCCTCAATACTGACCCTCTGACAGTGCGGCACTCTCTCAGTACTGACCCTCTGACAGTGCAGAGCTCTCTCAGTACTGACCCTCTGACAGTGCAGCACTCCGTCAGTACTCACCCTCTGGCAGTCCAGCACTCTCGCAGTACTGACCCTCTGACAGTGCAGCACTCCCTCAGTACTGACCCACTGACAGTGCAGCACTCCCTCAGTACTGATTCTCTGACATTGCAGCACCCCCTCAGTACTGACCTTCTGACAGTGCAGCACTCTCTCAGTACTGACCTTCTGACAGTGCAGCCCTCCCTCAGTACTGATTCTCTGACAGTGCAGCACTCCCTCAGTACTGACCCACTGACAGTGCAGCACTCCCTCAGTACTGATTCTCTGACATTGCAGCACTCCCTCAGCAATGACCCTCTAACAGTGCAGCACTCCCTCAGTACTGATTCTCTGACATTGCAGCACTCCCTCAGCAATGACCCTCTGACAGTGCAGCAATCTCTCAGTACTGACCCTCTGACAGTGCAGCACTCCCTCAATACTGATTCTCTGTCATTGCAGCACTCCCTCAGTACTGACCCTCTGACAGTGCAGCACTCCCTCAGTACTGACCCTCTGACAGTGCAGCACTCCCTCAGTACTGACCCCCTGACAGTGCAGCACTCCCTCAGTACTCACCCTCTGACAGTGCAGCACTCCCTCAGTACTGAACCTCTGACAGTGCTGCACTCTCTCAGTACTGACCATCTGACTGTGAAGCACTGCCTCAGTACTGACCCTCTGACAATGCAGCACTCCCTCAGTACTGACCCTGTGACAGTGCAGCACTCCCTCAGTACTGACCCTCTGACAGTGCAGCACTCCCTCAGTACTGACCCTCTGACAGTGCAGCACTCCCTCAGTACTGACCCTCTGACAGTGCAGCACTCCCTCAGTACTGACGCTCTGACAGTGCAACACACTCTCAGTACTGCTCTCTGACAGTGCAGCACTCCCTCAGTACTGACCCTGTGACAGTGCAGCACTCCCTCAGTACTGACCCTCTGACAGTGCAGCACTCCCTCAGTACTGACCCTCTGACAGTGCAGCACTCCCTCAGTACTGACCCTCTGACAGTGCAGCACTCCCTCAGTACTGACTCTCTGACAGTTCAGCACTCCCTCAGTTCTGACCCTCTGACAGTGCAGCACTCCCTCAGTACTGACCCTCAGACAGTGCAGCACTCCCTCAGTACTGCCTCTCTGACAGTGCAGCACTCCCTCAGTACTGACCCTCTGACAGTTCAGCACTCCCTCAGTTCTGACCCTCTGACAGTGCAGCACTCCCTCAGTACTGACACTCTGGCAGAGCAGCACTCCCTCAGTACTGACCCTCTGACAGTGCAGCACTCCCTCAGTACGACTCTCAAACAGTGCAGCACTCCCTCAGTACTGACCCTCTGACAGTGCAGCACTCCCTCAGTACTGACCCTCTGACAGTGCAACACTCCCTCAGTGCTGACCTTCTGACAGTGCTGCTCTCCCTCAGTACTGACCCACTGACAGTGCAGCATTCTCTCAGTACTGACCCTCTGACAGTTCAGCAATCCCTCAGTACTGACCCTCTGACAGTGCATCACTCCCCCAGTACTGACCCACTGACAGTGCAGCATTCCATCAGTACTGACCCTCTGACAGTGCAGCACTCCATCAGTACTGACTCTCTGCCAGTGCATCACTCCCTCAGTCCTGACCCTCTGACAGTGCAGCACTCCCTCGGTACTCACCGTTTGACAGTGCAGAACCCCCTCTGTCCTGACCCTCTGACAGGGCAGCACTCCCTCAGTACTGACCCTCTGACAGTGCAGCACTCCCTCAGTACTGACCCTCCGACAGTGCGGCACTCCCTCAGTACTGACCCTCTGACAGTGCAGCAGTCCCTCAGTCCGAACCGTCTGACAGTGCAGCACTCCCTCAGTACTGACCCTCTGACAGTGCGGCACTCCTTCAGTACTGACCCTCTGACAGTGCAGCACTCCCTCAGTACTGACTCTCTGACAGTGCAGCACCCACTCAGTACTGACCCTCTGACAGTGCAGCACTCCCTCAGTACTGACCCTCTGACAGTGCAGTACACCCTCAGTACTGACCCTCTGACAGTGCAGCACTCCCTCAGTACTGACTCTCTGACAGTGCAGCACTCTCTCAGTACTAACCCTGTAACAGTGCAGCACTCCCTCAGTACTGACCCTCTGACAGTGCAGCACTCCCTCAGTACTGACTCTGTGACAGTGCAGCACTCCCTCAGTACTGACCCTCTGACAGTGCAGCACTCTCTCAGTACTGACTCTCTGACAGTGCAGCACTCCCTCAGTACTGACCCTCTGACAGTGCAGCACACTCTCAGTACTGACTCTGTGACAGTGCAGCACTCCCTCAGTACTGACTCAGTGACCATGTAGCACTCACTCAGTACTGACCCTCTGACACTGCAGCACTCTCTCAGTACTGAACCTCTGACAGTGCAGCACTCACTCAGTACTCACCCTCTGACAGTGCAGCACTCCCTCAGGACTGACCCTCTTGCTGTGGAGCACTCCCTCAGTTGTGACCCTCTGACAGTGCAGCACTCCCTCAGTACTGACTCTCTGACAGTGCAGCACCCACTCAGTACTGACCCTCTGACAGTGCAGCACTCCCTCAGTGCTGACCATCTGATAGTGCAGCACACCCTCAGTACTGACCCTCTGACAGTGCAGCACTCCCTCAGTACTGACTCTCTGACAGTGCAGCACTCTCTCAGTACTAACCCTGTAACAGTGCAGCACTCCCTCAGTACTGACCCTCTGGCGGTGCAGCACTCCATCAATACTGACCCTCCGACAGTGCAGCACTCCCTCAGTACTGACCCTCTGACAGTGCAGCACTCCCTCAGTACTGACTCTCTGACAGTGCAGCACTCTCTCAGTACTGACTCTGTGACAGTGCAGCACTCCCTCAGTACTGACCCTCTGACAGTGCAGCACTCTCTCAGTACTGACTCTGTGACAGTGCAGCACTCCCTCAGTACTGACTCAGTGACCGTGTAGCACTCACTCAGTACTGACCCTCTGACAGTGCAGCACTCCCTCAGTACTGACTCTCTGACAGTGCAGCACTCTCTCAGTACTAACCCTGTAACACTGCAGCACTCCCTCAGTACTGACTCTCTGACAGTGCAGCACCCACTCAGTACTGACCCTCTGACAGTTCAGCATTCCCTCAGTACTGACCCTCTGACAGTGCAGCACTCCCTCAGTACTGACCCTCTGACAGTGCAGCACTCCCTCAGTACTGACTCTCTGACAGTGCAGCACTCTCTCAGTACTAACCCTGTAACACTGCAGCACTCCCTCAGTACTGACCCTCTGACAGTGCAGCACTCTCTCAGTACTGACTCTGTGACAGTGCAGCACTCCCTCAGTACTGACTCAGTGACCGTGTAGCACTCACTCAGTACTGACCCTCTGACACTGCAGCACTCTCTCAGTACTGACTCTCTGACAGTGCAGCACCCACTCAGTACTGACCCTCTGACAGTTCAGCATTCCCTCAGTACTGACCCTCTGACAGTGCAGCACTCCCTCAGTGCTGACCATCTGATAGTGCAGCACACCCTCAGTACTGACCCTCTGACACTGCAGCACTCCCTCAGTACTGACTCTCTGACAGTGCAGCACTCTCTCAGTACTAACCCTGTAACAGTGCAGCACTCCCTCAGTACTGACCCTCTGGCGGTGCAGCACTCCATCAATACTGAACCTCCGACAGTGCAGCACTCCCTCAGTACTGACCCTCTGACAGTGCAGCGCTCCCTCAGTACTGACTCTTTGACAGTGCAGCACTCCCTCAGTACTGACCCTCTGACAGTGCAGCACTCCCTCAGTACTGACCCTCTGACTGTTCAGCAATGCCTCAGTACTGACCCTCTGACAGTGCAGCACTCCCTGAGTACTGACCCTCTGACTGTGGGGCACTCCCTCAGTACTGATCCTCTGACAATGCAGAACTCTCTCAGTACTGACCCTCTGACAGTTCAGCACTCCCTCAGTACTGACACTCTGACAGAGCAGCATTCCCTCAGTACTCACCCTCTGACAGTGCAGCACTCCCTCAGTACGACTCTCAAACAGTGCAGCACTCCCTCAGTACTGACCCTCTGTCAGTGCAGCACTCCCTCAGTAATGACCCTCTGACAGTGAAGCACTCCCTCAGTACTGACCCTCTGACAGTGCAGCACTCCCTCAGTACTGACCCTCTGACAGTGCAGCACTCCCTCAGTACTGACAATCTGACAGGTCAGCATTCCCTCAATACTGACCCTCTGACAGTGCAGCACTCCCTCAGTACTGACCCTCTGACAGTGCAGCACTCCCTCAGTACTGACCCTCTGACAGTGCAACACTCGTTCAGTACTGACCCTCTGACAGTGCAGCACTCCCTCAGTACTGACCCTCTGACAGTGCAGCACTCCCTCAGTACTGACTCTCTGACAGTGCAGCACTCCGTCAGTACTGACCCTCTACAGTGCAGCACTCCCTCAGTACTGACACTCTGACAGAGCAGCACTCCCTCAGTACTGACCCTCTGACAGTGCAGCACTCCCTCAGTACTGACTCTCTGACAGTGCAGCACTCCCTCAGTACTGACCCTCTGACAGTGCAGCACTCCCTCAGTACTGACCCTCTGACAGTGCAACACTCCCTCAGTACTGACCCTCTGACAGTGCAACACTCCCTCAGTACTGACCCTCTGACAGTGCAGTACTCCCTCAGTACTGACCCTCTGACAGTGCAGCACTCCCTCAGTACTGACTCTCTGACAGTGCAGCACTCCCTCAGTACTGACCCTCTACAGTGCAGCACTCCCTCAGTACTGATGTCTGACAGTGCGACATTCCCTCAGTACTGACCATCTGAACTTGCAGCACTCCCTCAGTACTGACCCTCTGACAATGCAGCACTCCCTCAGTACGACTCTCAAACAGTGCAGCACTCCCTCAGTACTGACCCTCTGACAGTGCAGCACTCCCTCAGTACTGACCCTCTGACAGTGCAGCACTCCCTCAGTACGACTCTCAAACAGTGCAGCACTCCCTCAGTACTGACCCTTTGATAGTGCAGCACTCCCTCAGTACTGACCCTCTGTCAGTGCAGCACTCCCTCAGTAATGACCCTCTGACAGTGAATCACTCCCTCAGTACTGACCCTCTGACAGTGCAGCACTCCCTCAGTACTGACCCTCTGACAGTGCAGCACTCCCTCAGTACTGACCCTCTGACAGTGCAGCACTTCCTCAGTACTGACCCTCTGACAGTGCAGCAGTCCCTCAGTCCTGACCCTCTGACAGTGCAGCACTCCCTCAGTACTGATTCTCTGACAGTGCAGCAATCCCTGAGTACTGACCCTCTGACAGTGCAGCAGTCCCTCAGTCCTGACCCTCTGACAGTGGGGCACTCCCTCAGTACTGATTCTCTAACATTGCAGCACTCCCTCAGCAATGACCCTCTGACAGTGCAGCACTCTCTCAGTACTGATCTCTGACAGTGCAGCACTCCCTCATTACTGACCCTCTGACAGTGGGGCACTCCCTCAGTACTGACCCTCTGACAATGCGACACTCCCTCAGTAATGACCATCTGAAGTTGCAGCACTCCCTCAGTACTAACTCTCTGGCTGTGCAGCAAACCTTCGGTACTAACCCTCCAACACTGCAGCACCTCCTCAATACTGACCCTCTGACAGTGCGGCACTCTCTCAGTACTGACCCTCTGACAGTGCAGAGCTCTCTCAGTACTGACCCTCTGACAGTGCAGCACTCCGTCAGTACTCACCCTCTGGCAGTCCAGCACTCTCGCAGTACTGACCCTCTGACAGTGCAGCACTCCCTCAGCACTGATCCTCTGACATTGCAGCACACCCTCAGCAATGACCCTCTGACAGTGCAGCACTCCCTCAGTACTGATCCTCTGACAGTGCAGCACTCCCTCAGTACTGACCCTCTGACAGTGCAGCACTCCCTCAGTACTGACCCACTGACAGTGCAGCACTCCCTCAGTACTGATTCTCTGACATTGCAGCACTCCCTCAGCAATGACCCTCTGACAGTGCAGCACTCCCTCAGTACTGATTCTCTGACATTGCAGCACCCCCTCAGTACTGACCTTCTGACAGTGCAGCACTCTCTCAGTACTGACCTTCTGTCAGTGCAGCCCTCCCTCAGTACTGATTCTCTGACAGTGCAGCACTCCCTCAGTACTGACCCACTGACAGTGCAGCACTCCCTCAGTACTGATTCTCTGACATTGCAGCACTCCCTCAGCAATGACCCTCTAACAGTGCAGCACTCCCTCAGTACTGATTCTCTGACATTGCAGCACTCCCTCAGCAATGACCCTCTGACAGTGCAGCACTCTCTCAGTACTGACCCTCTGACAGTGCAGCACTCCCTCAATACTGATTCTCTGTCATTGCAGCACTCCCTCAGTACTGACCCTCTCACAGTGCAGCACTCACTCAGTACTGACCCTCTGACAGTGCAGCACTCCCTCAGTACTGACCCCCTGACAGTGCTGCACTCCCTCAGTACTCACCCTCTGACAGTGCAGCACTCCCTCAGTACTGAACCTCTGACAGTGCTGCACTCTCTCAGTACTGACCATCTGACTGTGAAGCACTGCCTCAGTACTGACCCTCTGACAATGCAGCACTCCCTCAGTACTGACCCTGTGACAGTGCAGCACTCCCTCAGTACTGACCCTCTGACAGTGCAGCACTCCCTCAGTACTGACCCTCTGACAGTGCAGCACTCCCTCAGTACTGACCCTCTGACAGTGCAGCACTCCCTCAGTACTGACTCTCTGACAGTTCAGCACTCCCTCAGTTCTGACCCTCTGACAGTGCAGCACTCCCTCAGTACTGACCCTCTGACAGTGCAGCACTCCCTCAGTACTGCCTCTCTGACAGTGCAGCACTCCCTCAGTACTGACCCTCTGACAGTTCAGCACTCCCTCAGTTCTGACCCTCTGACAGTGCAGCACTCCCTCAGTACTGACACTCTGGCAGAGCAGCACTCCCTCAGTACTGACCCTCTGACAGTGCAGCACTCCCTCAGTACGACTCTCAAACAGTGCAGCACTCCCTCAGTACTGACCCTCTGACAGTGCAGCACTCCCTCAGTACTGACCCTCTGACAGTGCAACACTCCCTCAGTGCTGACCTTCTGACAGTGCTGCTCTCCCTCAGTACTGACCCACTGACAGTGCAGCATTCTCTCAGTACTGACCCTCTGACAGTTCAGCAATCCCTCAGTACTGACCCTCTGACAGTTCATCACTCCCCCAGTACTGACCGTCTGACAGTGGAGCATTCCATCAGTACTGACCCTCTGACAGTGCAGCACTCCATCAGTACTGACTCTCTGCCAGTGCATCACTCCCTCAGTCCTGACCCTCTGACAGTGCAGCACTCCCTCGGTACTCACCGTCTGACAGTGCAGAACCCCCTCTGTCCTGACCCTCTGACAGGGCAGCACTCCCTCAGTACTGACCCTCTGACAGTGCAGCACTCCCTCAGTACTGACCCTCTGACAGTGCAACACTCGTTCAGTACTGACCCTCTGACAGTGCAGCACTCCCTCAGTACTGACCCTCTGACAGTGCAGCACTCCCTCAGTACTGACTCTCTGACAGTGCAGCACTCCGTCAGTACTGACACTCTACAGTGCAGCACTCCCTCAGTACTGACACTCTGACAGAGCAGCACTCCCTCAGTAGTGACCCTCTGACAGTGCAGCACTCCCTCAGTACTGACTCTCTGACAGTGCAGCACTCCCTCAGTACTGACCCTCTGACAGTGCAGCACTCCCTCAGTACTGACCCTCTGACAGTGCAACACTCCCTCAATACTGACCCTCTGACAGTGCAACACTCCCTCAGTACTGACCCTCTGACAGTGCAGTACTCCCTCAGTACTGACCCTCTGACAGTGCAGCACTCCCTCAGTACTGACTCTCTGACAGTGCAGCACTCCCTCAGTACTGACCCTCTACAGTGCAGCACTCCCTCAGTACTGATGTCTGACAGTGCGACATTCCCTCAGTACTGACCATCTGAACTTGCAGCACTCCCTCAGTACTGACCCTCTGACAATGCAGCACTCCCTCAGTACGACTCTCAAACAGTGCAGCACTCCCTCAGTACTGACCCTCTGACAGTGCAGCACTCCCTCAGTACTGACCCTCTGACAGTGCAGCACTCCCTCAGTACGACTCTCAAACAGTGCAGCACTCCCTCAGTACTGACCCTCTGATAGTGCAGCACTCCCTCAGTACTGACCCTCTGTCAGTGCAGCACTCCCTCAGTAATGACCCTCTGACAGTGAATCACTCCCTCAGTACTGACCCTCTGACAGTGCAGCACTCCCTCAGTACTGACCCTCTGACAGTGCAGCACTCCCTCAGTACTGACCCTCTGACAGTGCAGCACTCCCTCAGTACTGACCCTCTGACAGTGCAGCAGTCCCTCAGTCCTGACCCTCTGACAGTGCAGCACTCCCTCAGTACTGATTCTCTGACAGTGCAGCAATCCCTGAGTACTGACCCTCTGACAGTGGGGCACTCCCTCAGTACTGATTCTCTAACATTGCAGCACTCCCTCAGCAATGACCCTCTGACAGTGCAGCACTCTCTCAGTACTGATCTCTGACAGTGCAGCACTCCCTCATTACTGACCCTCTGACAGTGGGGCACTCCCTCAGTACTGACCCTCTGACAATGCGACACTCCCTCAGTAATGACCATCTGAAGTTGCAGCACTCCCTCAGTACTAACTCTCTGGCTGTGCAGCAAACCTTCGGTACTAACCCTCCAACACTGCAGCACCTCCTCAATACTGACCCTCTGACAGTGCGGCACTCTCTCAGTACTGACCCTCTGACAGTGCAGAGCTCTCTCAGTACTGACCCTCTGACAGTGCAGCACTCCGTCAGTACTCACCCTCTGGCAGTCCAGCACTCTCGCAGTACTGACCCTCTGACAGTGCAGCACTCCCTCAGCACTGATCCTCTGACATTGCAGCACTCCCTCAGCAATGACCCTCTGACAGTGCAGCACTCCCTCAGTACTGATCCTCTGACAGTGCAGCACTCCCTCAGTACTGACCCTCTGACAGTGCAGCACTCCCTCAGTACTGACCCACTGACAGTGCAGCACTCCCTCAGTACTGATTCTCTGACATTGCAGCACTCCCTCAGCAATGACCCTCTGACAGTGCAGCACTCCCTCAGTACTGATTCTCTGACATTGCAGCACCCCCTCAGTACTGACCTTCTGACAGTGCAGCACTCTCTCAGTACTGACCTTCTGACAGTGCAGCCCTCCCTCAGTACTGATTCTCTGACAGTGCAGCACTCCCTCAGTACTGACCCACTGACAGTGCAGCACTCCCTCAGTACTGATTCTCTGACATTGCAGCACTCCCTCAGCAATGACCCTCTAACAGTGCAGCACTCCCTCAGTGCTGATTCTCTGACATTGCAGCACTCCCTCAGCAATGACCCTCTGACAGTGCAGCACTCTCTCAGTACTGACCCTCTGACAGTGCAGCACTCCCTCAATACTGATTCTCTCTCATTGCAGCACTCCCTCAGTACTGACCCTCTCACAGTGAAGCACTCACTCAGTACTGACCCTCTGACAGTGCAGCACTCCCTCAGTACTGACCCCCTGACAGTGCTGCACTCCCTCAGTACTCACCCTCTGACAGTGCAGCACTCCCTCAGTACTGAACCTCTGACAGTGCTGCACTCTCTCAGTACTGACCATCTGACTGTGAAGCACTGCCTCAGTACTGACCCTCTGACAATGCAGCACTCCCTCAGTACTGACCCTGTGACAGTGCAGCACTCCCTCAGTACTGACCCTCTGACAGTGCAGCACTCCCTCAGTACTGACCCTCTGACAGTGCAGCACTCCCTCAGTACTGACCCTCTGACAGTGCAGCACTCCCTCAGTACTGACTCTCTGACAGTTCAGCACTCCCTCAGTTCTGACCCTCTGACAGTGCAGCACTCCCTCAGTACTGACCCTCTGACAGTGCAGCACTCCCTCAGTACTGCCTCTCTGACAGTGCAGCACTCCCTCAGTACTGACCCTCTGACAGTGCAGCACTCCCTCAGTACTGACACTCTGGCAGAGCAGCACTCCCTCAGTACTGACCCTCTGACAGTGCAGCACTCCCTCAGTACGACTCTCAAACAGTGCAGCACTCCCTCAGTACTGACTCTCTGACAGTGCAGCACTCCCTCAGTACTGACCCTCTGACAGTGCAACACTCCCTCAGTGCTGACCTTCTGACAGTGCTGCTCTCCCTCAGTACTGACCCACTGACAGTGCAGCATTCTCTCAGTACTGACCCTCTGACAGTTCAGCAATCCCTCAGTACTGACCCTCTGACAGTGCATCACTCCCCCAGTACTGACCGTCTGACAGTGGAGCATTCCATCAGTACTGACCCTCTGACAGTGCAGCACTCCATCAGTACTGACTCTCTGCCAGTGCATCACTCCCTCAGTCCTGACCCTCTGACAGTGCAGCACTCCCTCGGTACTCACCGTCTGACAGTGCAGAACCCCCTCTGTCCTGACCCTCTGACAGGGCAGCACTCCCTCAGTACTGACCCTCTGACAGTGCAGCACTCCCTCAGTACTGACCCTCTGACAGTGCAACACTCGTTCAGTACTGACCCTCTGACAGTGCAGCACTCCCTCAGTACTGACCCTCTGACAGTGCAGCACTCCCTCAGTACTGACTCTCTGACAGTGCAGCACTCCGTCAGTACTGACCCTCTACAGTGCAGCACTCCCTCAGTACTGACACTCTGACAGAGCAGCACTCCCTCAGTAGTGACCCTCTGACAGTGCAGCACTCCCTCAGTACTGACTCTCTGACAGTGCAGCACTCCCTCAGTACTGACCCTCTGACAGTGCAGCACTCCCTCAGTACTGACCCTCTGACAGTGCAACACTCCCTCAATACTGACCCTCTGACAGTGCAACACTCCCTCAGTACTGACCCTCTGACAGTGCAGTACTCCCTCAGTACTGACCCTCTGACAGTGCAGCACTCCCTCAGTACTGACTCTCTGACAGTGCAGCACTCCCTCAGTACTGACCCTCTACAGTGCAGCACTCCCTCAGTACTGATGTCTGACAGTGCGACATTCCCTCAGTACTGACCATCTGAACTTGCAGCACTCCCTCAGTACTGACCCTCTGACAATGCAGCACTCCCTCAGTACGACTCTCAAACAGTGCAGCACTCCCTCAGTACTGACCCTCTGACAGTGCAGCACTCCCTCAGTACTGACCCTCTGACAGTGCAGCACTCCCTCAGTACGACTCTCAAACAGTGCAGCACTCCCTCAGTACTGACCCTCTGATAGTGCAACACTCCCTCAGTACTGACCCTCTGTCAGTGCAGCACTCCCTCAGTAATGACCCTCTGACAGTGAATCACTCCCTCAGTACTGACCCTCTGACAGTGCAGCACTCCCTCAGTACTGACCCTCTGACAGTGCAGCACTCCCTCAGTACTGACCCTCTGACAGTGCAGCACTCCCTCAGTACTGACCCTCTGACAGTGCAGCAGTCCCTCAGTCCTGACCCTCTGACAGTGCAGCACTCCCTCAGTACTGATTCTCTGACAGTGCAGCAATCCCTGAGTACTGACCCTCTGACAGTGGGGCACTCCCTCAGTACTGATTCTCTAACATTGCAGCACTCCCTCAGCAATGACCCTCTGACAGTGCAGCACTCTCTCAGTACTGATCTCTGACAGTGCAGCACTCCCTCATTACTGACCCTCTGACAGTGGGGCACTCCCTCAGTACTGACCCTCTGACAATGCGACACTCCCTCAGTAATGACCATCTGAAGTTGCAGCACTCCCTCAGTACTAACTCTCTGGCTGTGCAGCAAACCTTCGGTACTAACCCTCCAACACTGCAGCACCTCCTCAATACTGACCCTCTGACAGTGCGGCACTCTCTCAGTACTGACCCTCTGACAGTGCAGAGCTCTCTCAGTACTGACCCTCTGACAGTGCAGCACTCCGTCAGTACTCACCCTCTGGCAGTCCAGCACTCTCGCAGTACTGACCCTCTGACAGTGCAGCACTCCCTCAGCACTGATCCTCTGACATTGCAGCACTCCCTCAGCAATGACCCTCTGACAGTGCAGCACTCCCTCAGTACTGATCCTCTGACAGTGCAGCACTCCCTCAGTACTGACCCTCTGACAGTGCAGCACTCCCTCAGTACTGACCCACTGACAGTGCAGCACTCCCTCAGTACTGATTCTCTGACATTGCAGCACTCCCTCAGCAATGACCCTCTGACAGTGCAGCACTCCCTCAGTACTGATTCTCTGACATTGCAGCACCCCCTCAGTACTGACCTTCTGACAGTGCAGCACTCTCTCAGTACTGACCTTCTGACAGTGCAGCCCTCCCTCAGTACTGATTCTCTGACAGTGCAGCACTCCCTCAGTACTGACCCACTGACAGTGCAGCACTCCCTCAGTACTGATTCTCTGACATTGCAGCACTCCCTCAGCAATGACCCTCTAACAGTGCAGCACTCCCTCAGTACTGATTCTCTGACATTGCAGCACTCCCTCAGCAATGACCCTCTGACAGTGCAGCACTCTCTCAGTACTGACCCTCTGACAGTGCAGCACTCCCTCAATACTGATTCTCTCTCATTGCAGCACTCCCTCAGTACTGACCCTCTCACAGTGCAGCACTCACTCAGTACTGACCCTCTGACAGTGCAGCACTCCCTCAGTACTGACCCCCTGACAGTGCTGCACTCCCTCAGTACTCACCCTCTGACAGTGCAGCACTCCCTCAGTACTGAACCTCTGACAGTGCTGCACTCCCTCAGTACTGACCCTCTGACAATGCAGCACTCCCTCAGTACTGACCCTGTGACAGTGCAGCACTCCCTCAGTACTGACCCTCTGACAGTGCAGCACTCCCTCAGTACTGACCCTCTGACAGTGCAGCACTCCCTCAGTACTGACCCTCTGACAGTGCAGCACTCCCTCAGTACTGACGCTCTGACAGTGCAACACACTCTCAGTACTGCTCTCTGACAGTGCAGCACTCCCTCAGTACTGACCCTGTGACAGTGCAGCACTCCCTCAGTACTGACCCTCTGACAGTGCAGCACTCCCTCAGTACTGACCCTCTGACAGTGCAGCACTCCCTCAGAACTGACCCTCTGACAGTGCAGCACTCCCTCAGTACTGACTCTCTGACAGTTCAGCACTCCCTCAGTTCTGACCCTCTGACAGTGCAGCACTCCCTCAGTACTGACCCTCTGACAGTGCAGCACTCCCTCAGTACTGCCTCTCTGACAGTGCAGCACTCCCTCAGTACTGACCCTCTGACAGTTCAGCACTCCCTCAGTTCTGACCCTCTGACAGTGCAGCACTCCCTCAGTACTGACACTCTGGCAGAGCAGCACTCCCTCAGTACTGACCCTCTGACAGTGCAGCACTCCCTCAGTACGACTCTCAAACAGTGCAGCACTCCCTCAGTACTGACCCTCTGACAGTGCAGCACTCCCTCAGTACTGACCCTCTGACAGTGCAACACTCCCTCAGTGCTGACCTTCTGACAGTGCTGCTCTCCCTCAGTACTGACCCACTGACAGTGCAGCATTCTCTCAGTACTGACCCTCTGACAGTTCAGCAATCCCTCAGTACTGACCCTCTGACAGTGCATCACTCCCCCAGTACTGACCGTCTGACAGTGGAGCATTCCATCAGTACTGACCCTCTGACAGTGCAGCACTCCATCAGTACTGACTCTCTGCCAGTGCATCACTCCCTCAGTCCTGACCCTCTGACAGTGCAGCACTCCCTCGGTACTCACCGTCTGACAGTGCAGAACCCCCTCTGTCCTGACCCTCTGACAGGGCAGCACTCCCTCAGTACTGACCCTCTGACAGTGCAGCACTCCCTCAGTACTGACCCTCCGACAGTGCGGCACTCCCTCAGTACTGACCCTCTGACAGTGCAGCAGTCCCTCAGTCTGAACCGTCTGACAGTGCAGCACTCCCTCAGTACTGACCCTCTGACAGTGCGGCACTCCTTCAGTACTGACCCTCTGACAGCGCAGTACTCCCTCAGTACTGACTGTCTGACAATGCAGCACTCACTTAGTACTGACCCTCTGACAGTGCGGCACTCCCTCAGCACTTATCCTCCGACAGTCCGGCACTCCCTCAGTACTGACCCTGTGACAGTGCAGCACTCCCTCAGTACTGACTCTCTGACAGTGCAGCACTCCCTCAGTACTGACCGTCTGACAGTGCAGCATTCCCTCAGTACTGACCCTCTGACAGTGCAGCACTCCCTCAGTACTGACGCTCTGACAGTGCAACACTCTCTCAGTACTGCTCTCTGACAGTGCAGCACTCCCTCAGTACTGACCCTCTGACAGTGCAGCACTCCCTCCGTACTGACCCTCTGACAGTGCAGCACTCCCTCAGTACTGACCTTCTGTCAGTGCAGCACTCCCTCAGTACTGACCCTCTGACAGTGCAGCACTCCCTCAGTACTGACCCTCTGACAGTGCAGCACTCCCTCAGTACTGACCCTCTGACAGTGCAGCACTCCCTCAGTACTGACTCTCTGACAGTGCAGCACTCCCTCAGTACTGACCCTGTGACAGTTCAGCACTCCCTCAGTTCTGACCCTCTGACAGTGCAGCACTCCCTCAGTACTGACCCTCTGACAGTGCAGCACTCCCTCAGTACTGACTCTCTGACAGTGCAGCACTCCCTCAGTACTGACCCTCTGACAGTTCAGCACTCCCTCAGTTCTGACCCTCTGACAGTGCAGCACTCCCTCAGTACTGACCCTCTGACAGTTCAGCACTCCCTCAATACTGACCCTCTGACAGTGCAGCACTCCCTCAGTACTGACACTCTGACAGAGCAGCACTCCTACAGTCCTGACCCTCTGACAGTGCAGCACTCCCTCAGTACGACTCTCAAACAGTGCTGCACTCCCTCAGTACTGACCTTCTGACAGTGCAGCAATCCCTCAGTACTGACTCTCTGACAGTTCAGCACTCCCTCAGTTCTGACCCTCTGACAGTGCAGCACTCCCTCAGTACTGACCCTCTGACAGTGCAGCACTCCCTCAGTACTGCCTCTCTGACAGTGCAGCACTCCCTCAGTACTGACCCTCTGACAGTTCAGCACTCACTCAGTTCTGACCCTCTGACAGTGCAGCACTCCCTCAGTACTGACCCTCTGACAGTTCAGCACTCCCTCAATACTGACCCTCTGACAGTGTAGCACTCCCTCAGTACTGACACTCTGGCAGAGCAGCACTCCCTCAGTACTGACCCTCTGACAGTTCAGCAATCCCTCAGTACTGACCCTCTGAGATTGCATCACTCCCCCAGTACTGACCGTCTGACAGTGGAGCATTCCATCAGTACTGACCCTCTGACAGTGCAGCACTCCATCAGTACTGACTCTCTGCCAGTGCATCACTCCCTCAGTCCTGACCCTCTGACAGTGCAGCCCTCCCTCGGTACTCACCGTCTGACAGTGCAGAACCCCCTCTGTCCTGACCCTCTGACAGGGCAGCACTCCCTCAGTACTGACCCTCTGACAGTGCAGCACTCCCTCAGTACTGACCCTCTGACAGTGCAACACTCGTTCAGTACTGACTCTCTGACAGTGCAGCACTCCGTCAGTACTGACCCTCTGACAGTGCAGCACTCCCTCAGTACTGACTCTCTGACAGTGCAGCACTCCGTCAGTACTGACCCTCTACAGTGCAGCACTCCCTCAGTACTGACACTCTGACAGAGCAGCACTCCCTCAGTAGTGACCCTCTGACAGTGCAGCACTCCCTCAGTACTGACCCTCTGACAGTGCAGCACTCCCTCAGTACTGACTCTCTGACAGTGCAGCACTCCGTCAGTACTGACCCTCTACAGTGCAGCACTCCCTCAGTACTGACACTCTGACAGAGCAGCACTCCCTCAGTAGTGACCCTCTGACAGTGCAGCACTCCCTCAGTACTGACTCTCTGACAGTGCAGCACTCCCTCAGTACTGACCCTCTGACAGTGCAGCACTCCCTCAGTACTGACCCTCTGACAGTGCAACACTCCCTCAATACTGACCCTCTGACAGTGCAACACTCCCTCAGTACTGACCCTCTGACAGTGCAGTACTCCCTCAGTACTGACCCTCTGACAGTGCAGCACTCCCTCAGTACTGACTCTCTGACAGTGCAGCACTCCCTCAGTACTGACCCTCTACAGTGCAGCACTCCCTCAGTACTGATGTCTGACAGTGCGACATTCCATCAGTACTGACCATCTGAACTTGCAGCACTCCCTCAGTACTGACCCTCTGACAATGCAGCACTCCCTCAGTACGACTCTCAAACAGTGCAGCACTCCCTCAGTACTGACCCTCTGACAGTGCAGCACTCCCTCAGTACTGACCCTCTGACAGTGCAGCACTCCCTCAGTACGACTCTCAAACAGTGCAGCACTCCCTCAGTACTGACCCTCTGATAGTGCAGCACTCCCTCAGTACTGACCCTCTGTCAGTGCAGCACTCCCTCAGTAATGACCCTCTGACAGTGAATCACTCCCTCAGTACTGACCCTCTGACAGTGCAGCACTCCCTCAGTACTGACCCGCTGACAGTGCAGCACTCCCTCAGTACTGACCCTCTGACAGTGCAGCACTCCCTCAGTACTGACCCTCTGACAGTGCAGCAGTCCCTCAGTCCTGACCCTCTGACAGTGCAGCACTCCCTCAGTACTGATTCTCTGACAGTGCAGCAATCCCTGAGTACTGACCCTCTGACAGTGGGGCACTCCCTCAGTACTGATTCTCTAACATTGCAGCACTCCCTCAGCAATGACCCTCTGACAGTGCAGCACTCTCTCAGTACTGATCTCTGACAGTGCAGCACTCCCTCATTACTGACCCTCTGACAGTGGGGCACTCCCTCAGTACTGACCCTCTGACAATGCGACACTCCCTCAGTAATGACCATCTGAAGTTGCAGCACTCCCTCAGTACTAACTCTCTGGCTGTGCAGCAAACCTTCGGTACTAACCCTCCAACACTGCAGCACCTCCTCAATACTGACCCTCTGACAGTGCGGCACTCTCTCAGTACTGACCCTCTGACAGTGCAGAGCTCTCTCAGTACTGACCCTCTGACAGTGCAGCACTCCGTCAGTACTCACCCTCTGGCAGTCCAGCACTCTCGCAGTACTGACCCTCTGACAGTGCAGCACTCCCTCAGCACTGATCCTCTGACATTGCAGCACTCCCTCAGCAATGACCCTCTGACAGTGCAGCACTCCCTCAGTACTGATCCTCTGACAGTGCAGCACTCCCTCAGTACTGACCCTCTGACAGTGCAGCACTCCCTCAGTACTGACCCACTGACAGTGCAGCACTCCCTCAGTACTGATTCTCTGACATTGCAGCACTCCCTCAGCAATGACCCTCTGACAGTGCAGCACTCCCTCAGTACTGATTCTCTGACATTGCAGCACCCCCTCAGTACTGACCTTCTGACAGTGCAGCACTCTCTCAGTACTGACCTTCTGACAGTGCAGCCCTCCCTCAGTACTGATTCTCTGACAGTGCAGCACTCCCTCAGTACTGACCCACTGACAGTGCAGCACTCCCTCAGTACTGATTCTCTGACATTGCAGCACTCCCTCAGCAATGACCCTCTAACAGTGCAGCACTCCCTCAGTACTGACCCACTGACAGTGCAGCACTCCCTCAGTACTGATTCTCTGACATTGCAGCACTCCCTCAGCAATGACCCTCTAACAGTGCAGCACTCCCTCAGTACTGATTCTCTGACATTGCAGCACTCCCTCAGCAATGACCCTCTGACAGTGCAGCACTCTCTCAGTACTGACCCTCTGACAGTGCAGCACTCCCTCAATACTGATTCTCTGTCATTGCAGCACTCCCTCAGTACTGACCCTCTCACAGTGCAGCACTCACTCAGTACTGACCCTCTGACAGTGCAGCACTCCCTCAGTACTGACCCCCTGACAGTGCTGCACTCCCTCAGTACTCACCCTCTGACAGTGCAGCACTCCCTCAGTACTGAACCTCTGACAGTGATGCACTCTCTCAGTACTGACCATCTGACTGTGAAGCACTGCCTCAGTACTGACCCTCTGACAATGCAGCACTCCCTCAGTACTGACCCTGTGACAGTGCAGCACTCCCTCAGTACTGACCCTCTGACAGTGCAGCACTCCCTCAGTACTGACCCTCTGACAGTGCAGCACTCCCTCAGTACTGACCCTCTGACAGTGCAGCACTCCCTCAGTACTGACTCTCTGACAGTTCAGCACTCCCTCAGTTCTGACCCTCTGACAGTGCAGCACTCCCTCAGTACTGACCCTCTGACAGTGCAGCACTCCCTCAGTACTGCCTCTCTGACAGTGCAGCACTCCCTCAGTACTGACCCTCTGACAGTTCAGCACTCCCTCAGTTCTGACCCTCTGACAGTGCAGCACTCCCTCAGTACTGACACTCTGGCAGAGCAGCACTCCCTCAGTACTGACCCTCTGACAGTGCAGCACTCCCTCAGTACGACTCTCAAACAGTGCAGCACTCCCTCAGTACTGACCCTCTGACAGTGCAGCACTCCCTCAGTACTGACCCTCTGACAGTGCAACACTCCCTCAGTGCTGACCTTCTGACAGTGCTGCTCTCCCTCAGTACTGGCCCACTGACAGTGCAGCATTCTCTCAGTACTGACCCTCTGACAGTTCAGCAATCCCTCAGTACTGACCCTCTGACAGTGCATCACTCCCCCAGTACTGACCGTCTGACAGTGGAGCATTCCATCAGTACTGACCCTCTGACAGTGCAGCACTCCATCAGTACTGACTCTCTGCCAGTGCATCACTCCCTCAGTCCTGACCCTCTGACAGTGCAGTCCTCCCTCGGTACTCACCGTCTGACAGTGCAGAACCCCCTCTCTCCTGACCCTCTGACAGGGCAGCACTCCCTCAGTACTGACCCTCTGACAGTGCAGCACTCCCTCAGTACTGACCCTCTGACAGTGCAACACTCGTTCAGTACTGACTCTCTGACAGTGCAGCACTCCGTCAGTACTGACCCTCTGACAGTGCAGCACTCCCTCAGTACTGACTCTCTGACAGTGCAGCACTCCGTCAGTAATGACCCTCTACAGTGCAGCACTCCCTCAGTACTGACACTCTGACAGAGCAGCACTCCCTCAGTAGTGACCCTCTGACAGTGCAGCACTCCCTCAGTACTGACCCTCTGACAGTGCAGCACTCCCTCAGTACTGACTCTCTGACAGTGCAGCACTCCGTCAGTACTGACCCTCTACAGTGCAGCACTCCCTCAGTACTGACACTCTGACAGAGCAGCACTCCCTCAGTAGTGACCCTCTGACAGTGCAGCACTCCCTCAGTACTGACTCTCTGACAGTGCAGCACTCCCTCAGTACTGACCCTCTGACAGTGCAGCACTCCCTCAGTACTGACCCTCTGACAGTGCAACACTCCCTCAATACTGACCCTCTGACAGTGCAACACTCCCTCAGTACTGACCCTCTGACAGTGCAGTACTCCCTCAGTACTGACCCTCTGACAGTGCAGCACTCCCTCAGTACTGACTCTCTGACAGTGCAGCACTCCCTCAGTACTGACCCTCTACAGTGCAGCACTCCCTCAGTACTGATGTCTGACAGTGCGACATTCCCTCAGTACTGACCATCTGAACTTGCAGCACTCCCTCAGTACTGACCCTCTGACAATGCAGCACTCCCTCAGTACGACTCTCAAACAGTGCAGCACTCCCTCAGTACTGACCCTCTGACAGTGCAGCACTCCCTCAGTACTGACCCTCTGACAGTGCAGCACTCCCTCAGTACGACTCTCAAACAGTGCAGCACTCCCTCAGTACTGACCCTCTGATAGTGCAGCACTCCCTCAGTACTGACCCTCTGTCAGTGCAGCACTCCCTCAGTAATGACCCTCTGACAGTGAATCACTCCCTCAGTACTGACCCTCTGACAGTGCAGCACTCCCTCAGTACTGACCCTCTGACAGTGCAGCACTCCCTCAGTACTGACCCTCTGACAGTGCAGCACTCCCTCAGTACTGACCCTCTGACAGTGCAGCAGTCCCTCAGTCCTGACCCTCTGACAGTGCAGCACTCCCTCAGTACTGATTCTCTGACAGTGCAGCAATCCCTGAGTACTGACCCTCTGACAGTGGGGCACTCCCTCAGTACTGATTCTCTAACATTGCAGCACTCCCTCAGCAATGACCCTCTGACAGTGCAGCACTCTCTCAGTACTGATCTCTGACAGTGCAGCACTCCCTCATTACTGACCCTCTGACAGTGGGGCACTCCCTCAGTACTGACCCTCTGACAATGCGACACTCCCTCAGTAATGACCATCTGAAGTTGCAGCACTCCCTCAGTACTAACTCTCTGGCTGTGCAGCAAACCTTCGGTACTAACCCTCCAACACTGCAGCACCTCCTCAATACTGACCCTCTGACAGTGCGGCACTCTCTCAGTACTGACCCTCTGACAGTGCAGAGCTCTCTCAGTACTGACCCTCTGACAGTGCAGCACTCCGTCAGTACTCACCCTCTGGCAGTCCAGCACTCTCGCAGTACTGACCCTCTGACAGTGCAGCACTCCCTCAGCACTGATCCTCTGACATTGCAGCACTCCCTCAGCAATGACCCTCTGACAGTGCAGCACTCCCTCAGTACTGATCCTCTGACAGTGCAGCACTCCCTCAGTACTGACCCTCTGACAGTGCAGCACTCCCTCAGTACTGACCCACTGACAGTGCAGCACTCCCTCAGTACTGATCCTCTGACAGTGCAGCACTCCCTCAGTACTGACCCTCTGACAGTGCAGCACTCCCTCAGTACTGACCCACTGACAGTGCAGCACTCCCTCAGTACTGATTCTCTGACATTGCAGCACTCCCTCAGCAATGACCCTCTGACAGTGCAGCACTCCCTCAGTACTGATTCTCTGACATTGCAGCACCCCCTCAGTACTGACCTTCTGACAGTGCAGCACTCTCTCAGTACTGACCTTCTGACAGTGCAGCCCTCCCTCAGTACTGATTCTCTGACAGTGCAGCACTCCCTCAGTACTGACCCACTGACAGTGCAGCACTCCCTCAGTACTGATTCTCTGACATTGCAGCACTCCCTCAGCAATGACCCTCTAACAGTGCAGCACTCCCTCAGTACTGATTCTCTGACATTGCAGCACTCCCTCAGCAATGACCCTCTGACAGTGCAGCACTCTCTCTGTACTGACCCTCTGACAGTGCAGCACTCCCTCAATACTGATTCTCTGTCATTGCAGCACTCCCTCAGTACTGACCCTCTCACAGTGCAGCACTCACTCAGTACTGACCCTCTGACAGTGCAGCACTCCCTCAGTACTGACCCCCTGACAGTGCTGCACTCCCTCAGTACTCACCCTCTGACAGTGCAGCACTCCCTCAGTACTGAACCTCTGACAGTGCTGCACTCCCTCAGTACTGACCCTCTGACAATGCAGCACTCCCTCAGTACTGACCCTGTGACAGTGCAGCACTCCCTCAGTACTGACCCTCTGACAGTGCAGCACTCCCTCAGTACTGACCCTCTGACAGTGCAGCACTCCCTCAGTACTGACCCTCTGACAGTGCAGCACTCCCTCAGTACTGACGCTCTGACAGTGCAACACACTCTCAGTACTGCTCTCTGACAGTGCAGCACTCCCTCAGTACTGACCCTGTGACAGTGCAGCACTCCCTCAGTACTGACCCTCTGACAGTGCAGCACTCCCTCAGTACTGACCCTCTGACAGTGCAGCACTCCCTCAGTACTGACCCTCTGACAGTGCAGCACTCCCTCAGTACTGACTCTCTGACAGTTCAGCACTCCCTCAGTTCTGACCCTCTGACAGTGCAGCACTCCCTCAGTACTGACCCTCTGACAGTGCAGCACTCCCTCAGTACTGCCTCTCTGACAGTGCAGCACTCCCTCAGTACTGACCCTCTGACAGTTCAGCACTCCCTCAGTTCTGACCCTCTGACAGTGCAGCACTCCCTCAGTACTGACACTCTGGCAGAGCAGCACTCCCTCAGTACTGACCCTCTGACAGTGCAGCACTCCCTCAGTACTGACCCTCTGACAGTGCAACACTCCCTCAGTGCTGACCTTCTGACAGTGCTGCTCTCCCTCAGTACTGACCCACTGACAGTGCAGCATTCTCTCAGTACTGACCCTCTGACAGTTCAGCAATCCCTCAGTACTGACCCTCTGACAGTGCATCACTCCCCCAGTACTGACCGTCTGACAGTGGAGCATTCCATCAGTACTGACCCTCTGACAGTTCAGCAATCCCTCAGTACTGACCCTCTGACAGTGCATCACTCCCCCAGTACTGACCGTCTGACAGTGGAGCATTCCATCAGTACTGACTCTCTGCCAGTGCATCACTCCCTCAGTCCTGACCCTCTGACAGTGCAGCACTCCCTCGGTACTCACCGTCTGACAGTGCAGAACCCCCTCTGTCCTGACCCTCTGACAGGGCAGCACTCCCTCAGTACTGACCCTCTGACAGTGCAGCACTCCCTCAGTACTGACCCTCCGACAGTGCGGCACTCCCTCAGTACTGACCCTCTGACAGTGCAGCAGTCCCTCAGTCTGAACCGTCTGACAGTGCAGCACTCCCTCAGTACTGACCCTCTGACAGTGCGGCACTCCTTCAGTACTGACCCTCTGACAGCGCAGTACTCCCTCAGTACTGACTGTCTGACAATGCAGCACTCACTTAGTACTGACCCTCTGACAGTGCGGCACTCCCTCAGCACTTATCCTCCGACAGTCCGGCACTCCCTCAGTACTGACCCTGTGACAGTGCAGCACTCCCTCAGTACTGACTCTCTGACAGTGCAGCACTCCCTCAGTACTGACCGTCTGACAGTGCAGCATTCCCTCAGTACTGACCCTCTGACAGTGCAGCACTCCCTCAGTACTGACGCTCTGACAGTGCAACACTCTCTCAGTACTGCTCTCTGACAGTGCAGCACTCCCTCAGTACTGACCCTCTGACAGTGCAGCACTCCCTCCGTACTGACCCTCTGACAGTGCAGCACTCCCTCAGTACTGACCTTCTGTCAGTGCAGCACTCCCTCAGTACTGACCCTCTGACAGTGCAGCACTCCCTCAGTACTGACCCTCTGACAGTGCAGCACTCCCTCAGTACTGACCCTCTGACAGTGCAGCACTCCCTCAGTACTGACTCTCTGACAGTGCAGCACTCCCTCAGTACTGACCCTGTGACAGTTCAGCACTCCCTCAGTTCTGACCCTCTGACAGTGCAGCACTCCCTCAGTACTGACCCTCTGACAGTGCAGCACTCCCTCAGTACTGACTCTCTGACAGTGCAGCACTCCCTCAGTACTGACCCTCTGACAGTTCAGCACTCCCTCAGTTCTGACCCTCTGACAGTGCAGCACTCCCTCAGTACTGACCCTCTGACAGTTCAGCACTCCCTCAATACTGACCCTCTGACAGTGCAGCACTCCCTCAGTACTGACACTCTGACAGAGCAGCACTCCTTCAGTCCTGACCCTCTGACAGTGCAGCACTCCCTCAGTACGACTCTCAAACAGTGCTGCACTCCCTCAGTACTGACCTTCTGACAGTGCAGCAATCCCTCAGTACTGACTCTCTGACAGTTCAGCACTCCCTCAGTTCTGACCCTCTGACAGTGCAGCACTCCCTCAGTACTGACCCTCTGACAGTGCAGCACTCCCTCAGTACTGCCTCTCTGACAGTGCAGCACTCCCTCAGTACTGACCCTCTGACAGTTCAGCACTCACTCAGTTCTGACCCTCTGACAGTGCAGCACTCCCTCAGTACTGACCCTCTGACAGTTCAGCACTCCCTCAATACTGACCCTCTGACAGTGTAGCACTCCCTCAGTACTGACACTCTGGCAGAGCAGCACTCCCTCAGTACTGACCCTCTGACAGTTCAGCAATCCCTCAGTACTGACCCTCTGAGATTGCATCACTCCCCCAGTACTGACCGTCTGACAGTGGAGCATTCCATCAGTACTGACCCTCTGACAGTGCAGCACTCCATCAGTACTGACTCTCTGCCAGTGCATCACTCCCTCAGTCCTGACCCTCTGACAGTGCAGCCCTCCCTCGGTACTCACCGTCTGACAGTGCAGAACCCCCTCTGTCCTGACCCTCTGACAGGGCAGCACTCCCTCAGTACTGACCCTCTGACAGTGCAGCACTCCCTCAGTACTGACCCTCTGACAGTGCAACACTCGTTCAGTACTGACTCTCTGACAGTGCAGCACTCCGTCAGTACTGACCCTCTGACAGTGCAGCACTCCCTCAGTACTGACTCTCTGACAGTGCAGCACTCCGTCAGTACTGACCCTCTACAGTGCAGCACTCCCTCAGTACTGACACTCTGACAGAGCAGCACTCCCTCAGTAGTGACCCTCTGACAGTGCAGCACTCCCTCAGTACTGACCCTCTGACAGTGCAGCACTCCCTCAGTACTGACTCTCTGACAGTGCAGCACTCCGTCAGTACTGACCCTCTACAGTGCAGCACTCCCTCAGTACTGACACTCTGACAGAGCAGCACTCCCTCAGTAGTGACCCTCTGACAGTGCAGCACTCCCTCAGTACTGACTCTCTGACAGTGCAGCACTCCCTCAGTACTGACCCTCTGACAGTGCAGCACTCCCTCAGTACTGACCCTCTGACAGTGCAACACTCCCTCAATACTGACCCTCTGACAGTGCA
The DNA here is from genome assembly GCA_037974335.1 of Prionace glauca. Taxonomy (NCBI): domain Eukaryota; kingdom Metazoa; phylum Chordata; class Chondrichthyes; order Carcharhiniformes; family Carcharhinidae; genus Prionace; species Prionace glauca. Next base: position 196,195 of record JBBMRE010000096.1, read on the forward strand.
ACACTCCCTCAGTACTGACCCTCTGACAGTGCAGTACTCCCTCAGTACTGACCCTCTGACAGTGCAGCACTCCCTCAGTACTGACTCTCTGACAGTGCAGCACTCCCTCAGTACTGACCCTCTACAGTGCAGCACTCCCTCAGTACTGATGTCTGACAGTGCGACATTCCCTCAGTACTGACCATCTGAACTTGCAGCACTCCCTCAGTACTGACCCTCTGACAATGCAGCACTCCCTCAGTACGACTCTCAAACAGTGCAGCACTCCCTCAGTACTGACCCTCTGACAGTGCAGCACTCCCTCAGTACTGACCCTCTGACAGTGCAGCACTCCCTCAGTACGACTCTCAAACAGTGCAGCACTCCCTCAGTACTGACCCTCTGATAGTGCAGCACTCCCTCAGTACTGACCCTCTGTCAGTGCAGCACTCCCTCAGTAATGACCCTCTGACAGTGAATCACTCCCTCAGTACTGACCCTCTGACAGTGCAGCACTCCCTCAGTACTGACCCGCTGACAGTGCAGCACTCCCTCAGTACTGACCCTCTGACAGTGCAGCACTCCCTCAGTACTGACCCTCTGACAGTGCAGCAGTCCCTCAGTCCTGACCCTCTGACAGTGCAGCACTCCCTCAGTACTGATTCTCTGACACTGCAGCAATCCCTGAGTACTGACCCTCTGACAGTGGGGCACTCCCTCAGTACTGATTCTCTAACATTGCAGCACTCCCTCAGCAATGACCCTCTGACAGTGCAGCACTCTCTCAGTACTGATCTCTGACAGTGCAGCACTCCCTCATTACTGACCCTCTGACAGTGGGGCACTCCCTCAGTACTGACCCTCTGACAATGCGACACTCCCTCAGTAATGACCATCTGAAGTTGCAGCACTCCCTCAGTACTAACTCTCTGGCTGTGCAGCAAACCTTCGGTACTAACCCTCCAACACTGCAGCACCTCCTCAATACTGACCCTCTGACAGTGCGGCACTCTCTCAGTACTGACCCTCTGACAGTGCAGAGCTCTCTCAGTACTGACCCTCTGACAGTGCAGCACTCCGTCAGTACTCACCCTCTGGCAGTCCAGCACTCTCGCAGTACTGACCCTCTGACAGTGCAGCACTCCCTCAGCACTGATCCTCTGACATTGCAGCACTCCCTCAGCAATGACCCTCTGACAGTGCAGCACTCCCTCAGTACTGATCCTCTGACAGTGCAGCACTCCCTCAGTACTGACCCTCTGACAGTGCAGCACTCCCTCAGTACTGACCCACTGACAGTGCAGCACTCCCTCAGTACTGATTCTCTGACATTGCAGCACTCCCTCAGCAATGACCCTCTGACAGTGCAGCACTCCCTCAGTACTGATTCTCTGACATTGCAGCACCCCCTCAGTACTGACCTTCTGACAGTGCAGCACTCTCTCAGTACTGACCTTCTGACAGTGCAGCCCTCCCTCAGTACTGATTCTCTGACAGTGCAGCACTCCCTCAGTACTGACCCACTGACAGTGCAGCACTCCCTCAGTACTGATTCTCTGACATTGCAGCACTCCCTCAGCAATGACCCTCTAACAGTGCAGCACTCCCTCAGTACTGACCCACTGACAGTGCAGCACTCCCTCAGTACTGATTCTCTGACATTGCAGCACTCCCTCAGCAATGACCCTCTAACAGTGCAGCACTCCCTCAGTACTGATTCTCTGACATTGCAGCACTCCCTCAGCAATGACCCTCTGACAGTGCAGCACTCTCTCAGTACTGACCCTCTGACAGTGCAGCACTCCCTCAATACTGATTCTCTGTCATTGCAGCACTCCCTCAGTACTGACCCTCTCACAGTGCAGCACTCACTCAGTACTGACCCTCTGACAGTGCAGCACTCCCTCAGTACTGACCCCCTGACAGTGCTGCACTCCCTCAGTACTCACCCTCTGACAGTGCAGCACTCCCTCAGTACTGAACCTCTGACAGTGATGCACTCTCTCAGTACTGACCATCTGACTGTGAAGCACTGCCTCAGTACTGACCCTCTGACAATGCAGCACTCCCTCAGTACTGACCCTGTGACAGTGCAGCACTCCCTCAGTACTGACCCTCTGACAGTGCAGCACTCCCTCAGTACTGACCCTCTGACAGTGCAGCACTCCCTCAGTACTGACCCTCTGACAGTGCAGCACTCCCTCAGTACTGACTCTCTGACAGTTCAGCACTCCCTCAGTTCTGACCCTCTGACAGTGCAGCACTCCCTCAGTACTGACCCTCTGACAGTGCAGCACTCCCTCAGTACTGCCTCTCTGACAGTGCAGCACTCCCTCAGTACTGACCCTCTGACAGTTCAGCACTCCCTCAGTTCTGACCCTCTGACAGTGCAGCACTCCCTCAGTACTGACACTCTGGCAGAGCAGCACTCCCTCAGTACTGACCCTCTGACAGTGCAGCACTCCCTCAGTACGACTCTCAAACAGTGCAGCACTCCCTCAGTACTGACCTTCTGACAGTGCAGCACTCCCTCAGTACTGACCCTCTGACAGTGCAACACTCCCTCAGTGCTGACCTTCTGACAGTGCTGCTCTCCCTCAGTACTGGCCCACTGACAGTGCAGCATTCTCTCAGTACTGACCCTCTGACAGTTCAGCAATCCCTCAGTACTGACCCTCTGACAGTGCATCACTCCCCCAGTACTGACCGTCTGACAGTGGAGCATTCCATCAGTACTGACCCTCTGACAGTGCAGCACTCCATCAGTACTGACTCTCTGCCAGTGCATCACTCCCTCAGTCCTGACCCTCTGACAGTGCAGTCCTCCCTCGGTACTCACCGTCTGACAGTGCAGAACCCCCTCTGTCCTGACCCTCTGACAGGGCAGCACTCCCTCAGTACTGACCCTCTGACAGTGCAGCACTCCCTCAGTACTGACCCTCTGACAGTGCAACACTCGTTCAGTACTGACTCTCTGACAGTGCAGCACTCCGTCAGTACTGACCCTCTGACAGTGCAGCACTCCCTCAGTACTGACTCTCTGACAGTGCAGCACTCCGTCAGTAATGACCCTCTACAGTGCAGCACTCCCTCAGTACTGACACTCTGACAGAGCAGCACTCCCTCAGTAGTGACCCTCTGACAGTGCAGCACTCCCTCAGTACTGACCCTCTGACAGTGCAGCACTCCCTCAGTACTGACTCTCTGACAGTGCAGCACTCCGTCAGTACTGACCCTCTACAGTGCAGCACTCCCTCAGTACTGACACTCTGACAGAGCAGCACTCCCTCAGTAGTGACCCTCTGACAGTGCAGCACTCCCTCAGTACTGACTCTCTGACAGTGCAGCACTCCCTCAGTACTGACCCTCTGACAGTGCAGCACTCCCTCAGTACTGACCCTCTGACAGTGCAACACTCCCTCAATACTGACCCTCTGACAGTGCAACACTCCCTCAGTACTGACCCTCTGACAGTGCAGTACTCCCTCAGTACTGACCCTCTGACAGTGCAGCACTCCCTCAGTACTGACTCTCTGACAGTGCAGCACTCCCTCAGTACTGACCCTCTACAGTGCAGCACTCCCTCAGTACTGATGTCTGACAGTGCGACATTCCCTCAGTACTGACCATCTGAACTTGCAGCACTCCCTCAGTACTGACCCTCTGACAATGCAGCACTCCCTCAGTACGACTCTCAAACAGTGCAGCACTCCCTCAGTACTGACCCTCTGACAGTGCAGCACTCCCTCAGTACTGACCCTCTGACAGTGCAGCACTCCCTCAGTACGACTCTCAAACAGTGCAGCACTCCCTCAGTACTGACCCTCTGATAGTGCAGCACTCCCTCAGTACTGACCCTCTGTCAGTGCAGCACTCCCTCAGTAATGACCCTCTGACAGTGAATCACTCCCTCAGTACTGACCCTCTGACAGTGCAGCACTCCCTCAGTACTGACCCTCTGACAGTGCAGCACTCCCTCAGTACTGACCCTCTGACAGTGCAGCACTCCCTCAGTACTGACCCTCTGACAGTGCAGCAGTCCCTCAGTCCTGACCCTCTGACAGTGCAGCACTCCCTCAGTACTGATTCTCTGACAGTGCAGCAATCCCTGAGTACTGACCCTCTGACAGTGGGGCACTCCCTCAGTACTGATTCTCTAACATTGCAGCACTCCCTCAGCAATGACCCTCTGACAGTGCAGCACTCTCTCAGTACTGATCTCTGACAGTGCAGCACTCCCTCATTACTGACCCTCTGACAGTGGGGCACTCCCTCAGTACTGACCCTCTGACAATGCGACACTCCCTCAGTAATGACCATCTGAAGTTGCAGCACTCCCTCAGTACTAACTCTCTGGCTGTGCAGCAAACCTTCGGTACTAACCCTCCAACACTGCAGCACCTCCTCAATACTGACCCTCTGACAGTGCGGCACTCTCTCAGTACTGACCCTCTGACAGTGCAGAGCTCTCTCAGTACTGACCCTCTGACAGTGCAGCACTCCGTCAGTACTCACCCTCTGGCAGTCCAGCACTCTCGCAGTACTGACCGTCTGACAGTGCAGCACTCCCTCAGCACTGATCCTCTGACATTGCAGCACTCCCTCAGCAATGACCCTCTGACAGTGCAGCACTCCCTCAGTACTGATCCTCTGACAGTGCAGCACTCCCTCAGTACTGACCCTCTGACAGTGCAGCACTCCCTCAGTACTGACCCACTGACAGTGCAGCACTCCCTCAGTACTGATTCTCTGACATTGCAGCACTCCCTCAGCAATGACCCTCTGACAGTGCAGCACTCCCTCAGTACTGATTCTCTGACATTGCAGCACCCCCTCAGTACTGACCTTCTGACAGTGCAGCACTCTCTCAGTACTGACCTTCTGACAGTGCAGCCCTCCCTCAGTACTGATTCTCTGACAGTGCAGCACTCCCTCAGTACTGACCCACTGACAGTGCAGCACTCCCTCAATACTGATTCTCTGTCATTGCAGCACTCCCTCAGTACTGACCCTCTCACAGTGCAGCACTCACTCAGTACTGACCCTCTGACAGTGCAGCACTCCCTCAGTACTGACCCCCTGACAGTGCTGCACTCCCTCAGTACTCACCCTCTGACAGTGCAGCACTCCCTCAGTACTGAACCTCTGACAGTGCTGCACTCCCTCAGTACTGACCCTCTGACAATGCAGCACTCCCTCAGTACTGACCCTGTGACAGTGCAGCACTCCCTCAGTACTGACCCTCTGACAGTGCAGCACTCCCTCAGTACTGACCCTCTGACAGTGCAGCACTCCCTCAGTACTGACCCTCTGACAGTGCAGCACTCCCTCAGTACTGACGCTCTGACAGTGCAACACACTCTCAGTACTGCTCTCTGACAGTGCAGCACTCCCTCAGTACTGACCCTGTGACAGTGCAGCACTCCCTCAGTACTGACCCTCTGACAGTGCAGCACTCCCTCAGTACTGACCCTCTGACAGTGCAGCACTCCCTCAGTACTGACCCTCTGACAGTGCAGCACTCCCTCAGTACTGACTCTCTGACAGTTCAGCACTCCCTCAGTTCTGACCCTCTGACAGTGCAGCACTCCCTCAGTACTGACCCTCTGACAGTGCAGCACTCCCTCAGTACTGCCTCTCTGACAGTGCAGCACTCCCTCAGTACTGACCCTCTGACAGTTCAGCACTCCCTCAGTTCTGACCCTCTGACAGTGCAGCACTCCCTCAGTACTGACACTCTGGCAGAGCAGCACTCCCTCAGTACTGACCCTCTGACAGTGCAGCACTCCCTCAGTACTGACCCTCTGACAGTGCAACACTCCCTCAGTGCTGACCTTCTGACAGTGCTGCTCTCCCTCAGTACTGACCCACTGACAGTGCAGCATTCTCTCAGTACTGACCCTCTGACAGTTCAGCAATCCCTCAGTACTGACCCTCTGACAGTGCATCACTCCCCCAGTACTGACCGTCTGACAGTGGAGCATTCCATCAGTACTGACCCTCTGACAGTGCAGCACTCCATCAGTACTGACTCTCTGCCAGTGCATCACTCCCTCAGTCCTGACCCTCTGACAGTGCAGCACTCCCTCGGTACTCACCGTCTGACAGTGCAGAACCCCCTCTGTCCTGACCCTCTGACAGGGCAGCACTCCCTCAGTACTGACCCTCTGACAGTGCAGCACTCCCTCAGTACTGACCCTCCGACAGTGCGGCACTCCCTCAGTACTGACGCTCTGACATTGCAGCAGTCCCTCAGTCCGAACCATCTGACAGTGCAGCACTCCCTCAGTACTGACCCTCTGACAGTGCGGCACTCCTTCAGTACTGACCCTCTGACAGCGCAGTACTCCCTCAGTACTGACTGTCTGACAATGCAGCACTCACTTAGTACTGACCCTCTGACAGTGCGGCACTCCCTCAGCACTTATCCTCCGACAGTCCGGCACTCCCTCAGTACTGACCCTGTGACAGTGCAGCACTCCCTCAGTACTGACTCTCTGACAGTGCAGCACTCCCTCAGTACTGACCGTCTGACAGTGCAGCATTCCCTCAGTACTGACCCTCTGACAGTGCAGCACTCCCTCAGTACTGACGCTCTGACAGTGCAACACTCTCTCAGTACTGCTCTCTGACAGTGCAGCACTCCCTAAGTACTGACCCTCTGACAGTGCACCACTCCCTCCGTACTGACCCTCTGACAGTGCAGCACTCCCTCAGTACTGACCTTCTGTCAGTGCAGCACTCCCTCAGTACTGACCCTCTGACAGTGCAGCACTCCCTCAGTACTGACCCTCTGACAGTGCAGCACTCCCTCAGTACTGACCCTCTGACAGTGCAGCACTCCCTCAGTACTGACTCTCTGACAGTGCAGCACTCCCTCAGTACTGACCCTGTGACAGTTCAGCACTCCCTCAGTTCTGACCCTCTGACAGTGCAGCACTCCCTCAGTACTGACCCTCTGACAGTGCAGCACTCCCTCAGTACTGACTCTCTGACAGTGCAGCACTCCCTCAGTACTGACCCTCTGACAGTTCAGCACTCCCTCAGTTCTGACCCTCTGACAGTGCAGCACTCCCTCAGTACTGACCCTCTGACAGTTCAGCACTCCCTCAATACTGACCCTCTGACAGTGCAGCACTCCCTCAGTACTGACACTCTGACAGAGCAGCACTCCTTCAGTACTGACCCTCTGACAGTGCAGCACTCCCTCAGTACGACTCTCAAACAGTGCTGCACTCCCTCAGTACTGACCTTCTGACAGTGCAGCAATCCCTCAGTACTGACTCTCTGACAGTTCAGCACTCCCTCAGTTCTGACCCTCTGACAGTGCAGCACTCCCTCAGTACTGACCCTCTGACAGTGCAGCACTCCCTCAGTACTGCCTCTCTGACAGTGCAGCACTCCCTCAGTACTGACCCTCTGACAGTTCAGCACTCACTCAGTTCTGACCCTCTGACAGTGCAGCACTCCCTCAGTACTGACCCTCTGACAGTTCAGCACTCCCTCAATACTGACCCTCTGACAGTGTAGCACTCCCTCAGTACTGACACTCTGGCAGAGCAGCACTCCCTCAGTACTGACCCTCTGACAGTTCAGCAATCCCTCTGTACTGACCCTCTGACAGTGCATCACTCCCCCAGTACTGACCGTCTGACAGTGGAGCATTCCATCAGTACTGACCCTCTGACAGTGCAGCACTCCATCAGTACTGACTCTCTGCCAGTGCATCACTCCCTCAGTCCTGACCCTCTGACAGTGCAGCCCTCCCTCGGTACTCACCGTCTGACAGTGCAGAACCCCCTCTGTCCTGACCCTCTGACAGGGCAGCACTCCCTCAGTACTGACCCTCTGACAGTGCAGCACTCCCTCAGTACTGACCCTCTGACAGTGCAACACTCGTTCAGTACTGACTCTCTGACAGTGCAGCACTCCGTCAGTACTGACCCTCTGACAGTGCAGCACTCCCTCAGTACTGACTCTCTGACAGTGCAGCACTCCGTCAGTACTGACCCTCTACAGTGCAGCACTCCCTCAGTACTGACACTCTGACAGAGCAGCACTCCCTCAGTAGTGACCCTCTGACAGTGCAGCACTCCCTCAGTACTGACCCTCTGACAGTGCAGCACTCCCTCAGTACTGACTCTCTGACAGTGCAGCACTCCGTCAGTACTGACCCTCTACAGTGCAGCACTCCCTCAGTACTGACACTCTGACAGAGCAGCACTCCCTCAGTAGTCACCCTCTGACAGTGCAGCACTCCCTCAGTACTGACTCTCTGACAGTGCAGCACTCCCTCAGTACTGACCCTCTGACAGTGCAGCACTCCCTCAGTACTGACCCTCTGACAGTGCAACACTCCCTCAATACTGACCCTCTGACAGTGCAACACTCCCTCAGTACTGACCCTCTGACAGCGCAGTACTCCCTCAGTACTGACCCTCTGACAGTGCAGCACTCCCTCAGTACTGACTCTCTGACAGTGCAGCACACCCTCAGTACTGACCCTCTACAGTGCAGCACTCCCTCAGTACTGATGTCTGACAGTGCGACATTCCCTCAGTACTGACCATCTGAACTTGCAGCACTCCCTCAGTACTGACCCTCTGACAATGCAGCACTCCCTCAGTACGACTCTCAAACAGTGCAGCACTCCCTCAGTACTGACCCTCTGACAGTGCAGCACTCCCTCAGTACTGACCCTCTGACAGTGCAGCACTCCCTCAGTACGACTCTCAAACAGTGCAGCACTCCCTCAGTACTGACCCTCTGATAGTGCAGCACTCCCTCAGTACTGACCCTCTGTCAGTGCAGCACTCCCTCAGTAATGACCCTCTGACAGTGAATCACTCCCTCAGTACTGACCCTCTGACAGTGCAGCACTCCCTCAGTACTGACCCTCTGACAGTGCAGCACTCCCTCAGTACTGACCCTCTGACAGTGCAGCAGTCCCTCAGTCCTGACCCTCTGACAGTGCAGCACTCCCTCAGTACTGATTCTCTGACAGTGCAGCAATCCCTGAGTTCTGACCCTCTGACAGTGGGGCACTCCCTCAGTACTGATTCTCTAACATTGCAGCACTCCCTCAGCAATGACCCTCTGACAGTGCAGCACTCTCTCAGTACTGATCTCTGACAGTGCAGCACTCCCTCATTACTGACCCTCTGACAGTGGGGCACTCCCTCAGTACTGACCCTCTGACAATGCGACACTCCCTCAGTAATGACCATCTGAAGTTGCAGCACTCCCTCAGTACTAACTCTCTGGCTGTGCAGCAAACCTTCGGTACTAACCCTCCAACACTGCAGCACCTCCTCAATACTGACCCTCTGACAGTGCGGCACTCTCTCAGTACTGACCCTCTGACAGTGCAGAGCTCTCTCAGTACTGACCCTCTGACAGTGCAGCACTCCGTCAGTACTCACCCTCTGGCAGTCCAGCACTCTCGCAGTACTGACCCTCTGACAGTGCAGCACTCCCTCAGCACTGATCCTCTGACATTGCAGCACTCCCTCAGCAATGACCCTCTGACAGTGCAGCACTCCCTCAGTACTGATCCTCTGACAGTGCAGCACTCCCTCAGTACTGACCCTCTGACAGTGCAGCACTCTCTCAGTACTGACCTTCTGACAGTGCAGCCCTCCCTCAGTACTGATTCTCTGACAGTGCAGCACTCCCTCAGTACTGACCCACTGACAGTGCAGCACTCCCTCAGTACTGATTCTCTGACATTGCAGCACTCCCTCAGCAATGACCCTCTAACAGTGCAGCACTCCCTCAGTACTGATTCTCTGACATTGCAGCACTCCCTCAGCAATGACCCTCTGACAGTGCAGCACTCTCTCTGTACTGACCCTCTGACAGTGCAGCACTCCCTCAATACTGATTCTCTGTCATTGCAGCACTCCCTCAGTACTGACCCTCTCACAGTGCAGCACTCACTCAGTACTGACCCTCTGACAGTGCAGCACTCCCTCAGTACTGACCCCCTGACAGTGCTGCACTCCCTCAGTACTCACCCTCTGACAGTGCAGCACTCCCTCAGTACTGAACCTCTGACAGTGCTGCACTCCCTCAGTACTGACCCTCTGACAATGCAGCACTCCCTCAGTACTGACCCTGTGACAGTGCAGCACTCCCTCAGTACTGACCCTCTGACAGTGCAGCACTCCCTCAGTACTGACCCTCTGACAGTGCAGCACTCCCTCAGTACTGACCCTCTGACAGTGCAGCACTCCCTCAGTACTGACGCTCTGACAGTGCAACACACTCTCAGTACTGCTCTCTGACAGTGCAGCACTCCCTCAGTACTGACCCTGTGACAGTGCAGCACTCCCTCAGTACTGACCCTCTGACAGTGCAGCACTCCCTCAGTACTGACCCTCTGACAGTGCAGCACTCCCTCAGTACTGACCCTCTGACAGTGCAGCACTCCCTCAGTACTGACTCTCTGACAGTTCAGCACTCCCTCAGTTCTGACCCTCTGACAGTGCAGCACTCCCTCAGTACTGCCTCTCTGACAGTGCAGCACTCCCTCAGTACTGACCCTCTGACAGTTCAGCACTCCCTCAGTTCTGACCCTCTGACAGTGCAGCACTCCCTCAGTACTGACATTCTGGCAGAGCAGCACTCCCTCAGTACTGACCCTCTGACAGTGCAGCACTCCCTCAGTACGACTCTCAAACAGTGCAGCACTCCCTCAGTACTGACCCTCTGACAGTGCAGCACTCCCTCAGTACTGACCCTCTGACAGTGCAGCACTCCCTCAGTACTGACCCTCCGACAGTGCGGCACTCCCTCAGTACTGACCCTCTGACAGTGCAGCAGTCCCTCAGTCCGAACCGTCTGACAGTGCAGCACTCCCTCAGTACTGACCCTCTGACAGTGCAGCACTCCCTCAGTACTGACCCTCTGACAGTGCAGCACTCCCTCAGTACTGCCTCTCTGACAGTGCAGCACTCCCTCAGTACTGACCCTCTGACAGTTCAGCACTCCCTCAGTTCTGACCCTCTGACAGTGCAGCACTCCCTCAGTACTGACACTCTGGCAGAGCAGCACTCCCTCAGTGCTGACCTTCTGACAGTGCTGCTCTCCCTCAGTACTGACCCACTGACAGTGCAGCACTCCCTCAGTACTGACCCTCTGACAGTGCAGCACTCCCTCAGTACTGACCCTCTGACAGTGCAGCACTCCCTCAGTACTGACCCTCTGACAGTGCAGCAGTCCCTCAGTCCTGACCCTCTGACAGTGCAGCACTCCCTCAGTACTGATTCTCTGACAGTGCAGCAATCCCTGAGTACTGACCCTCTGACAGTGGGGCACTCCCTCAGTACTGATTCTCTAACATTGCAGCACTCCCTCAGCAATGACCCTCTGACAGTGCAGCACTCTCTCAGTACTGATCTCTGACAGTGCAGCACTCCCTCATTACTGACCCTCTGACAGTGGGGCACTCCCTCAGTACTGACCCTCTGACAATGCGACACTCCCTCAGTAATGACCATCTGAAGTTGCAGCACTCCCTCAGTACTAACTCTCTGGCTGTGCAGCAAACCTTCGGTACTAACCCTCCAACACTGCAGCACCTCGTCAATACTGACCCTCTGACAGTGCGGCACTCTCTCAGTACTGACCCTCTGACAGTGCAGAGCTCTCTCAGTACTGACCCTCTGACAGTGCAGCACTCCGTCAGTACTCACCCTCTGGCAGTCCAGCACTCTCGCAGTACTGACCCTCTGACAGTGCAGCACTCCCTCAGCACTGATCCTCTGACATTGCAGCACTCCCTCAGCAATGACCCTCTGACAGTGCAGCACTCCCTCAGTACTGATCCTCTGACAGTGCAGCACTCCCTCAGTACTGACCCTCTGACAGTGCAGCACTCCCTCAGTACTGACCCACTGACAGTGCAGCACTCCCTCAGTACTGATTCTCTGACATTGCAGCACTCCCTCAGCAATGACCCTCTGACAGTGCAGCACTCCCTCAGTACTGATTCTCTGACATTGCAGCACCCCCTCAGTACTGACCTTCTGACAGTGCAGCACTCTCTCAGTACTGACCTTCTGACAGTGCAGCCCTCCCTCAGTACTGATTCTCTGACAGTGCAGCACTCCCTCAGTACTGACCCACTGACAGTGCAGCACTCCCTCAGTACTGATTCTCTGACATTGCAGCACTCCCTCAGCAATGACCCTCTAACAGTGCAGCACTCCCTCAGTACTGATTCTCTGACATTGCAGCACTCCCTCAGCAATGACCCTCTGACAGTGCAGCACTCTCTCTGTACTGACCCTCTGACAGTGCAGCACTCCCTCAATACTGATTCTCTGTCATTGCAGCACTCCCTCAGTACTGACCCTCTCACAGTGCAGCACTCACTCAGTACTGACCCTCTGACAGTGCAGCACTCCCTCAGTACTGACCCCCTGACAGTGCTGCACTCCCTCAGTACTCACCCTCTGACAGTGCAGCACTCCCTCAGTACTGAACCTCTGACAGTGCTGCACTCCCTCAGTACTGACCCTCTGACAATGCAGCACTCCCTCAGTACTGACCCTGTGACAGTGCAGCACTCCCTCAGTACTGACCCTCTGACAGTGCAGCACTCCCTCAGTACTGACCCTCTGACAGTGCAGCACTCCCTCAGTACTGACCCTCTGACAGTGCAGCACTCCCTCAGTACTGACGCTCTGACAGTGCAACACACTCTCAGTACTGCTCTCTGACAGTGCAGCACTCCCTCAGTACTGACCCTGTGACAGTGCAGCACTCCCTCAGTACTGACCCTCTGACAGTGCAGCACTCCCTCAGTACTGACCCTCTGACAGTGCAGCACTCCCTCAGTACTGACCCTCTGACAGTGCAGCACTCCCTCAGTACTGACTCTCTGACAGTTCAGCACTCCCTCAGTTCTGACCCTCTGACAGTGCAGCACTCCCTCAGTACTGACCCTCTGACAGTGCAGCACTCCCTCAGTACTGCCTCTCTGACAGTGCAGCACTCCCTCAGTACTGACCCTCTGACAGTTCAGCACTCCCTCAGTTCTGACCCTCTGACAGTGCAGCACTCCCTCAGTACTGACACTCTGGCAGAGCAGCACTCCCTCAGTACTGACCCTCTGACAGTGCAGCACTCCCTCAGTACGACTCTCAAACAGTGCAGCACTCCCTCAGTACTGACCCTCTGACAGTGCAGCACTCCCTCAGTACTGACCCTCTGACAGTGCAGCACTCCCTCAGTACTGACCCTCCGACAGTGCGGCACTCCCTCAGTACTGACCCTCTGACAGTGCAGCAGTCCCTCAGTCCGAACCGTCTGACAGTGCAGCACTCCCTCAGTACTGACCCTCTGACAGTGCAGCACTCCCTCAGTACTGACCCTCTGACAGTGCAGCACTCCCTCAGTACTGCCTCTCTGACAGTGCAGCACTCCCTCAGTACTGACCCTCTGACAGTTCAGCACTCCCTCAGTTCTGACCCTCTGACAGTGCAGCACTCCCTCAGTACTGACACTCTGGCAGAGCAGCACTCCCTCAGTGCTGACCTTCTGACAGTGCTGCTCTCCCTCAGTACTGACCCACTGACAGTGCAGCATTCTCTCAGTACTGACCCTCTGACAGTTCAGCAATCCCTCAGTACTGACCCTCTGACAGTGCATCACTCCCCCAGTACTGACCGTCTGACAGTGGAGCATTCCATCAGTACTGACCCTCTGACAGTGCAGCACTCCATCAGTACTGACTCTCTGCCAGTGCATCACTCCCTCAGTCCTGACCCTCTGACAGTGCAGCACTCCCTCGGTACTCACCGTCTGACAGTGCAGAACCCCCTCTGTCCTGACCCTCTGACAGGGCAGCACTCCCTCAGTACTGACCCTCTGACAGTGCAGCACTCCCTCAGTACTGACCCTCCGACAGTGCGGCACTCCCTCAGTACTGACCCTCTGATAGTGCAGCAGTCCCTCAGTCCGAACCGTCTGACAGTGCAGCACTCCCTCAGTACTGACCCTCTGACAGTGCGGCACTCCTTCAGTACTGACCCTCTGACAGCGCAGTACTCCCTCAGTACTGACTGTCTGACAATGCAGCACTCACTTAGTACTGACCCTCTGACAGTGCGGCACTCCCTCAGCACTTATCCTCCGACAGTCCGGCACTCCCTCAGTACTGACCCTGTGACAGTGCAGCACTCCCTCAGTACTGACTCTCTGACAGTGCAGCACTCCCTCAGTACTGACCGTCTGACAGTGCAGCATTCCCTCAGTACTGACCCTCTGACAGTGCAGCACTCCCTCAGTACTGACGCTCTGACAGTGCAACACTCTCTCAGTACTGCTCTCTGACAGTGCAGCACTCCCTCAGTACTGACCCTCTGACAGTGCAGCACTCCCTCCGTACTGACCCTCTGACAGTGCAGCACTCCCTCAGTACTGACCTTCTGTCAGTGCAGCACTCCCTCAGTACTGACCCTCTGACAGTGCAGCACTCCCTCAGTACTGACCCTCTGACAGTGCAGCACTCCCTCAGTACTGACCCTCTGACAGTGCAGCACTCCCTCAGTACTGACTCTCTGACAGTGCAGCACTCCCTCAGTACTGACCCTGTGACAGTTCAGCACTCCCTCAGTTCTGACCCTCTGACAGTGCAGCACTCCCTCAGTACTGACCCTCTGACAGTGCAGCACTCCCTCAGTACTGACTCTCTGACAGTGCAGCACTCCCTCAGTACTGACCCTCTGACAGTTCAGCACTCCCTCAGTTCTGACCCTCTGACAGTGCAGCACTCCCTCAGTACTGACCCTCTGACAGTTCAGCACTCCCTCAATACTGACCCTCTGACAGTGCAGCACTCCCTCAGTACTGACACTCTGACAGAGCAGCACTCCTTCAGTACTGACCCTCTGACAGTGCAGCACTCCCTCAGTACGACTCTCAAACAGTGCTGCACTCCCTCAGTACTGACCTTCTGACAGTGCAGCAATCCCTCAGTACTGACTCTCTGACAGTTCAGCACTCCCTCAGTTCTGACCCTCTGACAGTGCAGCACTCCCTCAGTACTGACCCTCTGACAGTGCAGCACTCCCTCAGTACTGCCTCTCTGACAGTGCAGCACTCCCTCAGTACTGACCCTCTGACAGTTCAGCACTCACTCAGTTCTGACCCTCTGACAGTGCAGCACTCCCTCAATACTGACCCTCTGACAGTGTAGCACTCCCTCAGTACTGACACTCTGGCAGAGCAGCACTCCCTCAGTACTGACCCTCTGACAGTTCAGCAATCCCTCAGTACTGACCCTCTGACAGTGCATCACTCCCCCAGTACTGACCGTCTGACAGTGGAGCATTCCATCAGTACTGACCCTCTGACAGTGCAGCACTCCATCAGTACTGACTCTCTGCCAGTGCATCACTCCCTCAGTCCTGACCCTCTGACAGTGCAGCCCTCCCTCGGTACTCACCGTCTGACAGTGCAGAACCCCCTCTGTCCTGACCCTCTGACAGGGCAGCACTCCCTCAGTACTGACCCTCTGACAGTGCAGCACTCCCTCAGTACTGACCCTCTGACAGTGCAACACTCGTTCAGTACTGACTCTCTGACAGTGCAGCACTCCGTCAGTACTGACCCTCTGACAGTGCAGCACTCCCTCAGTACTGACTCTCTGACAGTGCAGCACTCCGTCAGTACTGACCCTCTACAGTGCAGCACTCCCTCAGTACTGACACTCTGACAGAGCAGCACTCCCTCAGTAGTGACCCTCTGACAGTGCAGCACTCCCTCAGTACTGACCCTCTGACAGTGCAGCACTCCCTCAGTACTGACTCTCTGACAGTGCAGCACTCCGTCAGTACTGACCCTCTACAGTGCAGCACTCCCTCAGTACTGACACTCTGACAGAGCAGCACTCCCTCAGTAGTGACCCTCTGACAGTGCAGCACTCCCTCAGTACTGACTCTCTGACAGTGCAGCACTCCCTCAGTACTGACCCTCTGACAGTGCAGCACTCCCTCAGTACTGACCCTCTGACAGTGCAACACTCCCTCAATACTGACCCTCTGACAGTGCAACACTCCCTCAGTACTGACCCTCTGACAGTGCAGTACTCCCTCAGTACTGACCCTCTGACAGTGCAGCACTCCCTCAGTACTGACTCTCTGACAGTGCAGCACTCCCTCAGTACTGACCCTCTACAGTGCAGCACTCCCTCAGTACTGATGTCTGACAGTGCGACATTCCCTCAGTACTGACCATCTGAACTTGCAGCACTCCCTCAGTACTGACCCTCTGACAATGCAGCACTCCCTCAGTACGACTCTCAAACAGTGCAGCACTCCCTCAGTACTGACCCTCTGACAGTGCAGCACTCCCTCAGTACTGACCCTCTGACAGTGCAGCACTCCCTCAGTACGACTCTCAAACAGTGCAGCACTCCCTCAGTACTGACCCTCTGATAGTGCAGCACTCCCTCAGTACTGACCCTCTGTCAGTGCAGCACTCCCTCAGTAATGACCCTCTGACAGTGAATCACTCCCTCAGTACTGACCCTCTGACAGTGCAGCACTCCCTCAGTACTGACCCTCTGACAGTGCAGCACTCCCTCAGTACTGACCCTCTGACAGTGCAGCACTCCCTCAGTACTGACCCTCTGACAGTGCAGCAGTCCCTCAGTCCTGACCCTCTGACAGTGCAGCACTCCCTCAGTACTGATTCTCTGACAGTGCAGCAATCCCTGAGTACTGACCCTCTGACAGTGGGGCACTCCCTCAGTACTGATTCTCTAACATTGCAGCACTCCCTCAGCAATGACCCTCTGACAGTGCAGCACTCTCTCAGTACTGATCTCTGACAGTGCAGCACTCCCTCATTACTGACCCTCTGACAGTGGGGCACTCCCTCAGTACTGACCCTCTGACAATGCGACACTCCCTCAGTAATGACCATCTGAAGTTGCAGCACTCCCTCAGTACTAACTCTCTGGCTGTGCAGCAAACCTTCGGTACTAACCCTCCAACACTGCAGCACCTCCTCAATACTGACCCTCTGACAGTGCGGCACTCTCTCAGTACTGACCCTCTGACAGTGCAGAGCTCTCTCAGTACTGACCCTCTGACAGTGCAGCACTCCGTCAGTACTCACCCTCTGGCAGTCCAGCACTCTCGCAGTACTGACCCTCTGACAGTGCAGCACTCCCTCAGCACTGATCCTCTGACATTGCAGCACTCCCTCAGCAATGACCCTCTGACAGTGCAGCACTCCCTCAGTACTGATCCTCTGACAGTGCAGCACTCCCTCAGTACTGACCCTCTGACAGTGCAGCACTCCCTCAGTACTGACCCACTGACAGTGCAGCACTCCCTCAGTACTGATTCTCTGACATTGCAGCACTCCCTCAGCAATGACCCTCTGACAGTGCAGCACTCCCTCAGTACTGATTCTCTGACATTGCAGCACCCCCTCAGCACTGACCTTCTGACAGTGCAGCACTCTCTCAGTACTGACCTTCTGACAGTGCAGCCCTCCCTCAGTACTGATTCTCTGACAGTGCAGCACTCCCTCAGCAATGACCCTCTGACAGTGCAGCACTCTCTCAGTACTGATCTCTGACAGTGCAGCACTCCCTCATTACTGACCCTCTGACAGTGGGGCACTCCCTCAGTACTGACCCTCTGACAATGCGACACTCCCTCAGTAATGACCATCTGAAGTTGCAGCACTCCCTCAGTACTAACTCTCTGGCTGTGCAGGAAACCTTCGGTACTAACCCTCCAACACTGCAGCACCTCCTCAATACTGACCCTCTGACAGTGCGGCACTCTCTCAGTACTGACCCTCTGACAGTGCAGAGCTCTCTCAGTACTGACCCTCTGACAGTGCAGCACTCCGTCAGTACTCACCCTCTGGCAGTCCAGCACTCTCGCAGTACTGACCCTCTGACAGTGCAGCACTCCCTCAGCACTGATCCTCTGACATTGCAGCACTCCCTCAGCAATGACCCTCTGACAGTGCAGCACTCCCTCAGTACTGATCCTCTGACAGTGCAGCACTCCCTCAGTACTGACCCTCTGACAGTGCAGCACTCCCTCAGTACTGACCCACTGACAGTGCAGCACTCCCTCAGTACTGATTCTCTGACATTGCAGCACTCCCTCAGCAATGACCCTCTGACAGTGCAGCACTCCCTCAGTACTGATTCTCTGACATTGCAGCACCCCCTCAGTACTGACCTTCTGACAGTGCAGCACTCTCTCAGTACTGACCTTCTGACAGTGCAGCCCTCCCTCAGTACTGATTCTCTGACAGTGCAGCACTCCCTCAGTACTGACCCACTGACAGTGCAGCACTCCCTCAGTACTGATTCTCTGACATTGCAGCACTCCCTCAGCAATGACCCTCTAACAGTGCAGCACTCCCTCAGTACTGATTCTCTGACATTGCAGCACTCCCTCAGCAATGACCCTCTGACAGTGCAGCACTCTCTCAGTACTGACCCTCTGACAGTGCAGCACTCCCTCAATACTGATTCTCTGTCATTGCAGCACTCCCTCAGTACTGACCCTCTCACAGTGCAGCACTCACTCAGTACTGACCCTCTGACAGTGCAGCACTCCCTCAGTACTGACCCCCTGACAGTGCTGCACTCCCTCAGTACTCACCCTCTGACAGTGCAGCACTCCCTCAGTACTGAACCTCTGACAGTGCTGCACTCCCTCAGTACTGACCCTGTGACAGTGCAGCACTCCCTCAGTACTGACCCTCTGACAGTGCAGCACTCCCTCAGTACTGACCCTCTGACAGTGCAGCACTCCCTCAGTACTGACCCTCTGACAGTGCAGCACTCCCTCAGTACTGACGCTCTGACAGTGCAACACACTCTCAGTACTGCTCTCTGACAGTGCAGCACTCCCTCAGTACTGACCCTGTGACAGTGCAGCACTCCCTCAGTACTGACCCTCTGACAGTGCAGCACTCCCTCAGTACTGACCCTCTGACAGTGCAGCACTCCCTCAGTACTGACCCTCTGACAGTGCAGCACTCCCTCAGTACTGACTCTCTGACAGTTCAGCACTCCCTCAGTTCTGACCCTCTGACAGTGCAGCACTCCCTCAGTACTGACCCTCTGACAGTGCAGCACTCCCTCAGTACTGCCTCTCTGACAGTGCAGCACTCCCTCAGTACTGACCCTCTGACAGTTCAGCACTCCCTCAGTTCTGACCCTCTGACAGTGCAGCACTCCCTCAGTACTGACACTCTGGCAGAGCAGCACTCCCTCAGTACTGACCCTCTGACAGTGCAGCACTCCCTCAGTACGACTCTCAAACAGTGCAGCACTCCCTCAGTACTGACCCTCTGACAGTGCAGCACTCCCTCAGTACTGACCCTCTGACAGTGCAACACTCCCTCAGTGCTGACCTTCTGACAGTGCTGCTCTCCCTCAGTACTGACCCACTGACAGTGCAGCATTCTCTCAGTACTGACCCTCTGACAGTTCAGCAATCCCTCAGTACTGACCCTCTGACAGTGCATCACTCCCCCAGTACTGACCGTCTGACAGTGGAGCATTCCATCAGTACTGACCCTCTGACAGTGCAGCACTCCATCAGTACTGACTCTCTGCCAGTGCATCACTCCCTCAGTCCTGACCCTCTGACAGTGCAGCACTCCCTCGGTACTCACCGTCTGACAGTGCAGAACCCCCTCTGTCCTGACCCTCTGACAGGGCAGCACTCCCTCAGTACTGACCCTCTGACAGTGCAGCACTCCCTCAGTACTGACCCTCCGACAGTGCGGCACTCCCTCAGTACTGACCCTCTGACAGTGCAGCAGTCCCTCAGTCCGAACCGTCTGACAGTGCAGCACTCCCTCAGTACTGACCCTCTGACAGTGCGGCACTCCTTCAGTACTGACCCTCTGACAGCGCAGTACTCCCTCAGTACTGACTGTCTGACAATGCAGCACTCACTTAGTACTGACCCTCTGACAGTGCGGCACTCCCTCAGCACTTATCCTCCGACAGTCCGGCACTCCCTCAGTACTGACCCTGTGACAGTGCAGCACTCCCTCAGTAC
Source organism: Prionace glauca (assembly GCA_037974335.1). NCBI lineage: Eukaryota > Metazoa > Chordata > Chondrichthyes > Carcharhiniformes > Carcharhinidae > Prionace > Prionace glauca. The sequence goes on from JBBMRE010000096.1 coordinate 216,234, forward strand.
TGACTCTCTGACAGTGCAGCACTCCCTCAGTACTGACCGTCTGACAGTGCAGCATTCCCTCAGTACTGACCCTCTGACAGTGCAGCACTCCCTCAGTACTGACGCTCTGACAGTGCAACACTCTCTCAGTACTGCTCTCTGACAGTGCAGCACTCCCTCAGTACTGACCCTCTGACAGTGCAGCACTCCCTCCGTACTGACCCTCTGACAGTGCAGCACTCCCTCAGTACTGACCTTCTGTCAGTGCAGCACTCCCTCAGTACTGACCCTCTGACAGTGCAGCACTCCCTCAGTACTGACCCTCTGACAGTGCAGCACTCCCTCAGTACTGACCCTCTGACAGTGCAGCACTCCCTCAGTACTGACTCTCTGACAGTGCAGCACTCCCTCAGTACTGACCCTGTGACAGTTCAGCACTCCCTCAGTTCTGACCCTCTGACAGTGCAGCACTCCCTCAGTACTGACCCTCTGACAGTGCAGCACTCCCTCAGTACTGACTCTCTGACAGTGCAGCACTCCCTCAGTACTGACCCTCTGACAGTTCAGCACTCCCTCAGTTCTGACCCTCTGACAGTGCAGCACTCCCTCAGTACTGACCCTCTGACAGTTCAGCACTCCCTCAATACTGACCCTCTGACAGTGCAGCACTCCCTCAGTACTGACACTCTGACAGAGCAGCACTCCTTCAGTACTGACCCTCTGACAGTGCAGCACTCCCTCAGTACGACTCTCAAACAGTGCTGCACTCCCTCAGTACTGACCTTCTGACAGTGCAGCAATCCCTCAGTACTGACTCTCTGACAGTTCAGCACTCCCTCAGTTCTGACCATCTGACAGTGCAGCACTCCCTCAGTACTGACCCTCTGACAGTGCAGCACTCCCTCAGTACTGCCTCTCTGACAGTGCAGCACTCCCTCAGTACTGACCCTCTGACAGTGCAGCACTCCCTCAGTACGACTCTCAAACAGTGCAGCACTCCCTCAGTACTGACCCTCTGACAGTGCAGCACTCCCTCAGTAATGAGCTTCTGACAGTGCAACACTCCCTCAGTGCTGACCTTCTGACAGTGCTGCACTCCCTCAGTACTGACCCTCTGACAGTGCAGCATTCTCTCAGTACTGACCCTCTGACAGTGCATCACTCCCCCAGTACTGACCGTCTGACACTGGAGCATTCCATCAGTACTGACCCTCTGACAGTGCAGCACTCCCTCAGTACTGACCCTCTGACAGTGCAGCACTCCCTCAGTACTGACCCTCTGAAAGTGCAGCGCTCCGTCAGTACTGACCCTCTGACAGTGCAGCACTCCCTCAGTACTGACACTCTGACAGTGCAGCACTCCCTCAGTACTGACCCGCTGACAGTGCAGCACCCCCTCAGTACTGACACTCTGACAGTGCAGCACTCCCTCAGTACTGACCATCTGAACGTGCAGCACTCCCTCAGTACTGACCCCCTGACAGTGCAGCACTCCCTCAGTACTCACCCTCTAACAGTGCAGCACTCCCTCAGTCCGAACTGTCTGACAGTGCAGCACTCCCTCAGTACTGACCCTCCGACAGTGCGGCACTCCCTCAGTACTGACCCTCTGACAGTGCAGCAATCCCTCAGTCCGAACCGTCTGACAGTGCAGCACTCCCTCAGTACTGACCCTCTGACAGTGCGGCACTCCCTCCGTACTGACCCCCTGACAGTGCAGCACTCCCTCAGTACTCACCCTCTAACAGTGCAGCACTCCCTCAGTCCGAACCGTCTGACAGTGCAGCACTCCCTCAGTACTGACCCTCTGACAGTGCGGCACTCCCTCAGTACTGACCCTCTGACAGTGCAGCAATCCCTCAGTCCGAACCGTCTGACAGTGTGGCACTCCCTCAGCACTTATCCTCCGACAGTCCGGCACTCCCTCAGTACTGACCCTGTGACAGTGAAGCACTCCCTCAGTACTGACCCTCTGACAGTGCAGCACTCCCTCAGTACTGACCCTCTGACAGAGCAGCCCTCCTGCAGTTACTGACTCTCTGACAGTGCAGCACTCCCTCAGTACTGACCCTCTGACAGTGCAGCATTCCCTCAGTACTGACCCTCTGACAGTGCAGCACTCCCTCATTACTGACGCTCTGACAGTGCAACACTCTCTCAGTACTGCTCTCTGACAGTGCAGCACTCCCTCAGTACTGACCCTGTGACAGTGCAGCACTCCCTCAGTACTGACCCTCTGACAGTGCAGCACTCCCTCAGTACTGACCCTCTGACAGTGCAGCACTCCCTCAGTACTGACCCTCTGACAGTGCAGCACTCCCTCAGTACTGACCCTCTGACAGTGCAGCACTCCCTCAGTACTGACTCTCTGACAGTGCAGCACTCCCTCAGTACTGACCCTCTGACAGTTCAGCACTCCCTCAGTTCTGACCCTCTGACAGTGCAGCACTCCCTCAGTACTGACCATCTGACAGTGCAGCACTCCCTCAGTACTGACTCTCTGACAGTTCAGCACTCCCTCAATACTGACCCTCTGACAGTGCAGCACTCCCTCAGTACTGACTCTCTGACAGTGCAGCACTCCCTCAGTACTGACCCTCTGACAGTTCAGCACTCCCTCAGTACTGACCCTCTGACAGTTCAGCACTCCCTCAGTTCTGACCCTCTGACAGTGCAGCACTCCCTCAGTACTGACCCTCTGACAGTTCAGCACTCCCTCAATACTGACCCTCTGACAGTGCAGCACTCCCTCAGTACTGACACTCTGACAGAGCAGCACTCCCTCAGTACTGACCCTCTGACAGTGCAGCACTCCCTCAGTACGACTCTCAAACAGTGCTGCACTCCCTCAGTACTGACCTTCTGACAGTGCAGCACTCCCTCAGTACTGACTCTCTGACAGTTCAGCACACCCTCAGTACTGACCCTCTGACAGTGCAGCACTCCCTCAGTACTGACCCTCTGACAGTTCAGCACTCCCTCAGTTCTGACCCTCTGACAGTGCAGCACTCCCTCAGTACTGACCGTCTGACAGTGCAGCATTCCCTCAGTACTGACCCTCTGACAGTGCAGCACTCCCTCAGTACTGACGCTCTGACAGTGCAACACTCTCTCAGTACTGCTCTCTGACAGTGCAGCACTCCCTCAGTACTGACCCTCTGACAGTGCAGCACTCCCTCCGTACTGACCCTCTGACAGTGCAGCACTCCCTCAGTACTGACCTTCTGTCAGTGCAGCACTCCCTCAGTACTGACCCTCTGACAGTGCAGCACTCCCTCAGTACTGACCCTCTGACAGTGCAGCACTCCCTCAGTACTGACCCTCTGACAGTGCAGCACTCCCTCAGTACTGACTCTCTGACAGTGCAGCACTCCCTCAGTACTGACCCTGTGACAGTTCAGCACTCCCTCAGTTCTGACCCTCTGACAGTGCAGCACTCCCTCAGTACTGACCCTCTGACAGTGCAGCACTCCCTCAGTACTGACTCTCTGACAGTGCAGCACTCCCTCAGTACTGACCCTCTGACAGTTCAGCACTCCCTCAGTTCTGACCCTCTGACAGTGCAGCACTCCCTCAGTACTGACCCTCTGACAGTTCAGCACTCCCTCAATACTGACCCTCTGACAGTGCAGCACTCCCTCAGTACTGACACTCTGACAGAGCAGCACTCCTTCAGTACTGACCCTCTGACAGTGCAGCACTCCCTCAGTACGACTCTCAAACAGTGCTGCACTCCCTCAGTACTGACCTTCTGACAGTGCAGCAATCCCTCAGTACTGACTCTCTGACAGTTCAGCACTCCCTCAGTTCTGACCATCTGACAGTGCAGCACTCCCTCAGTACTGACCCTCTGACAGTGCAGCACTCCCTCAGTACTGCCTCTCTGACAGTGCAGCACTCCCTCAGTACTGACCCTCTGACAGTGCAGCACTCCCTCAGTACGACTCTCAAACAGTGCAGCACTCCCTCAGTACTGACCCTCTGACAGTGCAGCACTCCCTCAGTAATGAGCTTCTGACAGTGCAACACTCCCTCAGTGCTGACCTTCTGACAGTGCTGCACTCCCTCAGTACTGACCCTCTGACAGTGCAGCATTCTCTCAGTACTGACCCTCTGACAGTGCATCACTCCCCCAGTACTGACCGTCTGACACTGGAGCATTCCATCAGTACTGACCCTCTGACAGTGCAGCACTCCCTCAGTACTGACCCTCTGACAGTGCAGCACTCCCTCAGTACTGACACTCTGACAGTGCAGCACTCCCTCAGTACTGACCCGCTGACAGTGCAGCACCCCCTCAGTACTGACACTCTGACAGTGCAGCACTCCCTCAGTACTGACCATCTGAACGTGCAGCACTCCCTCAGTACTGACCCCCTGACAGTGCAGCACTCCCTCAGTACTCACCCTCTAACAGTGCAGCACTCCCTCAGTCCGAACTGTCTGACAGTGCAGCACTCCCTCAGTACTGACCCTCCGACAGTGCGGCACTCCCTCAGTACTGACCCTCTGACAGTGCAGCAATCCCTCAGTCCGAACCGTCTGACAGTGCAGCACTCCCTCAGTACTGACCCTCTGACAGTGCGGCACTCCCTCCGTACTGACCCCCTGACAGTGCAGCACTCCCTCAGTACTCACCCTCTAACAGTGCAGCACTCCCTCAGTCCGAACCGTCTGACAGTGCAGCACTCCCTCAGTACTGACCCTCTGACAGTGCGGCACTCCCTCAGTACTGACCCTCTGACAGTGCAGCAATCCCTCAGTCCGAACCGTCTGACAGTGCGGCACTCCCTCAGCACTTATCCTCCGACAGTCCGGCACTCCCTCAGTACTGACCCTGTGACAGTGAAGCACTCCCTCAGTACTGACCCTCTGACAGTGCAGCACTCCCTCAGTACTGACCCTCTGACAGAGCAGCCCTCCTGCAGTTACTGACTCTCTGACAGTGCAGCACTCCCTCAGTACTGACCCTCTGACAGTGCAGCATTCCCTCAGTACTGACCCTCTGACAGTGCAGCACTCCCTCATTACTGACGCTCTGACAGTGCAACACTCTCTCAGTACTGCTCTCTGACAGTGCAGCACTCCCTCAGTACTGACCCTGTGACAGTGCAGCACTCCCTCAGTACTGACCCTCTGACAGTGCAGCACTCCCTCAGTACTGACCCTCTGACAGTGCAGCACTCCCTCAGTACTGACCCTCTGACAGTGCAGCACTCCCTCAGTACTGACCCTCTGACAGTGCAGCACTCCCTCAGTACTGACTCTCTGACAGTGCAGCACTCCCTCAGTACTGACCCTCTGACAGTTCAGCACTCCCTCAGTTCTGACCCTCTGACAGTGCAGCACTCCCTCAGTACTGACCATCTGACAGTGCAGCACTCCCTCAGTACTGACTCTCTGACAGTTCAGCACTCCCTCAATACTGACCCTCTGACAGTGCAGCACTCCCTCAGTACTGACTCTCTGACAGTGCAGCACTCCCTCAGTACTGACCCTCTGACAGTTCAGCACTCCCTCAGTACTGACCCTCTGACAGTTCAGCACTCCCTCAGTTCTGACCCTCTGACAGTGCAGCACTCCCTCAGTACTGACCCTCTGACAGTTCAGCACTCCCTCAATACTGACCCTCTGACAGTGCAGCACTCCCTCAGTACTGACACTCTGACAGAGCAGCACTCCCTCAGTACTGACCCTCTGACAGTGCAGCACTCCCTCAGTACGACTCTCAAACAGTGCTGCACTCCCTCAGTACTGACCTTCTGACAGTGCAGCACTCCCTCAGTACTGACTCTCTGACAGTTCAGCACACCCTCAGTACTGACCCTCTGACAGTGCAGCACTCCCTCAGTACTGACCCTCTGACAGTTCAGCACTCCCTCAGTTCTGACCCTCTGACAGTGCAGCACTCCCTCAGTACTGACCCTCTGACAGTTCAGCACTCCCTCAATACTGACCCTCTGTCAGTGTAGCACTCCCTCAGTACTGACACTCTGGCAGAGCAGCACTCCCTCAGTACTGACCCTCTGACAGTGCAGCACTCCCTCAGTACGACTCTCAAACAGTGCAGCACTCCCTCAGTACTGACCCTCTGACAGTGCAGCACTCCCTCAGTACTGACCCTCTGACAGTGCAACACTCCCTCAGTGCTGACCTTCTGACAGTGCAGCACTCCCTCAGTACTGACCCTCTCACAGTTCAGCAATCCCTCAGTACTGACCCTCTGACAGTGCATCACTCCACCAGTACTGACCGTCTGACAGTGGAGCATTCCATCAGTACTGACCCTCTGACAGTGCAGCACTCCATCAGTACTGACTCTCTGCCAGTGCATCACTCCCTCACTCCTGACCCTCTGACAGTGCAGCACTCCCTCGGTACTCACCGTCTGACAGTGCAGAACCCCCTCAGTCCTGACCCTCTGACAGGGCAGCACTCCCTCAGTACTGACCCTCTGACAGTGCAGCGCTCCATCAGTACTGACCCTCTACAGTGCAGCACTCCCTCAGTACTGACACTCTGACAGTGCAGCACTCCATCAGTGTAGACCCTCTGACAGTGCCGCACTCCCCCAGGACTGACTATCTGAACGTGCAGCACTCCCTCAGTACTGACCCCCTGACAGTGCAGCACCCCCTCAGTACTGACCCTCTGACAGTGCAGCACTCCCTCAGTACTGACCATCTGAACGTGCAGCACTCCCTCAGTACTGACCCCCTGACAGTGCAGCACTCCCTCAGTACTCACCCTCTAACAGTGCAGCACTCCCTCAGTACTGACCCTCTGACAGTGCAGCACTCCCTCAGTATTGACCCTCCGACAGTGCGGCACTCCCTCAGTACTGACCCTCTGACAGTGCAGCAGTCCCTCAGTCCGAACCGTCTGACAGTGCAGCACTCCCTCAGTACTGACCCTCTGACAGTGCAGCAGTCCCTCAGTCCAAACCGTCTGACAGTGCAGCACTCCCTCAGTACTGACCCTCTGACAGCGCAGTACTCCCTCAGTACTGACTGTCTGACAATGCAGCACTCACTTAGTACTGACCCTCTGACAGTGCGGCACTCCCTCAGCACTTATCCTCCGACAGTCCGGCACTCCCTCAGTACTGACCCTGTGACAGTGCAGCACTCCCTCAGTACTGACCCTCTGACAGTGCAGCACTCCCTCAGTACTGACCCTCAGACAGAGCAGCCCTCCTGCAGTTACTGACTCTCTGACAGTGCAGCACTCCCTCAGTACTGACCCTCTGACACTGCAGCATTCCCTCAGTACTGACCCTCTGACAGTGCAGCACTCCCTCAGTACTGACTCTCTGACAGTGCAGCACTCCCTCAGTACTGACCCTCTGACAGTGCAGCACTCCTTCAGTACTGACTCTCTGACAGTGCAGCACTCCCTCAGTACTGACCCTCTGACAGTTCAGCACTCCCTCAGTTCTGACCCTCTGACAGTGCAGCACTCCCTCAGTACTGACCTTCTGACAGTGCAGCACTCCCTCAGTACTGACTCTCTGACAGTGCAGCACTCCCTCAGTACTGACCCTCTGACAGTTCAGCACTCCCTCAGTTCTGACCCTCTGACAGTGCAGCACTCCCTCAGTGCTGACCCTCTGACAGATCAGCACTCCCTCAATACTGACCCTCTGACAGTGCAGCACTCCATCAGTACTGACACTCTGACAGAGCAGCACTCCCTCAGTACTGACCCTCTGACAGTGCAGCACTCCCTCAGTACGACTCTCAAACAGTGCTGCACTCCCTCAGTACTGACCCTCTGACAGTGCAAGACTCCCTCAGTACTGACCCTCTGACAGTGCAGCACTCCCTCAGTACTGACCCTCTGACAGTGCATCACTCCCTCAGTACTGACCCTCTGACAGTGCAGAACCCCCTCAGTACTGACCCTCTGACAGTGCAGCACTCCCTCGGTACTCACCATCTGACAGTGCAGAATCACGTGCTCACTGTGTAGTGCAGAACCCCCCTCAGTCCTGACCCTCTGACAGGGCAGCACTCCCTCAGTACTGACCCTCTGACAGTGCAGCACTCCCTCAGTACTGACCCTCTGACAGTGCAGCGCTCCGTCAGTACTGACCCTCTGACCGTGCAGCACTCCCTCAGTCCGAACTGTCTGACAGTGCAGCACTCCCTCAGTACTGACCCTCTGACAGTGCGGCACTCCCTCAGTACTGACCCTCTGACAGCGCAGTACTCCCTCAGTACTGACTGTCTGACAGTGCAGCACTCCCTCAGTACTGACCCTCTGACAGTGCAGCACTCCCTCAGTACTGACGCTCTGACAGTGCAACACTCTCTCAGTACTGCTCTCTGACAGTGCAGCACTCCCCTCAGTACTGACCCTGTGACAGTGCAGCACTCCCTCAGTACTGACCCTCTGACAGTGCAGCACTCCCTCAGTAGTGACCCTCTGACAGTGCAGCCCTCCCTCAGTACTGACCCTCTGACAGTGCAGCACTCCCTCAGTACTGACCCTCTGACAGTGCAGCACTTCCCTCAGTACTGACCCTCTGACAGTGCAGCACTCCCTCAGTACTGACCCTCTGACAGTGCAGCAGTCCCTCAGTCCTGACCCTCTGACAGTGCAGCACTCCCTCAGTACTGATTCTCTGACAGTGCAGCAATCCCTGAGTTCTGACCCTCTGACAGTGTGGCACTCCCTCAGTACTGATTCTCTAACATTGCAGCACTCCCTCAGCAATGACCCTCTGACAGTGCAGCACTCTCTCAGTACTGATCTCTGACAGTGCAGCACTCCCTCATTACTGACCCTCTGACAGTGGGGCACTCCCTCAGTACTGACCCTCTGACAATGCGACACTCCCTCAGTAATGACCATCTGAAGTTGCAGCACTCCCTCAGTACTAACTCTCTGGCTGTGCAGCAAACCTTCGGTACTAACCCTCCAACACTGCAGCACCCTCCTCAATACTGACCCTCTGACAGTGCGGCACTCTCTCAGTACTGACCCTCTGACAGTGCAGAGCTCTCTCAGTACTGACCCTCTGACAGTGCAGCACTCCGTCAGTACTCACCCTCTGCAGTCCAGCACTCTCGCAGTACTGACCCTCTGACAGTGCAGCACTCCCTCAGCACTGATCCTCTGACATTGCAGCACTCCCTCAGCAATGACCCTCTGACAGTGCAGCACTCCCTCAGTACTGATCCTCTGACAGTGCAGCACTCCCTCAGTACTGACCCTCTGACAGTGCAGCACTCCCTCAGTACTGACCCACTGACAGTGCAGCACTCCCTCAGTACTGATTCTCTGACATTGCAGCACTCCCTCAGCAATGACCCTCTGACAGTGCAGCCACTCCCTCAGTACTGATTCTCTGACATTGCAGCACCCCCTCAGTACTGACCTTCTGACAGTGCAGCACTCTCTCAGTACTGACCTTCTGACAGTGCAGCCCTCCCTCAGTACTGATTCTCTGACAGTGCAGCACTCCCTCAGTACTGACCCACTGACAGTGCAGCACTCCCTCAGTACTGATTCTCTGACATTGCAGCACTCCCTCAGCAATGACCCTCTAACAGTGCAGCACTCCCCTCAGTACTGATTCTCTGACATTGCAGCACTCCCTCAGCAATGACCCTCTGACAGTGCAGCACTCTCTCTGTACTGACCCTCTGACAGTGCAGCACTCCCTCAATACTGATTCTCTGTCATTGCAGCACTCCCTCAGTACTGACCCTCTCACAGTGCAGCACTCACTCAGTACTGACCCCTCTGACAGTGCAGCACTCCCTCAGTACTGACCCCCCTGACAGTGCTGCACTCCCTCAGTACTCACCCTCTGACAGTGCAGCACTCCTCAGTACTGAACCTCTGACAGTGCTGCACTCCCTCAGTACTGACCCTCTGACAATGCAGCACTCCCTCAGTACTGACCCTGTGACAGTGCAGCACTCCCTCAGTACTGACCCTCTGACAGTGCAGCACTCCCTCAGTACTGACCCTCTGACAGTGCAGCACTCCCTCAGTACTGACCCTCTGACAGTGCAGCACTCCCCTCAGTACTGACGCTCTGACAGTCGCAACACACTCTCAGTACTGCTCTCTGACAGTGCAGCACTCCCTCAGTACTGACCCTGTGACAGTGCAGCACTCCCTCAGTACTGACCCTCTGACAGTGCAGCACTCCCTCAGTACTGACCCTCTGACAGTGCAGCACTCCCTCAGTACTGACCCTCTGACAGTGCAGCACTCCCTCAGTACTGACGCTCTGACAGTGCAACACACTCTCAGTACTGCTCTCTGACAGTGCAGCACTCCCTCAGTACTGACCCTGTGACAGTGCAGCACTCCCTCAGTACTGACCCTCTGACAGTGCAGCACTCCCTCAGTACTGACCCTCTGACAGTGCAGCACTCCCTCAGTACTGACCCTCTGACAGTGCAGCACTCCCTCAGTACTGACTCTCTGACAGTTCAGCACTCCCTCAGTTCTGACCCTCTGACAGTGCAGCACTCCCTCAGTACTGACCCTCTGACAGTGCAGCACTCCCTCAGTACTGCCTCTCTGACAGTGCAGCACTCCCTCAGTACTGACCCTCTGACAGTTCAGCACTCCCTCAGTTCTGACCCTCTGACAGTGCAGCACTCCCTCAGTACTGACACTCTGGCAGAGCAGCACTCCCTCAGTACTGACCCTCTGACAGTGCAGCACTCCCTCAGTACGACTCTCAAACAGTGCAGCACTCCCTCAGTACTGACCCTCTGACAGTGCAGCACTCCCTCAGTACTGACCCTCTGACAGTGCAACACTCCCTCAGTGCTGACCTTCTGACAGTGCTGCTCTCCCTCAGTACTGACCCACTGACAGTGCAGCATTCTCTCAGTACTGACCCTCTGACAGTTCAGCAATCCCTCAGTACTGACCCTCTGACAGTGCATCACTCCCCCAGTACTGACCGTCTGACAGTGGAGCATTCCATCAGTACTGACCCTCTGACAGTGCAGCACTCCATCAGTACTGACTCTCTGCCAGTGCATCACTCCCTCAGTCCTGACCCTCTGACAGTGCAGCACTCCCTCGGTACTCACCGTCTGACAGTGCAGAACCCCCTCTGTCCTGACCCTCTGACAGGGCAGCACTCCCTCAGTACTGACCCTCTGACAGTGCAGCACTCCCTCAGTACTGACCCTCCGACAGTGCGGCACTCCCTCAGTACTGACCCTCTGACAGTGCAGCAGTCCCTCAGTCCGAACCGTCTGACAGTGCAGCACTCCCTCAGTACTGACCCTCTGACAGTGCGGCACTCCTTCAGTACTGACCCTCTGACAGCGCAGTACTCCCTCAGTACTGACTGTCTGACAATGCAGCACTCACTTAGTACTGACCCTCTGACAGTGCGGCACTCCCTCAGCACTTATCCTCCGACAGTCCGGCACTCCCTCAGTACTGACCCTGTGACAGTGCAGCACTCCCTCAGTACTGACTCTCTGACAGTGCAGCACTCCCTCAGTACTGACCGTCTGACAGTGCAGCATTCCCTCAGTACTGACCCTCTGACAGTGCAGCACTCCCTCAGTACTGACGCTCTGACAGTGCAACACTCTCTCAGTACTGCTCTCTGACAGTGCAGCACTCCCTCAGTACTGACCCTCTGACAGTGCAGCACTCCCTCCGTACTGACCCTCTGACAGTGCAGCACTCCCTCAGTACTGACCTTCTGTCAGTGCAGCACTCCCTCAGTACTGACCCTCTGACAGTGCAGCACTCCCTCAGTACTGACCCTCTGACAGTGCAGCACTCCCTCAGTACTGACCCTCTGACAGTGCAGCACTCCCTCAGTACTGACTCTCTGACAGTGCAGCACTCCCTCAGTACTGACCCTGTGACAGTTCAGCACTCCCTCAGTTCTGACCCTCTGACAGTGCAGCACTCCCTCAGTACTGACCCTCTGACAGTGCAGCACTCCCTCAGTACTGACTCTCTGACAGTGCAGCACTCCCTCAGTACTGACCCTCTGACAGTTCAGCACTCCCTCAGTTCTGACCCTCTGACAGTGCAGCACTCCCTCAGTACTGACCCTCTGACAGTTCAGCACTCCCTCAATACTGACCCTCTGACAGTGCAGCACTCCCTCAGTACTGACACTCTGACAGAGCAGCACTCCTTCAGTACTGACCCTCTGACAGTGCAGCACTCCCTCAGTACGACTCTCAAACAGTGCTGCACTCCCTCAGTACTGACCTTCTGACAGTGCAGCAATCCCTCAGTACTGACTCTCTGACAGTTCAGCACTCCCTCAGTTCTGACCATCTGACAGTGCAGCACTCCCTCAGTACTGACCCTCTGACAGTGCAGCACTCCCTCAGTACTGCCTCTCTGACAGTGCAGCACTCCCTCAGTACTGACCCTCTGACAGTTCAGCACTCACTCAGTTCTGACCCTCTGACAGTGCAGCACTCCCTCAATACTGACCCTCTGACAGTGTAGCACTCCCTCAGTACTGACACTCTGGCAGAGCAGCACTCCCTCAGTACTGACCCTCTGACAGTTCAGCAATCCCTCAGTACTGACCCTCTGACAGTGCATCACTCCCCCAGTACTGACCGTCTGACAGTGGAGCATTCCATCAGTACTGACCCTCTGACAGTGCAGCACTCCATCAGTACTGACTCTCTGCCAGTGCATCACTCCCTCAGTCCTGACCCTCTGACAGTGCAGCCCTCCCTCGGTACTCACCGTCTGACAGTGCAGAACCCCCTCTGTCCTGACCCTCTGACAGGGCAGCACTCCCTCAGTACTGACCCTCTGACAGTGCAGCACTCCCTCAGTACTGACCCTCTGACAGTGCAACACTCGTTCAGTACTGACTCTCTGACAGTGCAGCACTCCGTCAGTACTGACCCTCTGACAGTGCAGCACTCCCTCAGTACTGACTCTCTGACAGTGCAGCACTCCGTCAGTACTGCCCCTCTACAGTGCAGCACTCCCTCAGTACTGACACTCTGACAGAGCAGCACTCCCTCAGTAGTGACCCTCTGACAGAGCAGCACTCCCTCAGTACTGACCCTCTGACAGTGCAGCACTCCCTCAGTACTGACTCTCTGACAGTGCAGCACTCCGTCAGTACTGACCCTCTACAGTGCAGCACTCCCTCAGTACTGACACTCTGACAGAGCAGCACTCCCTCAGTAGTGACCCTCTGACAGTGCAGCACTCCCTCAGTACTGACTCTCTGACAGTGCAGCACTCCCTCAGTACTGACCCTCTGACAGTGCAGCACTCCCTCAGTACTGACCCTCTGACAGTGCAACACTCCCTCAATACTGACCCTCTGACAGTTCAACACTCCCTCAGTACTGACCCTCTGACAGTGCAGTACTCCCTCAGTACTGACCCTCTGACAGTGCAGCACTCCCTCAGTACTGACTCTCTGACAGTGCAGCACTCCCTCAGTACTGACCCTCTACAGTGCAGCACTCCCTCAGTACTGATGTCTGACAGTGCGACATTCCCTCAGTACTGACCATCTGAACTTGCAGCACTCCCTCAGTACTGACCCTCTGACAATGCAGCACTCCCTCAGTACGACTCTCAAACAGTGCAGCACTCCCTCAGTACTGACCCTCTGACAGTGCAGCACTCCCTCAGTACTGACCCTCTGACAGTGCAGCACTCCCTCAGTACGACTCTCAAACAGTGCAGCACTCCCTCAGTACTGACCCTCTGATAGTGCAGCACTCCCTCAGTACTGACCCTCTGTCAGTGCAGCACTCCCTCAGTAATGACCCTCTGACAGTGAATCACTCCCTCAGTACTGACCCTCTGACAGTGCAGCACTCCCTCAGTACTGACCCTCTGACAGTGCAGCACTCCCTCAGTACTGACCCTCTGACAGTGCAGCACTCCCTCAGTACTGACCCTCTGACAGTGCAGCAGTCCCTCAGTCCTGACCCTCTGACAGTGCAGCACTCCCTCAGTACTGATTCTCTGACAGTGCAGCAATCCCTGAGTACTGACCCTCTGACAGTGGGGCACTCCCTCAGTACTGATTCTCTAACATTGCAGCACTCCCTCAGCAATGACCCTCTGACAGTGCAGCACTCTCTCAGTACTGATCTCTGACAGTGCAGCACTCCCTCATTACTGACCCTCTGACAGTGGGGCACTCCCTCAGTACTGACCCTCTGACAATGCGACACTCCCTCAGTAATGACCATCTGAAGTTGCAGCACTCCCTCAGTACTAACTCTCTGGCTGTGCAGCAAACCTTCGGTACTAACCCTCCAACACTGCAGCACCTCCTCAATACTGACCCTCTGACAGTGCGGCACTCTCTCAGTACTGACCCTCTGACAGTGCAGAGCTCTCTCAGTACTGACCCTCTGACAGTGCAGCACTCCGTCAGTACTCACCCTCTGGCAGTCCAGCACTCTCGCAGTACTGACCCTCTGACAGTGCAGCACTCCCTCAGCACTGATCCTCTGACATTGCAGCACTCCCTCAGCAATGACCCTCTGACAGTGCAGCACTCCCTCAGTACTGATCCTCTGACAGTGCAGCACTCCCTCAGTACTGACCCTCTGACAGTGCAGCACTCCCTCAGTACTGACCCACTGACAGTGCAGCACTCCCTCAGTACTGATTCTCTGACATTGCAGCACTCCCTCAGCAATGACCCTCTGACAGTGCAGCACTCCCTCAGTACTGATTCTCTGACATTGCAGCACCCCCTCAGCACTGACCTTCTGACAGTGCAGCACTCTCTCAGTACTGACCTTCTGACAGTGCAGCCCTCCCTCAGTACTGATTCTCTGACAGTGCAGCACTCCCTCAGCAATGACCCTCTGACAGTGCAGCACTCTCTCAGTACTGATCTCTGACAGTGCAGCACTCCCTCATTACTGACCCTCTGACAGTGGGGCACTCCCTCAGTACTGACCCTCTGACAATGCGACACTCCCTCAGTAATGACCATCTGAAGTTGCAGCACTCCCTCAGTACTAACTCTCTGGCTGTGCAGGAAACCTTCGGTACTAACCCTCCAACACTGCAGCACCTCCTCAATACTGACCCTCTGACAGTGCGGCACTCTCTCAGTACTGACCCTCTGACAGTGCAGAGCTCTCTCAGTACTGACCCTCTGACAGTGCAGCACTCCGTCAGTACTCACCCTCTGGCAGTCCAGCACTCTCGCAGTACTGACCCTCTGACAGTGCAGCACTCCCTCAGCACTGATCCTCTGACATTGCAGCACTCCCTCAGCAATGACCCTCTGACAGTGCAGCACTCCCTCAGTACTGATCCTCTGACAGTGCAGCACTCCCTCAGTACTGACCCTCTGACAGTGCAGCACTCTCTCAGTACTGACCTTCTGACAGTGCAGCCCTCCCTCAGTACTGATTCTCTGACAGTGCAGCACTCCCTCAGTACTGACCCACTGACAGTGCAGCACTCCCTCAGTACTGATTCTCTGACATTGCAGCACTCCCTCAGCAATGACCCTCTAACAGTGCAGCACTCCCTCAGTACTGATTCTCTGACATTGCAGCACTCCCTCAGCAATGACCCTCTGACAGTGCAGCACTCTCTCAGTACTGACCCTCTGACAGTGCAGCACTCCCTCAATACTGATTCTCTGTCATTGCAGCACTCCCTCAGTACTGACCCTCTCACAGTGCAGCACTCACTCAGTACTGACCCTCTGACAGTGCAGCACTCCCCTCAGTACTGACCCCCTGACAGTGCTGCACTCCCTCAGTACTCACCCTCTGACAGTGCAGCACTCCCTCAGTACTGAACCTCTGACAGTGCTGCACTCCCTCAGTACTGACCCTGTGACAGTGCAGCACTCCCTCAGTACTGACCCTCTGACAGTGCAGCACTCCCTCAGTACTGACCCTCTGACAGTGCAGCACTCCCTCAGTACTGACCCTCTGACAGTGCAGCACTCCCTCAGTACTGACGCTCTGACAGTGCAACACACTCTCAGTACTGCTCTCTGACAGTGCAGCACTCCCTCAGTACTGACCCTGTGACAGTGCAGCACTCCCTCAGTACTGACCCTCTGACAGTGCAGCACTCCCTCAGTACTGACCCTCTGACAGTGCAGCACTCCCTCAGTACTGACCCTCTGACAGTGCAGCACTCCCTCAGTACTGACTCTCTGACAGTTCAGCACTCCCTCAGTTCTGACCCTCTGACAGTGCAGCACTCCCTCAGTACTGACCCTCTGACAGTGCAGCACTCCCTCAGTACTGCCTCTCTGACAGTGCAGCACTCCCTCAGTACTAACCCTCTGACAGTTCAGCACTCCCTCAGTTCTGACCCTCTGACAGTGCAGCACTCCCTCAGTACTGACACTCTGGCAGAGCAGCACTCCCTCAGTACTGACCCTCTGACAGTGCAGCACTCCCTCAGTACGACTCTCAAACAGTGCAGCACTCCCTCAGTACTGACCCTCTGACAGTGCAGCACTCCCTCAGTACTGACCCTCTGACAGTGCAACACTCCCTCAGTGCTGACCTTCTGACAGTGCTGCTCTCCCTCAGTACTGACCCACTGACAGTGCAGCATTCTCTCAGTACTGACCCTCTGACAGTTCAGCAATCCCTCAGTACTGACCCTCTGACAGTGCATCACTCCCCCAGTACTGACCGTCTGACAGTGGAGCATTCCATCAGTACTGACCCTCTGACAGTGCAGCACTCCATCAGTACTGACTCTCTGCCAGTGCATCACTCCCTCAGTCCTGACCCTCTGACAGTGCAGCACTCCCTCGGTACTCACCGTCTGACAGTGCAGAACCCCCTCTGTCCTGACCCTCTGACAGGGCAGCACTCCCTCAGTACTGACCCTCTGACAGTGCAGCACTCCCTCAGTACTGACCCTCCGACAGTGCGGCACTCCCTCAGTACTGACCCTCTGACAGTGCAGCAGTCCCTCAGTCCGAACCGTCTGACAGTGCAGCACTCCCTCAGTACTGACCCTCTGACAGTGCGGCACTCCTTCAGTACTGACCCTCTGACAGCGCAGTACTCCCTCAGTACTGACTGTCTGACAATGCAGCACTCACTTAGTACTGACCCTCTGACAGTGCGGCACTCCCTCAGCACTTATCCTCCGACAGTCCGGCACTCCCTCAGTACTGACCCTGTGACAGTGCAGCACTCCCTCAGTACTGACTCTCTGACAGTGCAGCACTCCCTCAGTACTGACCGTCTGACAGTGCAGCATTCCCTCAGTACTGACCCTCTGACAGTGCAGCACTCCCTCAGTACTGACGCTCTGACAGTGCAACACTCTCTCAGTACTGCTCTCTGACAGTGCAGCACTCCCTCAGTACTGACCCTCTGACAGTGCAGCACTCCCTCCGTACTGACCCTCTGACAGTGCAGCACTCCCTCAGTACTGACCTTCTGTCAGTGCAGCACTCCCTCAGTACTGACCCTCTGACAGTGCAGCACTCCCTCAGTACTGACCCTCTGACAGTGCAGCACTCCCTCAGTACTGACCCTCTGACAGTGCAGCACTCCCTCAGTACTGACTCTCTGACAGTGCAGCACTCCCTCAGTACTGACCCTGTGACAGTTCAGCACTCCCTCAGTTCTGACCCTCTGACAGTGCAGCACTCCCTCAGTACTGACCCTCTGACAGTGCAGCACTCCCTCAGTACTGACTCTCTGACAGTGCAGCACTCCCTCAGTACTGACCCTCTGACAGTTCAGCACTCCCTCAGTTCTGACCCTCTGACAGTGCAGCACTCCCTCAGTACTGACCCTCTGACAGTTCAGCACTCCCTCAATACTGACCCTCTGACAGTGCAGCACTCCCTCAGTACTGACACTCTGACAGAGCAGCACTCCTTCAGTACTGACCCTCTGACAGTGCAGCACTCCCTCAGTACGACTCTCAAACAGTGCTGCACTCCCTCAGTACTGACCTTCTGACAGTGCAGCAATCCCTCAGTACTGACTCTCTGACAGTTCAGCACTCCCTCAGTTCTGACCATCTGACAGTGCAGCACTCCCTCAGTACTGACCCTCTGACAGTGCAGCACTCCCTCAGTACTGCCTCTCTGACAGTGCAGCACTCCCTCAGTACTGACCCTCTGACAGTGCAGCACTCCCTCAGTACGACTCTCAAACAGTGCAGCAATCCCTCAGTACTGACCCTCTGACAGTGCAGCACTCCCTCAGTAATGAGCTTCTGACAGTGCAACACTCCCTCAGTGCTGACCTTCTGACAGTGCTGCACTCCCTCAGTACTGACCCTCTGACAGTGCAGCATTCTCTCAGTACTGACCCTCTGACAGTGCATCACTCCCCCAGTACTGACCGTCTGACACTGGAGCATTCCATCAGTACTGACCCTCTGACAGTGCAGCACTCCCTCAGTACTGACCCTCTGACAGTGCAGCACTCCCTCAGTACTGACCCTCTGAAAGTGCAGCGCTCCGTCAGTACTGACCCTCTGACAGTGCAGCACTCCCTCAGTACTGACACTCTGACAGTGCAGCACTCCATCAGTGTAGACCCTCTGACAGTGCCGCACTCCCCCAGTACTGACCATCTGAACGTGCAGCACTCCCTCAGTACTGACCCGCTGACAGTGCAGCACCCCCTCAGTACTGACACTCTGACAGTGCAGCACTCCCTCAGTACTGACCATCTGAACGTGCAGCACTCCCTCAGTACTGACCCCCTGACAGTGCAGCACTCCCTCAGTACTCACCCTCTAACAGTGCAGCACTCCCTCAGTCCGAACTGTCTGACAGTGCAGCACTCCCTCAGTACTGACCCTCCGACAGTGCGGCACTCCCTCAGTACTGACCCTCTGACAGTGCAGCAATCCCTCAGTCCGAACCGTCTGACAGTGCAGCACTCCCTCAGTACTGACCCTCTGACAGTGCGGCACTCCCTCCGTACTGACCCCCTGACAGTGCAGCACTCCCTCAGTACTCACCCTCTAACAGTGCAGCACTCCCTCAGTCCGAACCGTCTGACAGTGCAGCACTCCCTCAGTACTGACCCTCTGACAGTGCGGCACTCCCTCAGTACTGACCCTCTGACAGTGCAGCAATCCCTCAGTCCGAACCGTCTGACAGTGCGGCACTCCCTCAGCACTTATCCTCCGACAGTCCGGCACTCCCTCAGTACTGACCCTGTGACAGTGAAGCACTCCCTCAGTACTGACCCTCTGACAGTGCAGCACTCCCTCAGTACTGACCCTCTGACAGAGCAGCCCTCCTGCAGTTACTGACTCTCTGACAGTGCAGCACTCCCTCAGTACTGACCCTCTGACAGTGCAGCATTCCCTCAGTACTGACCCTCTGACAGTGCAGCACTCCCTCATTACTGACGCTCTGACAGTGCAACACTCTCTCAGTACTGCTCTCTGACAGTGCAGCACTCCCTCAGTACTGACCCTGTGACAGTGCAGCACTCCCTCAGTACTGACCCTCTGACAGTGCAGCACTCCCTCAGTACTGACCCTCTGACAGTGCAGCACTCCCTCAGTACTGACCCTCTGACAGTGCAGCACTCCCTCAGTACTGACCCTCTGACAGTGCAGCACTCCCTCAGTACTGACTCTCTGACAGTGCAGCACTCCCTCAGTACTGACCCTCTGACAGTTCAGCACTCCCTCAGTTCTGACCCTCTGACAGTGCAGCACTCCCTCAGTACTGACCATCTGACAGTGCAGCACTCCCTCAGTACTGACTCTCTGACAGTTCAGCACTCCCTCAATACTGACCCTCTGACAGTGCAGCACTCCCTCAGTACTGACTCTCTGACAGTGCAGCACTCCCTCAGTACTGACCCTCTGACAGTTCAGCACTCCCTCAGTACTGACCCTCTGACAGTTCAGCACTCCCTCATTTCTGACCCTCTGACAGTGCAGCACTCCCTCAGTACTGACCCTCTGACAGTTCAGCACTCCCTCAATACTGACCCTCTGACAGTGCAGCACTCCCTCAGTACTGACACTCTGACAGAGCAGCACTCCCTCAGTACTGACCCTCTGACAGTGCAGCACTCCCTCAGTACGACTCTCAAACAGTGCTGCACTCCCTCAGTACTGACCTTCTGACAGTGCAGCACTCCCTCAGTACTGACTCTCTGACAGTTCAGCACTCCCTCAGTTCTGACCCTCTGACAGTGCAGCACTCCCTCAGTACTGACCCTCTGACAGTGCAGCACTCCCTCAGTACTGACCCTCTGACAGTTCAGCACTCCCTCAGTTCTGACCCTCTGACAGTGCAGCACTCCCTCAGTACTGACCCTCTGACAGTTCAGCACTCCCTCAATACTGACCCTCTGTCAGTGTAGCACTCCCTCAGTACTGACACTCTGGCAGAGCAGCACTCCCTCAGTACTGACCCTCTGACAGTGCAGCACTCCCTCAGTACGACTCTCAAACAGTGCAGCACTCCCTCAGTACTGACCCTCTGACAGTGCAGCACTCCCTCAGTACTGACCCTCTGACAGTGCAACACTCCCTCAGTGCTGACCTTCTGACAGTGCAGCACTCCCTCAGTACTGACCCTCTCACAGTTCAGCAATCCCTCAGTACTGACCCTCTGACAGTGCATCACTCCACCAGTACTGACCGTCTGACAGTGGAGCATTCCATCAGTACTGACCCTCTGACAGTGCAGCACTCCATCAGTACTGACTCTCTGCCAGTGCATCACTCCCTCACTCCTGACCCTCTGACAGTGCAGCACTCCCTCGGTACTCACCGTCTGACAGTGCAGAACCCCCTCAGTCCTGACCCTCTGACAGGGCAGCACTCCCTCAGTACTGACCCTCTGACAGTGCAGCACTCCCTCAGTACTGACCCTCTGACAGTGCAGCGCTCCATCAGTACTGACCCTCTACAGTGCAGCACTCCCTCAGTACTGACACTCTGACAGTGCAGCACTCCATCAGTGTAGACCCTCTGACAGTGCCGCACTCCCCCAGGACTGACTATCTGAACGTGCAGCACTCCCTCAGTACTGACCCCCTGACAGTGCAGCACCCCCTCAGTACTGACCCTCTGACAGTGCAGCACTCCCTCAGTACTGACCATCTGAACGTGCAGCACTCCCTCAGTACTGACCCCCTGACAGTGCAGCACTCCCTCAGTACTCACCCTCTAACAGTGCAGCACTCCCTCAGTACTGACCCTCTGACAGTGCAGCACTCCCTCAGTATTGACCCTCCGACAGTGCGGCACTCCCTCAGTACTGACCCTCTGACAGTGCAGCAGTCCCTCAGTCCGAACCGTCTGACAGTGCAGCACTCCCTCAGTACTGACCCTCTGACAGTGCAGCAGTCCCTCAGTCCAAACCGTCTGACAGTGCAGCACTCCCTCAGTACTGACCCTCTGACAGCGCAGTACTCCCTCAGTACTGACTGTCTGACAATGCAGCACTCACTTAGTACTGACCCTCTGACAGTGCGGCACTCCCTCAGCACTTATCCTCCGACAGTCCGGCACTCCCTCAGTACTGACCCTGTGACAGTGCAGCACTCCCTCAGTACTGACCCTCTGACAGTGCAGCACTCCCTCAGTACTGACCCTCAGACAGAGCAGCCCTCCTGCAGTTACTGACTCTCTGACAGTGCAGCACTCCCTCAGTACTGACCCTCTGACACTGCAGCATTCCCTCAGTACTGACCCTCTGACAGTGCAGCACTCCCTCAGTACTGACTCTCTGACAGTGCAGCACTCCCTCAGTACTGACCCTCTGACAGTGCAGCACTCCCTCAGTACTGACTCTCTGACAGTGCAGCACTCCCTCAGTACTGACCCTCTGACAGTTCAGCACTCCCTCAGTTCTGACCCTCTGACAGTGCAGCACTCCCTCAGTACTGACCTTCTGACAGTGCAGCACTCCCTCAGTACTGACTCTCTGACAGTGCAGCACTCCCTCAGTACTGACCCTCTGACAGTTCAGCACTCCCTCAGTTCTGACCCTCTGACAGTGCAGCACTCCCTCAGTGCTGACCCTCTGACAGATCAGCACTCCCTCAATACTGACCCTCTGACAGTGCAGCACTCCATCAGTACTGACACTCTGACAGAGCAGCACTCCCTCAGTACTGACCCTCTGACAGTGCAGCACTCCCTCAGTACGACTCTCAAACAGTGCTGCACTCCCTCAGTACTGACCCTCTGACAGTGCAAGACTCCCTCAGTACTGACCCTCTGACAGTGCAGCACTCCCTCAGTACTGACCCTCTGACAGTGCATCACTCCCTCAGTACTGACCCTCTGACAGTGCAGAACCCCCTCAGTACTGACCCTCTGACAGTGCAGCACTCCCTCGGTACTCACCATCTGACAGTGCAGAACCCCCTCAGTACTGACCCTCTGACAGTGCAGCACTCCCTCGGTACTCACCATCTGACAGTGCAGAACCCCCTCAGTCCTGACCCTCTGACAGGGCAGCACTCCCTCAGTACTGACCCTCTGACAGTGCAGCACTCCCTCAGTACTGACCCTCTGACAGTGCAGCGCTCCGTCAGTACTGACCCTCTGACCGTGCAGCACTCCCTCAGTCCGAACTGTCTGACAGTGCAGCACTCCCTCAGTACTGACCCTCTGACAGTGCGGCACTCCCTCAGTACTGACCCTCTGACAGCGCAGTACTCCCTCAGTACTGACTGTCTGACAGTGCAGCACTCCCTCAGTACTGACCCTCTGACAGTGCAGCACTCCCTCAGTACTGACCCTCTCACAGTTCAGCAATCCCTCAGTACTGACCCTCTGACAGTGCATCACTCCACCAGTACTGACCGTCTGACAGTGGAGCATTCCATCAGTACTGACCCTCTGACAGTGCAGCACTCCATCAGTACTGACTCTCTGCCAGTGCATCACTCCCTCACTCCTGACCCTCTGACAGTGCAGCACTCCCTCGGTACTCACCGTCTGACAGTGCAGAACCCCCTCAGTCCTGACCCTCTGACAGGGCAGCACTCCCTCAGTACTGACCCTCTGACAGTGCAGCACTCCCTCAGTACTGACCCTCTGACAGTGCAGCGCTCCATCAGTACTGACCCTCTACAGTGCAGCACTCCCTCAGTACTGACACTCTGACAGTGCAGCACTCCATCAGTGTAGACCCTCTGACAGTGCCGCACTCCCCCAGGACTGACTATCTGAACGTGCAGCACTCCCTCAGTACTGACCCCCTGACAGTGCAGCACCCCCTCAGTACTGACCCTCTGACAGTGCAGCACTCCCTCAGTACTGACCATCTGAACGTGCAGCACTCCCTCAGTACTGACCCCCTGACAGTGCAGCACTCCCTCAGTACTCACCCTCTAACAGTGCAGCACTCCCTCAGTACTGACCCTCTGACAGTGCAGCACTCCCTCAGTATTGACCCTCCGACAGTGCGGCACTCCCTCAGTACTGACCCTCTGACAGTGCAGCAGTCCCTCAGTCCGAACCGTCTGACAGTGCAGCACTCCCTCAGTACTGACCCTCTGACAGTGCAGCAGTCCCTCAGTCCAAACCGTCTGACAGTGCAGCACTCCCTCAGTACTGACCCTCTGACAGCGCAGTACTCCCTCAGTACTGACTGTCTGACAATGCAGCACTCACTTAGTACTGACCCTCTGACAGTGCGGCACTCCCTCAGCACTTATCCTCCGACAGTCCGGCACTCCCTCAGTACTGACCCTGTGACAGTGCAGCACTCCCTCAGTACTGACCCTCTGACAGTGCAGCACTCCCTCAGTACTGACCCTCAGACAGAGCAGCCCTCCTGCAGTTACTGACTCTCTGACAGTGCAGCACTCCCTCAGTACTGACCCTCTGACACTGCAGCATTCCCTCAGTACTGACCCTCTGACAGTGCAGCACTCCCTCAGTACTGACTCTCTGACAGTGCAGCACTCCCTCAGTACTGACCCTCTGACAGTGCAGCACTCCCTCAGTACTGACTCTCTGACAGTGCAGCACTCCCTCAGTACTGACCCTCTGACAGTTCAGCACTCCCTCAGTTCTGACCCTCTGACAGTGCAGCACTCCCTCAGTACTGACCTTCTGACAGTGCAGCACTCCCTCAGTACTGACTCTCTGACAGTGCAGCACTCCCTCAGTACTGACCCTCTGACAGTTCAGCACTCCCTCAGTTCTGACCCTCTGACAGTGCAGCACTCCCTCAGTGCTGACCCTCTGACAGATCAGCACTCCCTCAATACTGACCCTCTGACAGTGCAGCACTCCATCAGTACTGACACTCTGACAGAGCAGCACTCCCTCAGTACTGACCCTCTGACAGTGCAGCACTCCCTCAGTACGACTCTCAAACAGTGCTGCACTCCCTCAGTACTGACCCTCTGACAGTGCAAGACTCCCTCAGTACTGACCCTCTGACAGTGCAGCACTCCCTCAGTACTGACCCTCTGACAGTGCATCACTCCCTCAGTACTGACCCTCTGACAGTGCAGAACCCCCTCAGTACTGACCCTCTGACAGTGCAGCACTCCCTCGGTACTCACCATCTGACAGTGCAGAACCCCCTCAGTACTGACCCTCTGACAGTGCAGCACTCCCTCGGTACTCACCATCTGACAGTGCAGAACCCCCTCAGTCCTGACCCTCTGACAGGGCAGCACTCCCTCAGTACTGACCCTCTGACAGTGCAGCACTCCCTCAGTACTGACCCTCTGACAGTGCAGCGCTCCGTCAGTACTGACCCTCTGACCGTGCAGCACTCCCTCAGTCCGAACTGTCTGACAGTGCAGCACTCCCTCAGTACTGACCCTCTGACAGTGCGGCACTCCCTCAGTACTGACCCTCTGACAGCGCAGTACTCCCTCAGTACTGACTGTCTGACAGTGCAGCACTCCCTCAGTACTGACCCTCTGACAGTGCAGCACTCCCTCAGTACTGACGCTCTGACAGTGCAACACTCTCTCAGTACTGCTCTCTGACAGTGCAGCACTCCCTCAGTACTGACCCTGTGACAGTGCAGCACTCCCTCAGTACTGACCCTCTGACAGTGCAGCACTCCCTCAGTACTGACCCTCTGACAGTGCAGCCCTCCCTCAGTACTGACCCTCTGACAGTGCAGCACTCCCTCAGTACTGACCCTCTGACAGTGCAGCACTCCCTCAGTACTGACTCTCTGACAGTGCAGCACTCCCTCAGTACTGACCCTCTGACATTGCAGCACTCCCTCAGTACTGACCCTCTGACAGTGCAGCACTCCCTCAGTACTGACTCTCTGACAGTGCAGCACTCCCTCAGTACTGACCCTCTGACAGTGCAGCACTCCCTCAGTACTGACTCTCTGACAGTGCAGCACTCCCTCAGTACTGACCCTCTGACATTGCAGCACTCCCTCAGTACTGACCCTCTGACAGTGCAGCACTCCCTCAGTACTGACTCTCTGACAGTGCAGCACTCCCTCAGTACTGACCCTCTGACAGTGCAGCACTCCCTCAGTACTGACCCTCTGACAGTTCAGCACTCCCTCAGTTCTGACCCTCTGACAGTGCAGCACTCCCTCAGTACTGATCCTCTGACAGTTCAGCACTCCCTCAATACTGACCCTCTGACAGTGCAGCACTCCCTCAGTACTGACACTCTGACAGAGCAGCACTCCCTCAGTACTGTCCCTCTGACAGTGCAGCACTCCCTCAGTACGACTCTCAAACAGAGCAGCACTCCCTCAGTACTGTCCCTCTGACAGTGCAGCACTCCCTCAGTACGACTCTCAAACAGTGCAGCACTCCCTCAGTACTGACCTTCTGACAGTGCAGCACTCCCTCAGTACTGACCCTCTGACAGTGCAGCATTCTCTCAGTACTGACCCTCTGACAGTGCATCACTCCCTCAGTACTGACCGTCTGACAGTGCAGAACCCCCTCAGTACTGACCCTCTGACAGTGGAGTGCTCCATCAGTACTGACCCTCTGACAGTGCAGCACTCCATCAGTACTGACTCTCTGCCAGTGCATCACTCCCTCAGTCCTGACCCTCTGACAGTGCAGCACTCCCTCGGTACTCACCGTCTAACAGTGCAGAACCCCCTCAGTCCTGACCCTCTGACAGTGCAGCACTCCCTCAGTACTGACCCTTTACAGTGCAGCACTCCCTCAGTACTGACCCTCTGACAGTGCAGCGCTCCGTCAGTACTGACCCTTTACAGTGCAGCACTCCCTCAGTACTGACCATCTGAACGTGCAGCACTCCCTCAGTACTGACACTCTGACAGTGCAGCACTCCCTCAGTACTGACCCTCTGACAGTGCAGCACTCCCTCTGTAATGACCCTCTGACAGTGCAGCACTCCCTCAGTACTGACCCTCTGACAGTGCACCACTCCCTCAGTACTGACCCTCTGACCGTGCAGCACTCCCTCAGTAATGACCCTCTGACAGTGAAGCACTCCCTCGGTACTGACCCTCTGACAGTGCTGTACTCCCTCAGTACTGACCCTCTGACAATGCAGCACTCCCTCAGTACTGACCCTCTGACAGTGCAGCACTCCCTCAGTACTGACCCTCTGACAGTGCAGCACTCCCTCAGTACTAACCCTCCAGCATTGTTGCATTCCACAGTAGAGTGCAGGTTAGAGAAGTTATGAACCTAATGACTGCGACAGCATTTTTCCTCCTGTAATCTTACCAGATTTTTATCATGTTATGGGTGTATAGTTAAACACCTGGAAGGGGTCATGACCTGGGATGTTTACTTATACATCTGTATAGCAAAGTTCTTTAGTACAATTTTAACTGTGTAACTGTAATCTTGTGCGTTTGTATCTTCCCTTTTTTACTAAGTTTTTCCCTCCTTTATCAAATTCCCCAAAGTGTTACTATTACAAAAAGTGCAGAGAAGGTTCACAAGGATGTTGCTGGGACTTGAGAAGCTGAATTACAGAAAGTGATTGAATAGGTTAGGACTTTATTCCCTGCAGTGTCGAAGAATGAGGGGAGATTTGATAGAGGTGTATAAGATTTTGATGGTTACAAATAGAGTGAATGCAAAGCAGGCTTTTTCCACTGAGGTTAGGGGAGAAAAAAACCAGAGGGCATGGGTTAGGGGTGAAAGGAGAAAAGTTTAAAGGGAATATTAGGGGGGGCTTCTTCACACAGAGAGTGGTGGGAGTGTGGAATGAGCTGCCGGATAAAGTGATAAATGCAGGGTCACTTTTAACATTTAAGAAAAACTTGGAGGGTTCATGAATGAGAGGGGTGAGGAGGGATATGGTCCAAGAGCAGGTCAGTGGGACTAGGCAAAAAATGGTTCGGCTCAGACAAGAAGGGCCAAAAGGCCTGTTTCTGAGCTGTAATTTTCAATGGTTCTATGGACTTCTTTGCTACTGAGGTCAGCGCTTTCTTGTCATTTCTGGAATACAAAAGTTTGATGGGGGGGGTGGGGAACATCGTGGGGTGGGGGCTCTCTGCAAAAATGGTCTGGAATGGAAGGCCTGGCACTCACCAGACATTAAAGGGGGTGGATTTGTGGGTGGGGGGAGGGGGACATAGAACATAGAACATTACAGCGCAGAACAGGCCCTTCGGCCCACGATGTTGCGCCGACCAGTTACAAAAACAATGACCCACTAGCCTAAACCAATCCCTTTTCATCCATAAACCTATCCACAGATCTCTTAAACGCCCCCAAACTAGGTGCATTTACAACTGCAGCAGGCAGGGCATTCCAGTCCCTCACCACTCTCTGGGTAAAGAACCTACCCCTGACATCAGTCCTATAACTACCCCCCCTTAATTTAAAGTCGTGCCCCCTCGTGCTAGCTTTCTCCATCCTAGGTAAAAGGCTATCACTATCTACCCTGTCTAAACCTCTAATCATCTTATATGTTTCAATGAGGTCCCCTCTTAGCCGCCTTCTTTCCAGCGAAAACAACCCCAAATCTCTCAGTCTCTCCTCATAGGATCTCCCCTCCATACCAGGCAACATCCTGGTAAACCTCCTCTGCACCCTCTCCAAAGCCTCCACATCCATGGCAGGCGAGTGCAGTTAAGCAGGGACTGCTGATGCAGGAGACCACCTTCCTGCCCCTCTCCTCCCCCCCCCCCACCCCCCGCAATGCCTGAACCTGCTTATATTAAGAACATAAGAAATGGGAGCAGGAGGAGGCCATCTAGCCCTTTAAGCCTGCCCCGCCATTCAATAAGATCATGGCTGATCTGAAGTGGATCGCTTTCCCGCCTTCTCCCCATAACCCTCAATTCCCCTGTCTATCAGAAATCTGTATTCAGACACACCCTGCCCTCCCCATACACAAAATCTCTTTCCACCATCCTGAAAAGTAATGATGGGTAGTCAACCATAAGGAACAGGAGCAGAAGTAGGCCATTTAGTTCACCAGGTCTGCTCTGTCATTCAGTGAGATCATGACTGATCTGATGTAGAACATAGAACGTAGAACATGGGCGGCACGGTAGCACAGTGGTTAGCACTGCTGCTTCACAGCTCCAGGGTCCTGGGTTCGATTCCCAGCTGGGGTCACTGTCTGTGTGGAGTTTGCACATTCTCCTCGTGTCTGCATGGGTTTCCTCCGGGTACTCCAGTTTCCTCCCACAGTCCAAAGATGTGCGGATTAGGTTGATTGGCCACGCTAAGAAATTGCCCCTTAGTGTCCTGGAATGAGTAGGTTCGATGGATTAGTGGGTATAAACTGTAGGGATATGGGGGTGGGGCTTGTGTGGGATTGTTCTCAGTGCAGACTCGATGGGCTGAAGGGCCTCTTTCTGCACTGTCGTGTTCTATGAACACCACAGCTCAGACAGGCCCTTCGGCTCACAAGTTGCACTGATCATATCCACACCTATCAGGCCTGTCTATGACCTTAAATCTCATGTACTCATCCAGAAGTCTCTTAAAAGACCCCAGCAAGTTCGCCTCTACCGACGGCAGCCAATTCCACCACCCTCTGAGTGTAGTGGGTGATCAACTCCGTTTTCCCACCTTATCCCCATAACCTTTGGTTTCCTTCCTGATTGAAAATCCTCCTAACCTGGTGTTGTGACACTTCTTGCTATCTCAGCCTTGAACACACTTAACGACGCAGACAGTATAAATCTCTGCAGTAAAGAATTCCACAGATTTGCCACCCTCTGAGAGAAGAAATTCTTCCTCAACTCTATCTTAAACGGGCGACGCCTGACTCTGAGATACTGCCCTCTGGTCCTAGACTCTCTCCCAAGAGGAAACAACCTCTCAGCAACTACCCTGACAATCCCCCTGAGAATCCTTTAGAATCACAGAACCCTACAGGGTAGAAAGAGGCCCTTCAGCCCATCGAGTCTGCACCAAACACAATCCCACCCAGGCCCCACCCCCATATCCCTCCATATTAGACCCACTAATCCCTCTAACCTCCACATCCCTGGACACTAAGGGGCCATTTCTTAGCATGGCCAATCAACCTAACCCGCACATCTTTGTACAGTGGGAGTGAACCGGAGCACCCGGAGGAAACCCACGCAGACACGAGGAGAATGTGCAAACTCCACACAGACAGTGACCTGAGCCGGGAATCGAACTCAGGACCCTGGAGCTGTGAAGCAGCAGCGTGCCGCCCCCTTATCCCTCACTAAGATCACCCCTCATTCTTCTAAACTCCAATAAGTTCAGGCCCAACTACTTGCCTCAAAAGAAAATCCCTCCACACCCAGAATCAACCCAGTGAACCTTGTCTGGACTGCCTCTTATTGCCAGTATATCTTTCCCTTAGGTAAGGGGACCAAAACCATTCACAGTGTTATTATGGAATGTGTGAAATTGAGGGTGGAATTCGGGAATGTGTGTAAAGAGACAGTGAAACTAGGGAACATGTGTAAATAGAAAGGGGAATTAGGGAGTGTGTGTAAAGAATGAGTGTAATCAGGGAGTGTGTGTAAATAGAAAGTGAAATTGAGGAGTGTGTGTTAAGAGTGAGTGGAATTAGGAAGTGTGTGTAAATAGAAAGTGGAATGAGGGAGTGGCTATAGATAGAATGGAATTAGGGAGTGTGTGTAAAGAGTGAGTGGAATTAGGGAGTGTGTGTAAATAGAAAGTGGAATTAGGGAGTGGATGTAGATAGAATGGAATTAGGGAGTGTGTGTAAAGAGTGGGTGGGATAAGGGAATGTGTGTTAACAGAAAGATGAATTAACGAAGGTGAGTAAATATAGTGAGGAATTTGGGAGTGTGTGTAAATAGAGAGTGGAAATAGGGAGTGTGTATCAAGCAAAGGGGGAATTAAGTATGTGTGTAAATGGAACTTGAAATTAAGGACATGTGTAAAAAGGGAGTTGACTAAGGAAGCATGTGTAAGTAGAGAGCAGAATTAGGGAGTGTGTGTAAATTGAAAGAGGAACTAGGGAGCATGCCTGAAAAGAGAGTGCAATAAATTGCATTTGTTGCATTTGAAATATAATTAGGGAGCAATCTGTAAATAGAGAGTGGAATTAGGGAGCGTCTATAAATTGAGTGAGAATTAGAGAATGTGTGTAAATAGGGAATGGACTTGGGGAGCATGTGTAAATCAAAGGCAATATTATGGGATGTGTATTAATAGAGAGTGGAATGTGTAAAAGAGAGAGAAATTAAGAAGTATGTAAATACAGAGAGTGGAATTAGTGTGTCTGTTTAAAATGAGAGTAAATTAGAGAGTGTGTGTAAATAGAAAGTCGATTAGGGAGTGTGTGTAAAGACAGAGTGGAGTAAGGGTATGTGTGTTAACAGAAAGTGGAATTAGTATGCGTGAGTAAAAAGAGTGAGGGATGTGGGAGCATGTGTAAAGAGAGAGTGCACTTAGGGAGCATTTGTAAATAAAATGGAATTAGGGAGCATGTATACTTAGAGAGTGGAGTTAGGGTTTGTGTGTAAATAGAGACTGGACTTAGGGAGCATCTGTAAATAGCTAGTGGAATTAGGGAGCATCTGTAAATTGAGAGTTGAACTCGGGAATGTGTGTAAATAGGCAGTGAAAATAGGGAGTGTGTGTAAATAGGAAGTGAAATAAGAAGCGTGAGTAAATAGAATGGATCTGATACGGGAGTGCAGAAACGGGGAGTGTGTGTAAATAGATAGTGGAATTAGGGAGTGCGTGCAAAGAAGAGTTAGGTAGTTTGTGTAAATACAGAGTGAAGTTAGGGAGCATTTGCAAATAGAGAATGTAATTAAGGAGTGTGTGTAAATAGTGTGTGGAGTTAGAGTACGTGTGTAAATAGAGAGTGAAATTATGGAGCGTCTGTAAGCAAAGTGGTTTTAGAGAGCTTCTGTAAATAATCAAGGAGCATGTGTAAATAGACAGTGAACTTTTAGAAGGCCTGTAAATAGGAAGTGGTCTTAAACAGGGAGTGAATCTAGGGAGCATGTGTAAATCGAAAGAGGCATTATGAAATGTGTACAAATTCAGGGTGGAATAACAGCATGTGCTAAAATAAAGAGTGTAATTAGGGATTGTGTTGTGACACTGCTGTGCTACTGTATTTTTAATCATGCTGTCTGCTGTTATAAGCAGCTTTGTTTATTTCACTGTTGCCAAGTTGTCTGCTTAGAATCCTTATATTGCTGCTTCAATGGTTTAAATGGGGATTTGTTTATTTTTACTCTGGGCCTTATGCAGTGCCTGTATTTTATGACCTTTTGCTTTGTTGGGGGAACAATGATTGACAGGCCAGGTGACAGTTCTTTCAGTCCTGTTTGGGCTGTTTTAGTTTAGAAGGTGTTTGAACATTAGGATGAATGGCAGTGTTTCTCTCTCTCTCCCTGGTATTGTAAATTCCGCTGGCTAGCAGGAAGCAGATCTTCTTAACTTTCCAGGGTGAGAATTCTGTCTCTGGCTGAAAGCTGGAGGCCAGTGGTGGCATTCTCTCTACCTTGAAAGTTGCTGGCCAGCCAGAGTTTCAATTCTCCAAACAAAAGGACTAAGTTCCAGCATCGTGCGAGCATTTATATTTTCTGTGGAGGTTTTGTTTTGAAGAAGATTTGTTTGGAATGTGTCTGGGCCCATTCCCCGCGATCCCCAATCTCTAATGCAGTATTTAATAAATACTGCAGTACTGTTACCCCTTTTAATTGTATTGTTTGGTGAGTGGCCTGCAATGGGAAATTAGTTATGGTAGCTTTCTATGGTAAATAGAAAGTTCACTGTCTATTTACATATACTCCTTGATTATTTACAGAAGCTCTCTAAAACCACTTTGCTTACAGACACTCCATAATTTCACTCTCTATTTACACACGTACTCTAACTCCACACACTATTTACACACACTCCTTAATTACATTCTCTATTTGCAAATGCTCCCTAACTTCACTCTGAATTTACAAACGCTACCTAACTCTTCTTTCATAGAACATAGAACACTACAGCGCAAACAGGCCCTTCGGCCCACAAGTTGCGCCGATCACATCTATACCTACTAAGCCATAGACCTATCTTGAACCCCCAATCCCATTAGATCCCATGTACTCATCCAGAAGTCTTTTAAAAGACCCCAGCGAGTTCGCCTTTACCACCACCGACGGCAGCCGATTCCACTCACTCATCACCCTCTGAGTGAAAAACTTACCCCTAACATCTCCTCTGTACCTGCTCCCCAGCACCTTAAATCTGTGTCCTCTCATAGCGACCATTTCAGCCCTGGGAAATAGCCTCTGAGAATCCACCCTATCTATTCCTCTCAACATTTTATAGACCTCTATCAGGTCACCTCTCAACCTTCGCCTCTCCAGGGAGAAGAATCCCAGCTCCCTCAACCTATCTTCATAAGGCATGCCACCCATTCCGGGCAACATCCTTGTAAATCTCCTCTGCACTCTCTCAATACCTTCCACATCCTTCCTGTAGTGAGGCAACCAGAACTGCGCACAGTACTCCAAGTGGGGCCTGACAAGGGTCTTATAAAGTTGCAGCATTACCTCCCAACTCCTAAACTCAATCCCTTGATTAATGAAGGCCAGTACACCATACGCCTTCTTGACCACATCCTCCACTTGCGAGGCTGATTTAAGAGTCCTGTGGACCCGGACCCCAAGGTCCTTCTGCTCTTCAACACAGCTAAGACTCCTACCCTTGATATTGTACTCCTACACCGTGTTGGTCCTGCCAAAATGGACCACTACACATTTATCCACATTGAAGTCCATCTGCCACTTCTCCGCCCAGTCTTGCATCCTATCTATGTCTCGCTGCAAGTTCTGACATCCCTCAAGACCATCCACAACACCACCAACCTTCATATCGTCGGCGAACTTACTAACCCATCCCTCCACTTCCTCATCCAGGTCATTTATGAAAATGACAAACAGCAAGGGCCCTTTGCGTGGCTATTTAGTTCTGCTACTCAGGGTAGTGCAAAAGTATGTCTTTGCCGCACCCCCCCCTCCCCCCCCAAAACCCCATCCCCACCCATCCCCATATACATTCACATGACTTCACTTAAGAAATACTATTGTCCGTAGCGCCCTTATTTTTGTTGGGTTGCTCAACTTATGGTTCTGAAAGCCTGACATGTATCTTCTCTAACTATTGGGTTAAACAAAATAATACTCACCCATCTAGGTGACGTGTCTTGCGATTGGAATCCGATAAATGACCCTGCTCGCAATGCCAATTTCTGTTGGCGTTTTTCAGAGACATATGTATTACGCTGGCTTTCTTGTGAGAGATTTCTCTTTATTAATTACAGCTTAGCAAATACAAAGATTTCACGGAGACAGTAATTCTGGTGGAAGACATACTTTATTGTTTCCCTGGCCTGGTTCACACAAGTAGGAGAATGATTTGGGGCAGCCCAACTGATTCTAAATTGCATTGTTTATCGTCGTACAATTACAGTTTTTCAAAAGTCATTTACCCAGATGTTTGCTCATCCTAGCCGGATGTGAGCCACTTACTAGTATGAATCATTTACCTTGGCCGACTCTCATCTGGCAACATGAGAGTTTGTAGGGTTTAAAAGTTCTTTCCCCACTGCCTCCTAGCAATCCAAATACGTAGGTCGATAGAGTTCAAAAGTTCCTTTTCCACTGTCTACTTTGCAAGCCTTTATCAGTTAATTTGAATTATTCTATTCATTCTACAGTCCGGGAAGCTTGTACTTTGTAAAGCTGATAAGATAGTTCTCAGTCGCTGTATTGTTTTCAAGGAATGTGGTTCTTCTTGTTCAGCTGTATCCCATCATGGCCTAGAGTGTCATTAGCCAAGGTGTATGCCTTTAATACAGGATACAATATGATTTTCAAACAAAAATGTTTAAATTCTCTAACAGTGGTTGTGTGTTTCTATGCCAACTGTACCTTTGTAACTCCAGGTACTTTGTACTTTTTCAATATTATATTCACTCGCTATTAGTTTATCTTAATCTTTAGTCTTTTTAGTCCCAGGTTATCCTAAACCCTGCAAATATATTCCCCACAACCCCCAATCTTGGCCCTTGGCCAGCCCAAGATTAGGCCATGTTTTTAAGTAAATATTGTCGACTCTTGAATAGTTATTTGGCATTCAGGATCCTCTTTTCTCCACACTTATCGCACACTTATTATTGTAGCCGCCCCCCCCACCCCCCGTGTACACTTGTGCACAGCAGCATTTGAGCAGGTACAGAATTACAGTGAATGCTAGGATCATGATGAAAATATAATACAAGTTCTTGTGTCATTGACGTTCCCAGGGACCCCTCGCCAGCCTGAAGTCCAACCCCCGAGCGTGATGGTTTAAGCCTGCTTGAGTTTCTCAAATTCTTTTTAATGTGAGCTGCTGGATTAGTTATGGACTCTGAATTATCCGGTATATATGCGCAACACTCTGACCCAATTACAACATATGTTCCACCCTTGGCTACCAAGATAAAGTCCAGTGCCATACGATGCTGAAATATCACAGCGTGCGTAGCAACTATCTCATCACTGAGTTCAGTAAGGCTGTATCACTGACAACTTTTTCCAGGATTGATATTAGATTATTGTGATAGAACCCCTACGTACAAAAGGAGGTCATTTAGCCCATTGAATCTGCACCGACCACATCCCCCCACCATAGCCCATGCATTTACCTTGCTGGTTCTCCTGACACTAACTGGCAATTTAGCACAGCCCAACAATCTAACCCGCACATCTTTGGACTGTGAGGGGAAACTAGAGCACCCGGAGGAAACCCGCGCAGACACGGGGAGAATATGCAAACTCCACACGCACATCGTCACCCAAGCCAGGAATCGAACCCGGGTCCCTGGCATTGTGAGGCTGCAGTGCTAACCACTGTGCCACCATTCTTTGTCTTCTTGCCTTAACATCCCAATCCCATACTAGGGGAGCATCATTCCAAAGTAGTGTTCTAATAGCATATCACACTGATATCTCATCAAAGAAGGAAAGCGAGGAGAATTATAAATGTATGGGACTACATATAGTCCTACATATAGACCACTACAAATAGTCATCACGAGGGAAGAGGTGTTGGGACTTTTAGACACTATAAAGACAGACAAATCTCCGGGGCCTGATGGCATCTATCCTAGGCTGCTAAGGGAGGTGAGGGATGAAATTGCTGGGCCTCTGACGCAAATCTTTGTCTCTTCTTTGGACACAGGTGAGGTCCCAGAGGATTGGCGGATTGCAAATGTTGTACCGTTGTTTAAGAAGGGTCAGAGGGATAACCCAGGGAACTATAGGCCAGTGAGCTTGACTTCAGTTATAGGCAAGATAATGGAGAGGATCCTCAAGGATAGGATGTATGAGCATCTGGAGCGCTGCAATCTGATCAGGGATACGCAGCATGGCTTCGTTACAGGGAGGTCGTGCCTTACGAATCTGTTGGAATTTTTTGAAGAGGTGACAAAAACGGTTGACGAAGGACAAGCCGTTGATGTTGTCTATATGGATTTCAGTAAGGCGTTTGACAAGGTCCCTCACGGTAGGCTGATAGAAAAGGTGAAGGCTCATGGGATACAAGGCCAGGTATGTAGATGGGTGAAGAACTGGCTTGGGAGGAGAAGACAGCGGGTAGTAGTGGAGGGCTCCTTTTCCAATTGGAGGTCTGTCACCAGTGGGGTGCCGCAGGGCTCGGTACTAGGACCTCTACTATTTGTAGTATACATTAATGACTTGGAAGAGGGGGTAGGTGGTGTGATCAGCAAATTTGCTGATGACACTAAGTTGGTTGGATTGGCGGGTACTGAGGAGCAGTGCCTGGCAATGCAACAGGACATAGATAGGCTGGTAGATTGGGCAGATAGATGGCAAATGGAATTTAATCCGGAGAAATGCGAGGTGATGCACTTTGGCCGGAATAATGTGGAAGGGAGTTGTATGATAAAAGGTAGAACTATCCGGAGTATAGATACGCAGAGAGACCTGGGGGTGCAGGTACACAAGTCCCTGAAGGTGTCGGTGCAGGTGCAGAATGTGATGAGGAAAGCGTATGGCATGTTAGCCTTCATAGGAAGGGGTATAGAATATAAGAGTAGGAGTCTGATGTTGCAGTTGTATAGAACGTTGGTTAGGCCTCACCTGGAGTACTGCGTCCAGTTCTGGTCGCCGTACTACCGGAAGGATGTAGAGATCCTGGAGAGAGTGCAGAGGAGATTTACCAGGATGTTGCCTGGTATGGAAGGGCTGTCTTACGAGGAAAGATTGAACGCACTTGGGCTGTTTTCCCTTGAGAGACGTCGGCTGAGGGGGGATTTGATAGAGGTTTATAAGATTATGAAGGGGACAGATAGAGTAGATGGTGATAAGCTTTTTCCGCTATTAGAAATGGATAGAACGAGGGGTCACGGGCTTAGGGTGAGGGGGGCTAGATATAAGACTAATGTTAGAGGGCAGTTTTTCACACAAAGGGTAGTGGGGATGTGGAATGCACTGCCGAGTGAGGTGGTGGAAGCAGGCACGCTAGGGTTGTTCAAGAGTCACTTGGACAGCCACATGAGCAGTTTACATATAGGGGGATATAGCAGGCCTTATTAAGCATTGTAGGCTTGGGGTCAGTTTAGTCTCAGGGGTATAGAGTCTTTAATAATGAAATTTTTATCCACAGGCACTTACCATCTCGAGGGCATCATGGCAGCACAGAGGTTATCTCTGTTGCTGTGCGGACACATGGAGTTGGGCCTGTGTCCGTGGGAGTTTGTGCGTTCTCCCCGTGGTTGCGTGGGTTTCCTCCGGGTGCTCCGGTTTCCTCCCACATCCCAAAAATGTGCTTTTAGGCTGATTGATTGGGTAACAAATTGTCCCTATATTGGACCTCCCTGATCCTCACACAGTAGGCATAGACTAGAGTCATGAATAGGTCACTGACCATGGGACGGCGGCGCGGGCTTGTTGGGCCGAAGGGCCTGTTTCCCGTGCTGTTTTGTTCTTTGTTCTTTGTTCTTTATGACAGTGCAGCACTCCCTCAGTACTGACCCTCTGACAGTACAGCACTCCCTCAGTACTGACCCTCTGACAGTGCAGCACTCCCTCAGTACTGACCCTCTGACAGTGCAGCACTCCCTCAGTACTGACCCTCTGACAGTGCGGCACTCCCTCAGTACTGACCCTCTGACAGTGCGGCACTCCCTCACTACATACCCTCTGACAATGCAGCACTCCCTCAGTACTGACCCTCTGACCGTGCAGCATTCCCTCATTACTGACCCTCTGACAGTGCAGAACTCCCTCAGTATTTACCCTCTGATAGTGCAGCATTCCCGCAATACTGAACCTCTGACAGTGTAGCACTCCCTCAGTACTGACCCTCTGACAGTGCATCACTCCCTCAGTACTGACCCTCTGACAGTGCAGCACTTCCTCAATACTAACCCTCTGACAGTGCAGCACTCCCTCAGTACTGTCCCTCTGACAGTGCAACACTCCCTCAGTACTGACCCTCTGACAGTGCAGCACCCCTCAGTACTGACCTTCTGACAGTGCAGCACTCCCTCAGTACGTACCCTCTGACAGTGCAGCACTCCCTCAGTACTGAACCTCTGACAGTGCAGCACTCCCTCAGTACTGACCCTCTGACAGTGCAGCACTCCCTCAGGACTGTCCCTCTGACAGTGCAGCACTCTCTCAGTATTGACCCTCTGACAGTGCAGCACTCCCTCAGTACTGACCCTCTGACAGTGCAGCGCTCCCTCAGTACTGACCCTCTGACAGTTCAGCACTCCCTCAGTACTGACCCTCTGAGAGTGTAGCACTCCCTCAGTACTGTCCCTCTGACAGTGCAGCACTCCCTCACTACTGACCCTCTGACAGTTCAGCGTCTCCTGAGCACTGACCCTCTGACAGTGCAGCACCTCCTCAGTAATGACCCTCTGACAGTGCAGCACTCCCTCAGTATTGTCCCTCTGACAGTGCAGCACTCCCTCAGTATTGACCCTCTGACAGTGCAGCCCTCCCTCAGTCCTCACCTCTGACAGTGCAGCACTCCATCAGTACTGACCCTCTGACATCGCAGCACTCCCTCAGTACTGACCCTCTGACAGTGCAGCACTGCCTCAGTACTGATCCTCTGACAGTGCAGCACTCCCTCAGTACTGACCCTCTGACAGTGCAGCGCCTCCTGAGCACGGACCCTCTGACAGTGCAGCACTCCCTCAGTACTGACCCTCTGACAGTGCAGCACTTCCTCAGTACTGACCCCCTGACAGTGCAGCACTCCCTCAGTACTGACCCTCTGACAGTGCAGCACTCCCTCAGTATTGACCCTCTGACAGTGCAGCACTCCCTCAGTACTGACCCTCTGACAGTGTAGCACTCTCTCAGTACTGACCCTCTGACAGTGCAGCACTCCCTCAGTACTGACCCTCTGACAGTGCAGCACTCCCTCAGTCCTGACCCTCTGACAGTGCAGCACTCCCTCAGTACTGACCCTCTGACAGTGCAGCACTCCCTCAGTACTGACCATCTAACAGTGCAGCACTCCCTCAGTACTGACCCTCTGACAGTGCCGCACTCCCTCAATACTTACCCTCTGACATTGCATCATTCCCTCAGTACTGACCCTCTGACAGTGCAGCACTCCCTCAGAACTTACCCTCTGACAGTGCAGCATTCCCTCAGTACTGACCCTCTGACAGTGCAGCACTCCCTCAGTACTGACCCTCTGACAGTGCAGCACTCCCTCAGGACTGACACTCTGACAGTGCAGCACTCCCACAGTACTGACCCCCTGACAGTGCAGCAGTCCCTCAGTACTGACCCTCTGACAGTACAGCACTCCCTCAGTACTGACCCTCTGACAGTGCAGCACTCCCTCAGTACTGACCCTCTGACAGTGCAGCACTCCCTCAGTACTGACCCTCTGACAGTGCGGCACTCCCTCAGTACTGAACCTCTGACAGTGCAGCACTCCCTCAGTACATACCCTCTGACAGTGCAGCACTCCCTCAGTACTGACCCTCTGACAGTGCAGCACTCCCTCAGTACTGACCCTCTGACAGTGCAGCACTCCCTCAGTACTGACCCTCTGACAGTGCAGCACTCCCTCAGTACTGACCATCTCACAGTGCAGCACTCCCTCAGTACTGGCCCTCAGACAGTGCCGCACTCCCTCAGTACATACCCTCTGACAGTGCAGCATTCCCTCAGTACTGACCCTCTGACAGTGCAGCACTCCCTCAGTACTGACCCTCTGACAGTGCAGCACTCCCTCAGTACTGACCCTCTGACAGTGCAGCACTCCCTCAGTACTGACCATCTCACAGTGCAGCACTCCCTCAGTACTGACCCTCTGACAGTGCCGCACTCCCTCAATACTTACCTTCTGACATTGCAGCATTCCCTCAGTACTGACCCTCTGACAGTGCAGCATTCCCTCAGTACTGACCCTCTGACAGTGCAGCACTCCCTCAGTACTGACCCTCTGAGAGTGTAGCACTCCCGCAGTACTGTCCCTCTGACAGTGCAGCACTCCCTCACTACTGACCCTCTGACAGTTCAGCGTCTCCTGAGCACTGACCCTCTGACAGTGCAGCACCTCCTCAGTACTGACCCTCTGACAGTGCAGCACTCCCTCAGTATTGTCCCTCTGACAGTGCAGCACTCCCTCAGTATTGACCCTCTGACAGTGCAGCCCTCCCTCAGTCCTCACCTCTGACAGTGCAGCACTCCCTCAGTACTGACCCTCTGACATTGCAGCACTCCCTCAGTACTGACCCTCTGACAGTGCAGCACTCCCTCAGTACTGACCCTCTGACAGTGTAGCACTCTCTCAGTACTGACCCTCTGACAGTGCAGCACTCCCTCAGTACTGACCCTCTGACAGAGGGAGAGAGAGACACACACCCCGACAGAGGGAGAGAGAGACACACACACCGACAGAGTGAGAGACACACACCGACAGAGGGAGAGAGAAACACACACACCGACAGAGGGAGAGAGAGAGACACACACCGACAGAGGGAGAGAGAGACACACACACCGACAGAGGGAGAGAGAGAGACACACACCGACAGAGGGAGAGAGACACACACACACCGACAGAGGGAGAGAGAGAGACACACCGACAGAGGGAGAGAGAGACACACACCAACTGAGGGAGAGAGACACACACACCGACAGAGGGAGAGTGAGAGACACCGACAGAGGGAGAGAGAGACACACCGACAGAGGGAGAGAGACACACACCGACAGAGGGAGAGAGAGAGAGACACACCGACAGAGGGAGAGGGAGACACACACACCGACAGAGGGAGAGGGAGAGACACACCGACAGAGGGAGAGAGCGAGAGACACCGACAGAGGGAGAGAGAGTGAGACACTCACCGACAGAGGGAGAGAGAGAGACACACACCGACAGAGGGAGAGAGAGACACACACGAGCAGAGGGAGAGAGATACACACCGACAGAGGGAGAGAGAGACACACTGACAGAGGGAGAGATAGACACACACACCGACAGAGGGAGGGAGAGACAGACCGAGAGAGAGAGACAATCACCGACAGAGGGAGAGAGAGAGACACACACACCGACAGAGGGAGA
This sequence comes from Prionace glauca, assembly GCA_037974335.1. Lineage (NCBI taxonomy): Eukaryota > Metazoa > Chordata > Chondrichthyes > Carcharhiniformes > Carcharhinidae > Prionace > Prionace glauca. Next base: position 257,126 of record JBBMRE010000096.1, read on the forward strand.
GAGAGAGAGACACACCGACAGAGGGAGAGTGAGAGACACCGACAGAGGGAGAGAGAGACACACCGACAGAGGGAGAGAGACACACACCGACAGAGGGAGAGAGAGTGAGACACTCACCGACAGAGGGAGAGAGAGACACACCGACAGAGGGAGAGAGAGAGAGACACACCGACAGAGGGAGAGGGAGACACACACACCGACAGAGGGAGTGGGAGAGACACACCGACAGAGGGAGAGAGAGAGACACACACACCGACAGAGGGAGAGAGAGAGACACACACACCGACAGAGGGAGAGAGAGAGACACACACACCGACAGAGGGAGAGAGAGAGAGACACCCACCGACAGAGGGAGAGAGAGAGAGAGACACACACACCGTCAGAGGGACAGAGAGAGACACACACACCGACAGAGTGAGAGACACACACCGACAGAGGGAGAGAGAAACACACACACCGACAGAGGGAGAGAGAGAGACACACACCGACAGAGGGAGAGAGAGACACACACACCGACAGAGGGAGAGAGAGAGACACACACCGACAGAGGGAGAGAGACACACACACACCGACAGAGGGAGAGAGAGAGACACACCGACAGAGGGAGAGAGAGACACACACCAACTGAGGGAGAGAGACACACACACCGACAGAGGGAGAGTGAGAGACACCGACAGAGGGAGAGAGAGACACACCGACAGAGGGAGAGAGACACACACCGACAGAGGGAGAGAGAGAGAGACACACCGACAGAGGGAGAGGGAGACACACACACCGACAGAGGGAGAGGGAGAGACACACCGACAGAGGGAGAGAGCGAGAGACACCGACAGAGGGAGAGAGAGTGAGACACTCACCGACAGAGGGAGAGAGAGAGACACACACCGACAGAGGGAGAGAGAGACACACACGAGCAGAGGGAGAGAGATACACACCGACAGAGGGAGAGAGAGACACACTGACAGAGGGAGAGATAGACACACACACCGACAGAGGGAGGGAGAGACAGACCGAGAGAGAGAGACAATCACCGACAGAGGGAGAGAGAGAGACACACACACCGACAGAGGGAGAGAGAGAGAGACACACCGACAGAGGGAGAGTGAGAGACACCGACAGAGGGAGAGAGAGACACACCGACAGAGGGAGAGAGACACACACCGACAGAGGGAGAGAGAGTGAGACACTCACCGACAGAGGGAGAGAGAGACACACCGACAGAGGGAGAGAGAGAGAGACACACCGACAGAGGGAGAGGGAGACACACACACCGACAGAGGGAGTGGGAGAGACACACCGACAGAGGGAGAGAGAGAGACACACACACCGACAGAGGGAGAGAGAGAGACACACACACCGACAGAGGGAGAGAGAGAGACACACACACCGACAGAGGGAGAGAGAGAGAGACACCCACCGACAGAGGGAGAGAGAGAGAGAGACACACACACCGTCAGAGGGACAGAGAGAGACACACACACCGACAGAGGGAGAGAGAGTAAGACACACCGACAGAGGGAGAGAGAGAGAGAGACACAAACACCGAGAGAGGGAGAGAGAGAGAGACACACAGACACGACAGAGGGAGAGAGAGACACACACCGACAGAGGGAGAGACAGACACCCACAACGACAGAGGGAGAGAGAAACACCCACAGAGGGAAAGGGAGGCACACACACACCGACAGAGGGAGAGACACACACTAACAGAGGTAGAGAGAGACACACACTGACAGAGGCAGAGAGAGACACACACCGACAGAGGCACAGAGAGACACACACCGACAGAGGCACAGAGAGACACACACCGACAGAGGCACAGAGAGACACACACCGACAGAGGGAGAGAGAGAGACACACACCGACAGAGGGAGAGAGAGAGAGACACACCGAGAGAGGGAGAGAGAGAGACACACACCGACAGAGGGAGAGAGAGACAGACACACCGACAGAGGCAGAGAGAGACACACCGACAGAGGGAGAGAGAGACACACACACCGACAGAGGCAGAGAGAGACATACACACCGACAGAGGGAGAGAGACACACACACACCGACAGAGGCAGAGAGACACGCACACCGACAGAGGGAGAGAGCGACACACACACACCGACAGAGGGAGAGACACACACACCGACAGAGGCAGAGAGAGACACACACTGACAGAGGCAGAGACACACACCGACAGAGGGAGTGAGAGACACACACACTGACAGAGGGAGAGAGAGACACACACTGACAGAGGGAGAGAGAGAGAGACACACCGACAGAGGGAGAGAGAGACACACACACCGACAGAGGGAGAGAGACACACACACACCGGCAGAGGCAGAGAGACACGCACACCGACAGAGGGAGAGAGAGACACACACACACCGACAGAGGGAGAGAGAGACACACACACACCGACAGAGGGAGAGAGAGACACACCGACAGAGGGAGAGAGAGACACACACTGACAGAGGCAGAGAGAGACACACACCGACAGAGGGAGACAGAGAGAGACACACCGACACAGGGAGACAGAGAGAGACACACCGACAGAGGGAGAGAGACACACACACCGACAGAGGGAGAGAGAGAGACACACACCGACAGAGGGAGAGAGAGACACACACACCGACAGAGGGAGAGAGACACACACACACCGACAGAGGGAATGAGAGAGACACACACCGACAGAGGGAGAGAGAGACACACACACTGACAGAGGGAGAGAGAGACTCACACACTGACAGAGGGAGAGAGAGACACACACACCGACAGAGGGAGAGAGAGAGACACACAGAGACCGACAGAGTGAGAGAGAGACACACACACTGACAGAGGGAGAGAGAGACACACAGCGACAGAGGGAGAGAGAGACACACACACCGACAGAGGGAGAGAGAGAGACACGCACACCGACAGAGGGAGAGAGAGACACACCGACAGAGGGAGAGAGAGACACACACACCGACAGAAGCAGAGAGAGACACACACACCGACAGAGGGAGAGAGACACACACACCGACAGAGGGAGAGAGAGACACACACACCGACAGAGGGAGAGACACACACCGACAGAGGGAGAGAGAGACACACCGACAGAGGGAGAGAGAGACACACACACCGACAGAAGCAGAGAGAGACACACACACACCGACAGAGGGAGAGAGAGACACACACACCGACAGAGGCAGAGAGAGACACACACACACCGACAGAGGGAGAGAGAGACACACACCGACAGAGGGAGAGAGAGAGACACACACTGAGAGGGAGAGAGAGAGACACACACTGACAGAGGGAGAGAGAGAGAGACACACCGACATAGGGAGAGACACACACCGACAGAGGGAGAGACACACACCGACAGAGGGAGAGAGAGAGACACAACGAGAGAGGGAGAGAGAGACACACACACTGACAGAGGGAGAGAGACACATACACACCGACAGAGGGAGAGAGAAACACACACACCGAGAGAGGGAGAGAGAGACACACACACACCGAGAGAGGGAGAGAGAGACACACACACACCGACAGAGGGAGAGAGAGACACACACCGACAGAGGGAGAGAGAGACACACACCGACAAAGGGAGATAGAGACACACCGACAGAGGGAGAGAGACACACACACCGACAGAGGGAGAGAGAGAGACACACACACACTGACAGAGGGAGAGAGAGAGACACACACTGACAGAGGGAGAGAGAGAGACACACACTGACAGAGGGAGAGAGAGAGACACACACACCGACAGAGGGAGAGAGAGACACACACACCGACAGAGGGAGAGAGAGACACACACACCGACAGAGGGAGAGAGAGAGACACACACCGACAGAGGGAGAGAGAGACACACACACCGACAGAGGGAGAGAGAGACACACACCAACTGAGGGAGAGAGACACACACACCGACAGAGGGAGAGTGAGAGACACTCACCGACAGAGGGAGAGAGAGACACACCGACAGAGGGAGAGAGAGAGAGACACACCGACAGAGGGAGAGGGAGACACACACACCGACAGAGGGAGAGGGAGAGACACACCGACAGAGGAAGAGAGCGAGAGACACCGACAGAGGGAGAGAGAGTGAGACACTCACCGACAGAGGGAGAGAGAGAGACACACACCGACAGAGGGAGAGAGAGACACACACGAGCAGAGGGAGAGAGATACACACCGACAGAGGGAGAGAGAGACACACTGACAGAGGGAGAGATAGACACACACACCGACAGAGGGAGAGATAGACACACACACCGACAGAGGGAGAGATAGACACACACACCGACAGAGGGAGAGAGAGACACACACACACCGACAGAGGGAGAGTGAGAGACACACACCGACAGAGTGAGAGAGAGAGACACCGACAGAGGGAGAGAGAGACACACACCGACAGAGGGAGACACACACCGAGAGAGGGAGAGAGAGACACACACACCGACAGAGGGAGAGAGAGAGAGACACACACCGACAGAGGGAGGGAGAGACACACACACCGACAGAGGGAGGGAGAGACACACACACCGACAGAGGGAGAGTGAGAGACACACCGACAGAGGGAGAGAGAGACACACACACCGACAGAGGGAGAGAGAGACACACACTGACAGAGGGAGAGAGAGACACACACCGAGAGAGGGAGAGAGAGACACACACACACCGACAGAGGGAGGGAGAGACACACCGACAGAGGGAGGGGGAGAGACATACTGACAGAGGGAGAGAGAGACACACACACTGACAGAGGAAGAGTGAGAGACACACACCGACAGAGGGAGAGAGAGACACACACACCGACAGAGGGAGAGAGAGAGAGACACACAGACAGAGGGAGAGAGAGACAGACCGAGAGAGAGAGACACACACTGACAGAGGGAGAGAGAGACACACACACCGACAGAGGGAGAGAGACACACACACCGACAGAGGGAGAGAGTCACACACCGACAGAGAGAGAGAGATACACACACCGACAGAGGGAGAGAGAGACACACACCGACAGAGGGAGAGAGAGTGACACACACCGACTGAGGGAGAGGGAGACACACTCACCGACAGAGGGAGAGATAGAGATACACAAACACCGATAGAGGGAGAGAGAGACACACACCGACTGAGGGAGAGAGAGAGACACCGACAGAGGGAGAGAGAGGGAGACACACACACCGACAGAGGGAGAGTGACACACACACCGACAGAGGGAGACACACACACCGACAGAGGGAGACACACACACCGACAGAGGGAGAGAGAGAGACACACACACACCGACAGAGGGAGAGAGAGAGACACACACACACCGACATAGGGAGAGAGAGACACACACACACACTGACAGAGGGAGAGAGAGACACACACACACCGACAGAGGGAGAGAGAGACACACACACCGACAGACGGAGAGAGAGACACAGACACCGACAGAGGGAGAGAGAGACACACACTGACAGAGGGAGAGAGAGACACACACTGACAGAGGCAGAGAGAGACACACACCCACAGAGGCACAGAGAGACACACACCGACAGAGGGAGAGAGAGAGAGACACACCGACAGAGGGAGAGAGAGACACACACACCGACAGAGGGAGAGAGACACACACACCGACAGAGGGAGAGAGAGAGACACACACCGACAGAGGGAGAGAGAGACACACACCGACAGAGGGAGAGAGAGAGACACACACACCGACAGAGGGAGAGAGAGAGAGACACACCTACAGAGGCAGAGAGAGACACACACCGACAGAGGGAGAGAGAGACACACACCGACAGAAGGAGAGAGAGAGACACACACCGACAGAGGGAGAGAGAGACACACACACACCGACAGAGGGAGAGAGAGACACACACACAACGACAGAGGGAGAGAGAGACACACCGACAGAGGGAGAGAGAGACACACCGACAGAGGGAGAGAGAGACACACCGACAGAGGGAGAGAGAGACACACACACACTGACAGAGGGAGTGAGAGACACACACCAACTGAGGGAGAGAGACACACACACACCGACAGAGGGAGAGAGAGACACACACACCGACAGAGGGAGGGAGAGAGAGACACACACCGACAGAGGGAGGGAGAGAGAGACACACACCGACAGTGGGAGAGAGAGAGAGACACACACCGACAGAGGGAGAGAGAGAGACACACACACCGACAGAGGGAGAGAGAGAGAGACTCACCGACAGAGGGAGTGAGAGACACACACCGACAGAGGGAGTGAGAGACACACACCGACAGAGGCAGAGAGAGACACACACACCGACAGAGGGAGAGAGACACACACACCGACAGAGGGAGAGAGTCACACACCGACAGAGGGAGAGAGAGACACACACCGACAGAGGGAGAGAGAGACACACACCGACAGAGGGAGAGAGAGTGACACACACCGACTGAGGGAGAGGGAGACACACTCACCGACAGAGGGAGAGATAGAGAGACACACACACCGACAGAGGGAGAGAGACACACACACTGACAGAGGGAGACACACACACCGACAGAGGGAGAGAGAGAGACACACACACACACCGACAGAGGGAGAGAGAGACACACACACACACTGACAGAGGGAGAGAGAGACACACACACCGACAGACGGAGAGAGAGACACACACACCGACAGACGGAGAGAGAGACACACACACCGACAGAGGGAGAGAGACACACACACCGACATAGGGAGAGAGAGACACACACACACACTGACAGAGGGAGAGAGAGACACACACACCGACAGACGGAGAGAGAGACACACACACCGACAGATGGAGAGAGAGACACAAACTGACAGAGGCAGAGAGAGACACACACCGACAGAGGGAGAGAGAGACACACACCGACAGAGGCAGAGAGAGACACGCACACACCCACAGAGGCAGACAGAGACACACACCGACAGAGGCACAGAGAGACACACACCGACAGAGGGAAAGAGAGAGACACACACCGACAGAGGGAGAGAGAGACACACACACACCGACAGAGGGAGAGAGAGACACACCGACAGAGGGAGAGAGAGACACACCGACAGAGGGAGAGAGAGACACACCGACAGAGGGAGAGAGAGACACACCGACAGAGGGAGAGAGAGACATACACACCGACAGAGGGAGAGAGACACATACACACCGAAAGAGGGAGAGAGAGAGACACGCACACTGACAGAGGGAGAGAGAGACACACACCGACAGAGGGAGAGAGAGACACACACCGACAGAGGGAGAGAGAGACACACACCGACAGAGGGAGAGAGAGACACACACACCGACAGAGGGTGAGAGAGACCCACACACCGACAGAGGGAGAGAGAGACACAGACACCGACAGAGTGAGAGAGAGAGACACACACCGACAGAGGGAGAGAGAGAGACACACACCGACAGAGGGAGAGAGACACGCACACCGACAGAGGGAGAGAGAGACACACACCGAGAGAGGGAGAGAGAGACACACACACCGACAGAGTGAGAGAGAGAGACACACACCGACAGAGGGAGAGAGAGACACACCGACAGAGGGAGAGAGAGACACACACACCGACAGAGGGAGAGAGAGAGACACACACCGACAGAGGGAGAGAGAGTCACACACACCGACAGAGGGAGAGAGAGACACACCGACAGAGGGAGAGAGACACACCGACAGAGGGAGAGAGACACACACACACTGACAGAGGGAGAGAGACACACACCGACAGAGGGAGTGAGAGAGACACACACTGACAGAGGGAGAGAGAGAGACACACACTGACAGAGGGAGAGAGAGAGACACACCGACATAGGGAGAGAGAGAGACACACACCGACAGAGGGAGAGAGAGACACACACCGACAGAGGGAGAGAGAGACACACACACTGACAGAGGAAGAGTGAGAGACACACCGACAGAGGGAGAGAGAGACACACACTGACAGAGGGAGAGAGAGACACACACACCGAGAGAGGGAGAGAGAGAGAGACACACCGACAGAGGGAGAGAGAGAGAGACACACAGACAGAGGGAGAGAGAGACAGACCGAGAGAGAGAGACACACACCGACAGAGGGAGAGATAGAGAGACACTCACCGACAGAGGGAGTGAGAGACACACACACCGACAGAGGGAGAGAGAGACACACCGACAGAGGGAGAGAGAGACACACCGACAGAGGGAGAGAGAGACACACCGACAGAGGGAGAGAGAGACACACCGACAGAGGGAAAGAGAGACACACACACACACTGACAGAGGGAGAGAGAGACACACACACACTGACAGAGGGAGTGAGAGACACACACACACTGACAGAGGGAGTGAGAGACACACACCAACTGAGGGTGAGAGACACACACACACAGACAGAGGGAGAGAGAGACACACACACCGACAGAGGGAGGGAGAGAGAGACACACACCGACAGAGGGAGAGAGAGAGACACACACCGACAGAGGGAGGGAGAGAGAGACACACACCGACAGTGGGAGAGAGAGAGAGACACACACCGACAGAGGGAGAGAGAGAGACACACACCGACAGAGGGAGTGAGAGACACACACCGACAGAGGCAGAGAGAGACACACACACCGACAGAGGGAGAGAGACACACTCACCGACAGAGGGAGAGATAGAGATACACAAACACCGATAGAGGGAGAGAGAGACACACACCGACTGAGGGAGAGAGAGAGACACCGACAGTGGGAGAGAGAGGGAGACACACACACGGACAGAGGGAGAGAGACACACACACCGACAGAGGGAGACACACACACCGACAGAGGGAGAGAGAGAGACACACACACACCGACAGAGGGAGAGAGAGAGACACACACACACCGACATAGGGAGAGAGAGACACACACACACACTGACAGAGGGAGAGAGAGACACACAGACACCGACAGAGGGAGAGAGAGACACACACACCGACAGACGGAGAGAGAGACACACACACCGACAGAGGGAGAGAGAGACACACACTGACAGAGGGAGAGAGAGACACACACTGACAGAGGCAGAGAGAGACACGCACACACCCACAGAGGCACAGAGAGACACACACTGACAGAGGGAGAGAGAGAGAGACACACCGACAGAGGGAGAGAGAGAGAGACACACCTACAGAGGCAGAGAGAGACACACACCGACAGAGGGAGAGAGAGAGACACACACCGACAGAGGGAGAGAGAGAGACACACACCGACAGAGGGAGAGAGAGACACACACACCGACAGAGGGAGAGAGACACACACACCGACAGAGGGAGAGAGTCACACACCGACAGAGGGAGAGAGAGACACACACCGACAGAGGGAGAGAGAGACACACACCGACAGAGGGAGAGAGAGTGACACAAACCGACTGAGGGAGAGGGAGACAAACTCACCGACAGAGGGAGAGATAGAGAGACACACACACCGATAGAGGGAGAGAGAGACACACACCGACTGAGGGAGAGAGAGAGACACCGACAGAGGGAGAGAGAGGGAGACACACACACCGACAGAGGGAGAGAGACACACATACCGACAGAGGGAGACACACACACCGACAGAGGGAGACACACACACCGACAGAGGGAGAGAGAGAGACACACACACACCGACAGAGGGAGAGAGAGAGACACACACACACCGACATAGGGAGAGAGAGACACACACACACACTGACAGAGGGAGAGAGAGACACACACACCGACAGACGGAGAGAGAGACACACACACCGACAGACGGAGAGAGAGACACACACACCGACAGAGGCAGAGAGAGACACACACCGACAGAGGGAGAGAGAGACACACACCGACAGAGGCAGAGAGAGACACGCACACATCCACAGGGGCAGACAGAGACACACACCGACAGAGGCACAGAGAGACACATACCGACAGAGGGAGAGAGAGACACACACACCGACAGAGGGAGAGAGAGACACACACCGACAGAGGGAGAGAGAGAGACACACACACCAACAGAGGGAGAGAGAGAGAGACACACCTACAGAGGCAGAGAGAGACACACACCGACAGAGGGAGAGAGAGACACACACCGACAGAGGGAAAGAGAGAGACACACATCGACAGAGGGAGAGAGAGACACACACACACCGACAGAGGGAGAGAGAGACACACCGACAGAGGGAGAGGGAGACACACCGACAGAGGGAGAGAGAGACACACCGACAGAGGGAGAGAGACACACACACTGACAGAGGGAGAGAGACACATACACACCGAAAGAGGGAGAGAGAGAGACACGCACACTGACAGAGGGAGAGAGAGACACACACCGACAGAGGGAGAGAGAGACACACACCGACAGAGGGAGAGAGAGACACACACCGACAGAGGGAGAGAGAGAGACACACCGACAGAGGGAGAGAGAGACCCACACACCGACAGAGGGAGAGAGAGACCCACACACCGACAGAGGGAGAGAGAGACACAGACACCGACAGAGTGAGAGAGAGAGAAACACACCGACAGAGGGAGAGAGAGAGACACACACCGACAGAGGGAGAGACACACGCACACCGACAGAGAGAGAGAGACACGCACACCGACAGAGGGAGAGAGAGACACACACCGACAGAGGGAGAGAGAGACACACACAGCGACAGAGTGAGAGAGAGAGACACACACCGACAGAGGGAGAGAGAGACACACCGACAGAGGGAGAGAGAGACACACACACCGACAGAGGGAGAGAGAGAGACACACACCGACAGAGGGAGAGAGAGTCACACACACCGACAGAGGGAGAGAGAGACACACCGACAGAGGGAGAGAGACACACCGACAGAGGGAGAGAGACAGACACACTGACAGAGGGAGAGAGACACACACCGACAGAGGGAGTGAGAGAGACACACGCTGACAGAGGGAGAGAGAGAGACACACACTGACAGAGGGAGAGAGAGAGACACACACTGACAGAGGGAGAGAGAGAGACACACCGACATAGGGAGAGAGAGAGACACACACCGACAGAGGGAGAGAGAGACACACACCGACAGAGGGAGAGAGAGAGACACACACACACCGACAGAGGGAGAGAGAGAGACACACACACCGACAGAGGGAGAGAGAGAGACACACACCGACAGAGGGAGAGAGAGACACACACACCGACAGAGGGAGAGAGAGACACACACACCCTGCAGAGGGAGAGAGACACATACACACCGACAGAGGGAGAGAGACACACACTGACAGAGGGAGAGAGAGAGCCACACACTGACAGAGGGAGAGAGAGAGACACACACTGACAGAGGGAGAAAGAGAGACACACCGACATAGGGAGAGAGAGAGACACACACCGACAGAGGGAGAGAGAGAGACACACACCGACAGAGGGAGAGAGAGAGACACACCGACAGAGGGAGAGAGAGAGACACACACACCGACAGAGGGAGAGAGAGAGAGACACACACCGACAGAGGGAGAGAGAGAGAGAGACACACACACCGTCAGAGGGACAGAGAGAGACACACACACCGACAGAGGGAGAGAGAGTGAGACACACCGACAGAGGGAGAGAGAGAGAGAGACACAAACACCGAGAGAGGGAGAGAGAGAGAGACACACAGACACGACAGAGGGAGCGAGTGACACACACACCGAAAGAGGGTGAGATGGAGACACACACACCGACAGAGGGAGAGAGAGACACACACCGACAGAGGGAGAGACAGACACCCACACCGACAGAGGGAGAGAGAAATACCCACAGAGGGAAAGGGAGGCACACACACACCGACAGAGGGAGAGACACACACTAACAGAGGTAGAGAGAGACACACACTGACAGAGGCAGAGAGAGACACACACCGACAGAGGCACAGAGAGACACACACCGACAGAGGCACAGAGAGACACACACCGACAGAGGCACAGAGAGACACACATCGACAGAGGGAGAGAGAGAGACACACACCGACAGAGGGAGAGAGAGAGAGACACACCGAGAGAGGGAGAGAGAGAGACACACACCGACAGAGGGAGAGAGAGATAGACACACCGACAGAGGCAGAGAGAGACACACCGACAGAGGGAGAGAGAGACACACACACCGACAGAGGCAGAGAGAGACATACACACCGACAGACGGAGAGAGACACACACACACCGGCAGAGGCAGAGAGACATACACACCGACAGAGGGAGAGAGACACACACACACCGGCAGAGGCAGAGAGACACGCACACCGACATAGGGAGAGAGAGAGACACACACCGACAGAGGGAGAGAGAGACATACACCGACAGAGGGAGAGAGAGACACACACCCCGACAGAGGGAGAGAGAGACACACACACCGACAGAGTGAGGGAGAGAGAAACACACACACCGAGAGAGGGAGAGACAGACACACACACACCGAAAGAGGGAGAGAGAGACACACACACCGACAGAGGGAGAGAGAGACACACACACCGACAGGGTGAGAGAGAGTGACACACACCGACAGAGGGAGAGAGAGACACACACACACCGACAGAGGGAGAGAGAGACAGACACCGACAAAGGGAGATAGAGACACACCGACAGAGGGAGAGAGACACACACACTGACAGAGGGAGAGAGACACATACACACCGACAGAGGGAGAGAGAGAGACACACACTGACAGAGGGAGAGAGAGAGACACACACACCGACAGAGGGAGAGAGAGACACACACACCGACAGAGGGAAAGAGAGAGACACACACCGACAGAGGGAGAGAGAGACACACACACCGACAGAGGGAGAGAGAGAGACACACCGACAGAGGGAGAGAGAGACACACACCAACTGAGGGAGAGAGACACACACACCGACAGAGGGAGAGAGAGACATACCGACAGAGGGAGAGAGAGAGAGACACACCGACAGAGGGAGAGGGAGACACACACACCGACAGAGGGAGAGGGAGAGACACACCGACAGAGGGAGAGAGCGAGAGACACCGACAGAGGGAGAGAGAGTGAGACACTCACCGACAGAGGGAGAGAGAGAGACACACACCGACAGAGGGAGAGAGAGAGACACAGACGAGCAGAGGGAGAGAGATACACACCGACAGAGGGAGAGAGAGACACACTGACAGAGGGAGAGATAGACACACACACCGACAGAGGGAGAGAGAGAGACACACACCGACAGAGGGAGAGAGATACACACCGACAGAGGGAGAGAGAGACACACTGACAGAGGGAGAGATAGACACACACACCGACAGAGGGAGAGATAGACACACACACCGACAGAGGGAGAGAGAGAGACACACACCGACAGAGGGAGAGAGAGACACACCGACAGAGGGAGAGAGAGACACACTGACAGAGGGAGAGATAGACACACACGCCGACAGAGGGAGAGAGAGACACACCGACAGAGGGAGAGTGAGAGACACACACCGACAGAGGGAGAGAGAGAGACACCGACAGAGGGAGAGAGAGACACACACCGACAGAGGGAGAGAGAGACACACCGACAGAGGGAGAGAGAGACACATACCGACAGAGGGAGAGAGAGAGAGACACACACCGACAGAGGGAGGGAGAGACACACACCGACAGAGAGAGGGAGAGACACACACCGACAGAGAGAGGGAGAGACACACACACCGACAGAGGGAGAGTGAGAGACACACCGACAGAGGGAGAGAGAGACACACACCGACAGAGGGAGAGAGAGACACACACCGACAGAGGGAGAGAGAGACACACACCGACAGAGGGAGACACACACCGAGAGAGGGAGAGAGAGACACACACACCGACAGAGGGAGGGAGAGACACACTCACCGACAGAGGGAGAGGGAGAGACACACCGACAGAGGGAGGGAGAGACTCACCGACAGAGGGAGGGGGAGAGACACACCGACAGAGGGAGAGAGAGACACACACACTGACAGAGGGAGAGTGAGAGACACACCGACAGAGGGAGAGAGAGACACACACTGACAGAGGGAGAGAGAGACACACACACCGAGAGAGGGAGAGAGAGAGAGACACACCGACAGAGGGAGAGAGAGAGAGACACTCACCGACAGAGGGAGAGAGAGACACACACACCGACAGAGGGAGAGAGAGACACACCGACAGAGGGAGAGAGAGAGAGACACTCACCGACACAGGGAGTGAGAGACACACACACCGACAGAGGGAGAGAGAGACACACACACCGACAGAGGGAGAGAGAAAGACACCGACAGAGGGAAAGAGAGACACACACACACACTGACAGAGGGAGAGAGAGACACACACACACTGACAGAGGGAGTGAGAGACACACACACACTGACAGAGGGAGTGAGAGACACACACACACCGACAGAGGGAGAGAGAGACACACCGACAGAGGGAAAGAGAGACACACACCGACAGAGGGAGAGAGAAAGACACCGACAGAGGGAAAGAGAGACACACACACACACTGACAGAGGGAGAGAGAGAGACACACACACACTGACAGAGGGAGTGAGAGACACACACCAACTGAGGGAGAGAGACACACACACACTGACAGAGGGAGAGAGAGACACACACACACTGACAGAGGGAGTGAGAGACACACACCAACTGAGGGAGAGAGACACACACACACCGACAGAGGGAGAGAGAGACACACCGACAGAGGGAGGGAGAGAGAGACACACACCGACAGTGGGAGAGAGAGAGAGACACACACCGACAGAGGGAGAGAGAGAGACACACACCGACAGAGGGAGTGAGAGACACACACCGACAGAGGCAGAGAGAGACACACACACCGACAGAGGGAGAGAGACACACACACCGACAGAGGGAGAGAGTCACACACCGACAGAGGGAGAGAGAGACACACACCGACAGAGGGAGAGAGAGACACACACCGACAGAGGGAGAGAGAGACACACACCGACAGAGGGAGAGAGAGACACACACCGACAGAGGGAGAGAGAGTGACACACACCGACAGAGGGAGAGAGAGTGACACACACCGACAGAGGGAGAGAGAGTGACACACACCGACAGAGGGAGAGAGAGTGACACACACCGACTGAGGGAGAGGGAGACACACTCACCGACAGAGGGAGAGATAGAGATACACACACACCGATAGAGGGAGAGAGAGACACACACCGACTGAGGGAGAGAGAGAGACACCGACAGAGGGAGAGAGAGGGAGACACACACACCGACAGAGGGAGAGAGACACAAACACCGACAGAGGGAGACACACATACCGACAGAGGGAGAGAGAGACACACACACACCGACAGAGGGAGAGAGAGAGAGACACACACACACCGACAGAGGGAGAGAGAGAGACACACACACACCGACAGAGGGAGAGAGAGACGCACACACACACTGACAGAGGGAGAGAGAGACACACACACACCGACAGAGGGAGAGAGAGAGAGACACACACACACCGACTGAGGGAGAGGGAGACACACACACACCGACAGAGGGAGAGAGAGAGAGACACACACACACCGACAGAGGGAGAGAGAGAGACACACACACACCGACATAGGGAGAGAGAGACGCACACACACACTGACAGAGGGAGAGAGAGACACACACACACCGACAGAGGGAGAGAGAGACACACACCGACAGACGGAGAGAGAGACACATACACCGACAGAGGGAGAGAGAGACACACACTGACAGAGGGAGAGAGAGACACACACTGACAGAGGGAGAGAGAGACACGCACACACCCACAGAGGCACAGAGAGACACACACCGACAGAGGGAGAGAGAGAGAGACACACCTACAGAGGCAGAGAGAGACACACACCGACAGAGGGAGAGAGAGACACACACCGACAGAGGGAGAGAGAGAGACACACACACCGACAGAGGGAGAGAGAGAGAGACACACCTACAGAGGCAGAGAGAGACACACACCGACAGAGGGAGAGAGAGACACACACCGACAGAGGGAGAGAGAGAGACACACACCGACAGAGGGAGAGAGAGACACACACACACCGACAGAGGGAGAGAGAGACACACCGACAGAGGGAGAGAGAGACACACCGACAGAGGGAGAGAGAGACACACCGACAGAGGGAGAGAGAGACACACCGACAGAGGGAGAGAGAGACACACCGACAGAGGGAGAGAGAGACACACACACACTGACAGAGGGAGTGAGAGACACACACCAACTGAGGGAGAGAGACACACACACACCGACAGAGGGAGAGAGAGACACACAGACCGACAGTGGGAGGGAGAGAGAGACACACACCGACAGAGGGAGGGAGAGAGAGACACACACCGACAGAGGGAGTGAGAGACACACACCGACAGAGGGAGAGAGAGTGACACACACCGACTGAGGGAGAGGGAGACACACTCACCGACAGAGGGAGAGATAGAGAGACACACACACCGATAGAGGGAGAGAGAGACACACACCGACTGAGGGAGAGAGAGAGACACCGACAGTGGGAGAGAGAGAGAGACACACACCGACAGAGGGAGAGAGAGAGACACACACCGACAGAGGGAGTGAGAGACACACACCGACAGAGGGAGAGAGAGTGACACACACCGACTGAGGGAGAGGGAGACACACTCACCGACAGAGGGAGAGATAGAGAGACACACACACCGATAGAGGGAGAGAGAGACACACACCGACTGAGGGAGAGAGAGAGACACCGACAGAGGGAGAGAGAGGGAGACACACACACCGACAGAGGGAGACACACACACCGACAGAGGGAGACACACACACCGACAGAGGGAGAGAGAGAGACACACACACACCGACAGAGGGAGAGAGAGAGACACACACACACCGACATAGGGAGAGAGAGACACGCACACACCCACAGAGGCAGACAGAGACACACACCGACAGAGGCACAGAGAGACACATACCGACAGAGTGAGAGAGAGACACACACACCGACAGAGGGAGAGAGAGACACACACCGACAGAGGGAGAGAGAGAGACACACACATCGACAGAGGGAGAGAGAGAGAGACACACCTACAGAGGCAGAGAGAGACACACACCGACAGAGGGAGAGAGAGACACACACCGACAGAGGGAAAGTGAGAGACACACACCGACAGAGGGAGAGAGAGACACACACACACCGACAGAGGGAGAGAGAGACACACCGACAGAGGGAAAGAGAGACACACCGACAGAGGTAGAGAGAGACACACCGACAGAGGGAGAGAGACACACACACTGACAGAGGGAGAGAGACACATACACACCGACAGAGGGAGAGAGAGACACACACACACCGACACAGTGAGAGAGAAAGACACACCGACAGAGGGAGAGAGAGACCCACACACCGACAGAGGGAGAGAGAGACCCACACACCGACAGAGGGAGAGACACACGCACACCGACAGAGAGAGAGAGACACGCACACCGACAGAGGGAGAGAGAGACACACACCGACAGAGGGAGAGAGAGACACACACACCGACAGAGTGAGAGAGAGAGACACACACCGACAGAGGGAGAGAGAGAGACACCGACTGAGGGAGAGAGAGACACACACACCGACAGAGGGAGAGAGAGAGACACACACCGACAGAGGGGGAGAGAGTCACACACACCGACAGAGGGAGAGAGAGACACACCGACAGAGGGAGAGAGACACATCGACAGAGGGAGAGAGACACACACCGACAGAGGGAGTCAGAGAGACACACACTGACAGAGGGAGAGAGAGAGAGACACACACTGACAGAGGGAGAGAGAGAGACACACACTGACAGAGGGAGAGAGAGAGACACACCGACATAGGGAGAGAGAGAGACACACACCGACAGAGGGAGAGAGAGAGACACACCGACAGAGGGAGAGAAACACACACACACCGACAGAGGGAGAGAGAGACACACACACACCGACAGAGGGAGAGTGAGAGATGCCGACAGAGGGAGAGAGAGACACACACACCGACAGAGGGAGAGATAGAGAGACACCGACAGAGGGAGAGAGTGTGAGACACTCACCGACAGAGGGAGTGAGAGACACACCGACAGAGGGAGAGTGAGAGATACCGACAGAGGGAGAGTGAGACACACACCAACTGAGGGAGAGAGACACACACACACTGACAGAGGGGGAGAGAGAGAGACACACATCAACTGAGGGAGAGAGATACACACACACCGACAGAGGGAGAGAGAGAGACACACACACCGACAGAGGGAGAGAGAGACACACCGACAGAGGGAGAGAGAGACACACCGACAGAGGGAGAGAGAGACACACCGACAGAGGGAGAGAGAGACACACCGACAGAGGGAGAGAGAGACACACCGACAGAGGGAGAGTGAGACACACCGACAGAGGGAGAGAGAGACACCGACAGAGGGAGAGAGAGACACCGACAGAGGGAGAGAGAGACACACACACCGACAGAGGGAGAGATAGAGAGACACAGACAGAGGGAGAGAGAGTGAGACACTCACCGACAGAGGAAGTGAGAGGCACACCGACAGAGGGAGAGAGAGACACACTCACCGACAGAGGGAGAGGGAGAGACACACCGACAGAGGGAGAGAGAGACACACACACACCGACAGAGGGAGAGAGAGAGACACACCGACAGAGGGAGAGAGAGAGACACACACCGACAGAGGGAGAGAGAGACACACCGACAGAGGGAGAGAGAGACACACACACCGACAGAGGGAGAGAGAGAGACACACACCGACAGAGGGAGAGAGAGTCACACACACACCGACAGAGGGAGAGAGAGACACACACACACCGACAGAGGGAGAGAGAGAGACACACCGACAGAGGGAGAGAGAGACACACACACCGACAGAGTGAGAGAGAGACACACACACCGACAGAGGGAGAGAGAGACACACCGACAGAGGGAGAGAGACACACCGACAGAGGGAGAGAGACACACACACTGACAGAGGGAGAGAGACACACACCGACAGAGGGAGTGAGAGAGACACATACTGACAGAGGGAGAGAGAGAGACACACACTGACAGAGGGAGAGAGAGAGACACACACTGACAGAGGGAGAGAGAGAGACACACCGACATAGGGAGAGAGAGAGACACACACCGACAGAGGGAGAGAGAGAGACACACCGACAGAGGGAGAGTGAGAGATGCCGACAGAGGGAGAGAGAGACACACCGACAGAGGGAGAGAGAGACACCGACAGAGGGAGAGAGAGACACACACACCGACAGAGGCAGAGAGAGACACACACCGACAGAGGCAGAGAGAGACACACACACCGACAGAGGGAGAGAGACACACACACCGACAGAGGGAGAGAGAGAGAGACACACACACCGACAGAGGGAGAGAGAGAGACACACACACACCGACAGAGGGAGAGAGAGAGACACACACACCGACAGAGGGAGAGAGAGAGACACACACCGACAGAGGGAGAGAGAGACACACACACCGACAGAGGGAGAGAGAGACATACACACCGACAGAGGGAGAGAGACACACACTGACAGAGGGAGAGAGAGAGACACACACTGACAGAGGGAGAAAGAGAGACACACCGACATAGGGAGAGAGAGAGACACACACCGACAGAGGGAGAGAGAGAGACACACACCGACAGAGGGAGAGAGAGAGACACACCGACAGAGGGAGAGAGAGAGACACACACACCGACAGAGGGAGAGAGAGAGAGACACACACCGAGGGAGAGAGAGAGAGAGACACACACACCGTCAGAGGGACAGAGAGAGACACACACACCGACAGAGGGAGAGAGAGTGAGACACACCGACAGAGGGAGAGAGAGAGAGAGACACAAACACCGAGAGAGGGAGAGAGAGAGAGACACACAGACACGACAGAGGGAGCGAGTGACACACACACTGAAAGAGGGTGAGATGGAGACACACACACCGACAGAGGGAGAGAGAGACACCCACAACGACAGAGGGAGAGAGAAACACCCACAGAGGGAAAGGGAGGCACACACACACCGACAGAGGGAGAGACACACACTAACAGAGGTAGAGAGAGACACACACTGACAGAGGCAGAGAGAGACACACACCGACAGAGGCACAGAGAGACACACACCGACAGAGGCACAGAGAGACACACACCGACAGAGGGAGAGAGAGAGACACACACCGACAGAGGGAGAGAGAGAGAGACACACCGAGAGAGGGAGAGAGAGAGACACACACCGACAGAGGGAGAGAGAGATAGACACACCGACAGAGGCAGAGAGAGACACACCGACAGAGGGAGAGAGAGACACACACACACCGACAGAGGCAGAGAGAGACACACACACACCGGCAGAGGCAGAGAGACACGCACACCGACAGAGGGAGAGAGAGACACACACACACCGACAGAGGGAGAGACACACACACCGACAGAGGCAGAGAGAGACACACACTGACAGAGGCAGAGACACACACCGACAGCGGGAGTGAGAGACACACACACTGACAGAGGGAGAGAGAGGCACACACACTGACAGAGGGAGAGAGTGAGAGACACACCGAGAGAGGGAGAGAGAGAGACACACACCGACAGAGGGAGAGAGAGACACACACACCGACAGAGGCAGAGAGAGACACACCGACAGAGGGAGAGAGAGACACACACACCGACAGAGGCAGAGAGAGACACACACACCGACAGAGGGAGAGAGACACACACACACTGGCAGAGGCAGAGAGACACGCACACCGACAGAGGGAGAGAGAGACACACACACACACACACACAGAGGGAGAGACACACACACCGACAGAGGAAGAGAGAGACACACACACACCGACAGAGGGAGAGAGAGACACACCGACAGAGGGAGAGAGAGACACACACTGACAGAGGCAGAGAGAGACACACACCGACAGAGGGAGAGAGAGACACACACACCGACAGAGGGAGACAGAGAGAGACACACCGACACAGGGAGACAGAGAGAGACACACCGACAGAGGGAGAGAGACACACACACACTGACAGAGGGAGAGAGAGACACACACACTGACAGAGGGAGAGAGAGAGACACACACCGACAGAGGGAGAGAGAGACACACACACTGACAGAGGGAGAGAGACACACACACACCGACAGAGGGAATGAGAGAGACACACACCGACAGAGGGAGAGAGAGACACACACACTGACAGAGGGAGAGAGAGACTCACACACTGACAGAGGGAGAGAGAGAGACACACACCGACAGAGGGAGGGAGAGAGAGAGACACACATAGACCGACAGAGGGAGAGAGAGACACATACACCGACAGAGGGAGAGAGAGACACACACACCGACAGAGGGAGAGAGAGAGACACGCACACCGACAGAGGGAGAGAGAGACACACCGACAGAGGGAGAGAGAGACACACACACTGACAGAGGGAGAGAGAGACGCACAGCGACAGAGGGAGAGAGAGACACACACACCGACAGAGGGAGAGAGAGACACACACACCGACAGAGGGAGAGAGAGAGACACGCACACCGACAGAGGGAGAGAGAGACACACCGACAGAGGGAGAGAGAGACACACACACTGACAGAGGGAGAGAGAGACACACAGCGACAGAGGGAGAGAGAGACACACACACCGACAGAGGGAGAGAGAGACACACACACCGACAGAGGGAGAGAGAGAGACACGCACACCGACAGAGGGAGAGAGAGACACACCGACAGAAGCAGAGAGAGACACACACACACCGACAGAGGGAGAGAGAGACACACCGACAGAGGGAGAGAGACACATACACACCGACAGAGGGAGAGAGAGAGACACACACTGAGAGGGAGAGAGAGAGACACACACTGACAGAGGGAGAGAGAGAGAGACACACCGACATAGGGAGAGAGAGAGACACACACCGACAGAGGGAGAGAGAGACACAACGAGACAGGGAGAGAGAGAGACACACCGACAGAGGGAGAGAGAGACACACACCGACAGAGGGAGAGAGAGACACACACCCCGACAGAGGGAGAGAGAGACACACACACCGACAGAGGGAGAGAGAGACACACACCCCGACAGAGGGAGAGAGAAACACACACACCGAGAGAGGGAGAGACAGACACACACACACCGACAGAGGGAGAGAGAGACACACACACCGACAGAGGGAGAGAGAGACACACACACCGACAGGGTGAGAGAGACTGACACACACCGACAGAGGGAGAGAGAGACACACACACACCGACAGAGGGAGAGAGAGACAGACACCGACAAAGGGAGATAGAGACACACCGACAGAGGGAGAGAGACACACACACTGACAGAGGGAGAGAGAGACACACACACCGACAGAGGGAGAGAGACACACACCGACAGAGGGAGACACACACCGAGAGAGGGAGAGAGAGACACATACCGACAGAGGGAGAGAGAGAGAGACACACACCGACAGAGGGAGGGAGAGACACACACCGACAGAGGGAGGGAGAGACACACACACCGACAGAGGGAGAGTGAGAGACACACCGACAGAGGGAGAGAGAGACACACACCGACAGAGGGAGAGAGAGACACACACCGACAGAGGGAGAGAGAGACACACACCGACAGAGGGAGAGAGAGAGACACACCGACAGAGGGAGACACACACCGAGAGAGGGAGAGAGAGACACACACACCGACAGAGGGAGGGAGAGACACACTCACCGACAGAGGGAGAGGGAGAGACACACCGACAGAGGGAGGGAGAGACACACCGACAGAGGGAGGGGGAGAGACACCGACAGAGGGAGAGAGAGACACACACACCGAGAGAGGGAGAGAGAGAGAGACACACCGACAGAGGGAGAGAGAGAGAGACACTCACCGACAGAGGGAGAGAGAGACACACACACCGACAGAGGGAGAGAGAGACACACACACCGACAGAGGGAGAGAGAGAGAGAAACTCACCGACAGAGGGAGAGAGAGACACACACACCGACAGAGGGAGAGAGAAAGACACCGACAGAGGGAAAGAGAGACACACACACACACTGACAGAGGGAGAGAGAGACACACACACACTGACAGAGGGAGTGAGAGACACACACCAACTGAGGGAGAGAGACACACACACACCGACAGAGGGAGAGAGAGACACACCGACAGAGGGAAAGAGAGACACACACACACACTGACAGAGGGAGAGAGAGACACACACACACTGACAGAGGGAGTCAGAGACACACACACCGACAGAGGGAGAGAGAGACACACACACCGACAGAGGGAGGGAGAGAGAGACACACACACCGACAGTGGGAGAGAGAGAGAGACACACACCGACAGAGGGAGAGAGAGAGACACACACCGACAGAGGGAGTGAGAGACACACACCGACAGAGGCAGAGAGAGACACACACACCGACAGAGGGAGAGAGACACACACACCGACAGAGGGAGAGAGTCACACACCGACAGAGGGAGAGAGAGACACACACCGACAGAGGGAGAGAGAGACACACACCGACAGAGGGAGAGAGAGTGACACACACCGACTGAGGGAGAGGGAGACACACTCACCGACAGAGGGAGAGATAGAGATACACACACACCGATAGAGGGAGAGAGAGACACACACCGACAGAGGGAGAGAGAGAGACACCGACAGAGGGAGAGAGAGGGAGACACACACACCGACAGAGGGAGAGAGACACACACACCAACAGAGGGAGACACACATACCGACAGAGGGAGACACACACACCGACAGAGGGAGAGAGAGAGACACACACACACCGACAGAGGGAGAGAGAGTCACGTGCTCACTGTGTGACATAGGGAGAGAGAGACACACACACACACTGACAGAGGGAGAGAGAGACACACACACACACCGACAGAGGGAGAGAGAGACACACACACCGACAGACGGAGAGAGAGACACACACACCGACAGAGGAGAGAGAGACACACACTGACAGAGGGAGAGAGAGACACACACTGACAGAGGCAGAGAGAGACACACACCGACAGAGGGAGAGAGAGACACACACCGACAGAGGCAGAGAGAGACACGCACACACCCACAGAGGCACAGAGAGACACACACCGACAGAGGGAGAGAGAGAGAGACACACCGACAGAGGGAGAGAGAGACACACACACCGACAGAGGAGAGAGAGACACACACCGACAGAGGGAGAGAGAGAGACACACACACCGACAGAGGGAGAGAGAGAGAGACACACCTACAGAGGCAGAGAGACGACACACACCGACAGAGGGAGAGAGAGACACACACCGACAGAGGGAGAGAGAGAGACACACACCGACAGAGGGAGAGAGAGACACACACACACCGACAGAGGGAGAGAGAGAGACACACCGACAGAGGGAGAGAGAGACACACGACAGAGGAGAGAGAGACACACCGACAGAGGGAGAGAGAGACACACCGACAGAGGGAGAGAGAGACACACACACACTGACAGAGGGAGTGAGAGGACACACACCAACTGAGGGAGAGAGACACACACACACCGACAGAGGGAGAGAGAGACACACAGACCGACAGAGGGAGGGAGAGAGAGACACACACCGACAGTGGGAGAGAGAGAGAGACACACACCGACAGAGGGAGGGAGAGAGAGACACACACCGACAGTGGGAGAGAGAGAGAGACACACACCGACAGAGGGAGAGAGAGAGACACACACCGACAGAGGGAGTGAGAGACACACACCGATAGAGGGACAGAGAGACACACACCGACTGAGGGAGAGAGAGAGACACCGACAGAGGGAGAGAGAGGGAGACACACACACCGACAGAGGGAGACACAGACACCGACAGAGGGAGACACACACACCGAGGGAGAGAGAGAGACACACACACACCGACAGAGGGAGAGAGAGAGACACACACACACCGACATAGGGAGAGAGAGACACGCACACACCCACAGAGGCAGACAGAGACACACACCGACAGAGGCACAGAGAGACACATACCGACAGAGGGAGAGAGAGACACACACACCGACAGAGGGAGAGAGAGACACACACCGACAGAGGGAGAGAGAGAGACACACACACCGACAGAGGGAGAGAGAGAGAGACACACCTACAGAGGCAGAGAGAGACACACACCGACAGAGGGAGAGAGAGACACACACCGACAGAGGGAAAGAGAGAGACACACACCGACAGAGGGAGAGAGAGACACACACACACCGACAGAGGGAGAGAGAGACACACCGACAGAGGGAGAGAGAGACACACCGACAGAGGTAGAGAGAGACACACCGACAGAGGGAGAGAGACACACACACTGACAGAGGGAGAGAGACACATACACACCGAAAGAGGGAGAGAGAGAGACACGCACACTGACAGAGGGAGAGAGAGACACACACCGACAGAGGGAGAGAGAGACACACACACACCGACACAGTGAGAGAGAAAGACACACCGACAGAGGGAGAGAGAGACCCACACACCGACAGAGGGAGAGAGAGACCCACACACCGACAGAGGGAGAGAGAGACACAGACACCGACAGAGTGAGAGAGAGAGACACACACCGACAGAGGGAGAGAGAGAGACACACACCGACAGAGGGAGAGACACACGCACAGCGACAGAGAGAGAGAGACACGCACACCGACAGAGGGAGAGAGAGACACACACCGACAGAGGGAGAGAGAGACACACACACCGACAGAGTGAGAGAGAGAGACACACACCGACAGAGGGAGAGAGAGAGACACCGACTGAGGGAGATAGAGACACACACACCGACAGAGGGAGAGAGAGAGACACACACCGACAGAGGGAGAGAGAGAGTCACACACACCGACAGAGGGAGAGAGAGACACACCGACAGAGGGAGAGAGACACACATCGACAGAGGGAGTCAGAGAGACACACACTGACAGAGGGAGAGAGAGAGACACACACTGACAGAGGGAGAGAGAGAGACACACACTGACAGAGGGAGAGAGAGAGACACACCGACATAGGGAGAGAGAGAGACACACACCGACAGAGGGAGAGAGAGAGACACACCGACAGAGGGAGAGAAACACACACACACCGACAGAGGGAGAGAGAGAGACACACACACCGACAGAGGGAGAGTGAGAGATGCCGACAGAGGGAGAGAGAGACACACCGACAGAGGGAGAGAGAGACACCGACAGAGGGAGAGAGAGACACACACACCGACAGAGGGAGAGATAGAGAGACACCGACAGAGGGAGAGAGTGTGAGACACTCACCGACAGAGGGAGTGAGAGACACACCGACAGAGGGAGAGTGAGAGATACCGACAGAGGGAGAGTGAGACACACACCAACTGAGGGAGAGAGACACACACACACTGACAGAGGGGGAGAGAGAGAGACACACATCAACTGAGGGAGAGAGATACACACACACCGACAGAGGGAGAGAGAGAGACACACACACCGACAGAGGGAGAGAGAGAGACACACACACCGACAGAGGGAGAGACACACACACCGACAGAGGGAGAGACACACACACCGACAGAGGGAGAGTCACACACACCGACAGAGGGAGAGTCACACACACCGACAGAGGCAGAGAGAGACACACACTGACAGAGGCAGAGAGAGAGACACACACCGACAGAGGAGAGAGAGACACACCGACAGAGGGAGAGAGAGACACACCGACAGAGGGAGAGACACACACACCGACAGAGGGAGAGACACACACACCGACAGAGGGAGAGACACACACACCGACAGAGGGAGAGACACACACACCGACAGAGGCAGAGAGAGACACACACTGACAGAGGCAGAGAGAGAGACACACACCGACAGAGGCAGAGAGAGACACACACACCGACAGAGGCAGAGAGAGACACACACACAACCGACAGAGGGAGAGACACACACACACCGACAGAGGGAGAGAGAGACACACACACCGACAGAGGCAGAGAGAGACACACAGACACCGACAGAGGGAGACAGAGAGAGACACACACCGACAGAGGGAGAGAGAGAGACACACACACACCGACAGAGGGAATGAGAGAGACACACACACACCGACATAGGGAGAGAGAGACACACACACCGACAGAGGGAGAGAGACACACACTGACAGAGGGGGAGAGAGAGAGACACACAACAACTGAGGGAGAGAGAGACACACACACCGACAGAGGGAGAGAGAGAGACACACACACCGACAGAGGGAGAGAAAGAGACACACACACCGACAGAGGGAGAGAGAGAGACACACACACCGACAGAGGGAGAGAGAGAGACACACACACCGACAGAGGGAGAGAGAGACACACACACCGACAGAGGGAGAGAGAGACACACCGACAGAGGGAGAGAGAGACACACCGACAGAGGGAGAGAGAGACACACCGACAGAGGGAGAGAGAGACACACCGACAGAGGGAGAGAGAGACACACCGACAGAGGGAGAGAGAGACACACCGACAGAGGGAGAGAGAGACACACACACACCGACAGAGGGAGAGAGAGACACACACCCCGACAGAGGGAGAGAGAAACACACACACCGAGAGAGGGAGAGACAGACACACACACACCGACAGAGGGAGAGAGAGACACACACACCGACAGAGGAGAGAGAGACACACACACCCGACAGGGTGAGAGAGAGTGACACACACCGACAGAGGGAGAGAGAGACACACACACACCGACAGAGGGAGAGAGAGACAGTCACCGACAAAGGGAGATAGAGACACACCGACAGAGGGAGAGAGACACACACACTGACAGAGGGAGAGAGAGACACACACACCGACAGAGGGAGAGAGATACACACCGACAGAGGGAGAGAGAGACACACTGACAGAGGGAGAGATAGACACACACACCGACAGAGGGAGAGATAGACACACACACCGACAGAGGGAGAGTGAGAGACACACACCGACAGAGGGAGAGAGAGAGACACCGACAGAGGGAGAGAGAGACACACACCGACAGAGGGAGAGAGAGACACACACCGACAGAGGGAGAGAGAGACACACCACCGACAGAGGAGACACACACCGAGAGAGGGGAGAGAGAGACACATACCGACAGAGGGAGAGAGAGAGAGACACACACCGACAGAGGGAGGGAGAGACACACACACACCGACATAGGAGAGAGAGACGCACACACACACTGACAGAGGGAGAGAGAGACACACACACACCGACAGAGGGAGAGAGAGACACACACCGACAGAGGGAGAGAGAGACACACACTGACAGAGGGAGAGAGAGACACACACTGACAGAGGAGAGAGAGACACGCACACACCCACAGAGGCACAGAGAGACACACACCGACAGAGGGAGAGAGAGAGAGACACACCGTCAGAGGGAGAGAGAGACACACACACCGACAGAGGGAGAGAGAGACACACACCGACAGAGGGAGAGAGAGAGACACACACACCGACAGAGGGAGAGAGAGAGAGACACACCTACAGAGGCAGAGAGAGACACACACCGACAGAGGGAGAGAGAGACACACACCGACAGAGGGAGAGAGAGAGACACACACACCGACAGAGGGAGAGAGAGAGAGACACACCTACAGAGGCAGAGAGAGACACACACCGACAGAGGGAGAGAGAGACACACACCGACAGAGGGAGAGAGAGAGACACACACCGACAGAGGGAGAGAGAGAGACACACACCGACAGAGGGAGAGAGAGACACACACACACCGACAGAGGGAGAGAGAGACACACCGACAGAGGGAGAGAGAGACACACCGACAGAGGGAGAGAGAGACACACCGACAGAGGTAGAGAGAGACACACCGACAGAGGGAGAGAGACACACACACTGACAGAGGGAGAGAGACACATACACACCGAAAGAGGGAGAGAGAGAGACACGCACACTGACAGAGGGAGAGAGAGACACACACCGACAGAGGGAGAGAGAGACACACACACACCGACACAGTGAGAGAGAAAGACACACCGACAGAGGGAGAGAGAGACCCACACACCGACAGAGGGAGAGAGAGACCCACACACCGACAGAGGGAGAGAGAGACACAGACACCGACAGAGTGAGAGAGAGAGACACACACCGA
Organism: Prionace glauca; assembly: GCA_037974335.1. NCBI lineage: Eukaryota > Metazoa > Chordata > Chondrichthyes > Carcharhiniformes > Carcharhinidae > Prionace > Prionace glauca. The sequence goes on from JBBMRE010000096.1 coordinate 286,149, forward strand.
CAGAGGGAGAGAGAGAGACACACACCGACAGAGGGAGAGACACACGCACAGCGACAGAGAGAGAGAGACACGCACACCGACAGAGGGAGAGAGAGACACACACCGACAGAGGAGAGAGAGACACACACACCGACAGAGTGGGAGAGAGAGACACACACCGACAGAGGGAGAGAGAGAGACACCGACTGAGGGAGAGAGAGACACACACACCGACAGAGGAGAGAGAGAGACACACACCGACAGAGGGAGAGAGAGTCACACACACCGACAGAGGGAGTGAGAGACACACCGACAGAGGGAGAGAGACACACATCGACAGAGGGAGTCAGAGAGACACACACTGACAGAGGGAGAGAGAGAGACACACACTGACAGAGGGAGAGAGAGAGACACACACTGACAGAGGGAGAGAGAGAGACACACCGACATAGGGAGAGAGAGAGACACACACCGACAGAGGGAGAGAGAGAGACACACCGACAGAGGGAGAGAAACACACACACACCGACAGAGGGAGAGAGAGAGACACACACACCGACAGAGGGAGAGTGAGAGATGCCGACAGAGGGAGAGAGAGACACACCGACAGAGGGAGAGAGAGACACCGACAGAGGGAGAGAGAGACACACACACCGACAGAGGGAGAGATAGAGAGACACCGACAGAGGGAGAGAGTGTGAGACACTCACCGACAGAGGGAGTGAGAGACACACCGACAGAGGGAGAGTGAGAGATACCGACAGAGGGAGAGTGAGACACACACCAACTGAGGGAGAGAGACACACACACACTGACAGAGGGGGAGAGAGAGAGACACACATCAACTGAGGGAGAGAGATACACACACACCGACAGAGGGAGAGAGAGAGACACACACACCGACAGAGGGAGAGAGAGAGACACACACACCGACAGAGGGAGAGACACACACACCGACAGAGGGAGAGACACACACACCGACAGAGGGAGAGTCACACACACCGACAGAGGGAGAGTCACACACACCGACAGAGGGAGAGTCACACACACCGACAGAGGCAGAGAGAGACACACACTGACAGAGGCAGAGAGAGAGACACACACCGACAGAGGGAGAGAGAGACACACCGACAGAGGGAGAGAGAGACACACCGACAGAGGGAGAGACACACACACCGACAGAGGGAGAGACACACACACCGACAGAGGGAGAGACACACACACCGACAGAGGGAGAGACACACACACCGACAGAGGCAGAGAGAGACACACACTGACAGAGGCAGAGAGAGAGACACACACCGACAGAGGCAGAGAGAGACACACACACCGACAGAGGCAGAGAGAGACACACACACACCGACAGAGGGAGAGACACACACACACCGACAGAGGGAGAGAGAGACACACACACCGACAGAGGCAGAGAGAGACACACAGACACCGACAGAGGGAGACAGAGAGAGACACACACCGACAGAGGGAGAGAGAGAGACACACACACACCGACAGAGGGAATGAGAGAGACACACACACACCGACATAGGGAGAGAGAGACACACACACCGACAGAGGGAGAGAGACACACACTGACAGAGGGGGAGAGAGAGAGACACACAACAACTGAGGGAGAGAGAGACACACACACCGACAGAGGGAGAGAGAGAGACACACACACCGACAGAGGGAGAGAAAGAGACACACACACCGACAGAGGGAGAGAGAGAGACACACACACCGACAGAGGGAGAGAGAGACACACACACCGACAGAGGGAGAGAGAGACACACCGACAGAGGGAGAGAGAGACACACCGACAGAGGGAGAGAGAGACACACCGACAGAGGGAGAGAGAGACACACCGACAGAGGGAGAGAGAGACACACCGACAGAGGGAGAGAGAGACACACCGACAGAGGGAGAGAGAGACACACCGACAGAGGGAGAGAGAGACACACACACCGACAGAGGGAGAGAGAGACACACACCCCGACAGAGGGAGAGAGAAACACACACACCGAGAGAGGGAGAGACAGACACACACACACCGACAGAGGGAGAGAGAGACACACACACCGACAGAGGGAGAGAGAGACACACACACCGACAGGGTGAGAGAGAGTGACACACACCGACAGAGGGAGAGAGAGACACACACACACCGACAGAGGGAGAGAGAGACAGTCACCGACAAAGGGAGATAGAGACACACCGACAGAGGGAGAGAGACACACACACTGACAGAGGGAGAGAGAGACACACACACCGACAGAGGGAGAGAGATACACACCGACAGAGGGAGAGAGAGACACACTGACAGAGGGAGAGATAGACACACACACCGACAGAGGGAGAGATAGACACACACACCGACAGAGGGAGAGTGAGAGACACACACCGACAGAGGGAGAGAGAGAGACACCGACAGAGGGAGAGAGAGACACACACCGACAGAGGGAGAGAGAGACACACACCGACAGAGGGAGAGAGAGACACACACCGACAGAGGGAGACACACACCGAGAGAGGGAGAGAGAGACACATACCGACAGAGGGAGAGAGAGAGAGACACACACCGACAGAGGGAGGGAGAGACACACACACACCGACATAGGGAGAGAGAGACGCACACACACACTGACAGAGGGAGAGAGAGACACACACACACCGACAGAGGGAGAGAGAGACACACACCGACAGAGGGAGAGAGAGACACACACTGACAGAGGGAGAGAGAGACACACACTGACAGAGGGAGAGAGAGACACGCACACACCCACAGAGGCACAGAGAGACACACACCGACAGAGGGAGAGAGAGAGAGACACACCGTCAGAGGGAGAGAGAGACACACACACCGACAGAGGGAGAGAGAGACACACACCGACAGAGGGAGAGAGAGAGACACACACACCGACAGAGGGAGAGAGAGAGAGACACACCTACAGAGGCAGAGAGAGACACACACCGACAGAGGGAGAGAGAGACACACACCGACAGAGGGAGAGAGAGAGACACACACACCGACAGAGGGAGAGAGAGAGAGACACACTTACAGAGGCAGAGAGAGACACACACCGACAGAGGGAGAGAGAGACACACACCGACAGAGGGAGAGAGAGAGACACACACCGACAGAGGGAGAGAGAGAGACACACACCGACAGAGGGAGAGAGAGACACACACACACCGACAGAGGGAGAGAGAGACACACCGACAGAGGGAGAGAGAGACACACCGACAGAGGGAGAGAGAGACACACCGACAGAGGGAGAGAGAGACACACCGACAGAGGGAGAGAGAGACACACCGACAGAGGGAGAGAGAGACACACACACACTGACAGAGGGAGTGAGAGACACACACCAACTGAGGGAGAGAGACACACACACACCGACAGAGGGAGAGAGAGACACACAGACCGACAGTGGGAGGGAGAGAGAGACACACACCGACAGAGGGAGGGAGAGAGAGACACACACCGACAGAGGGAGTGAGAGACACACACCGACAGAGGGAGAGAGAGTGACACACACCGACTGAGGGAGAGGGAGACACACTCACCGACAGAGGGAGAGATAGAGAGACACACACACCGATAGAGGGAGAGAGAGACACACACCGACTGAGGGAGAGAGAGAGACACCGACAGTGGGAGAGAGAGAGAGACACTCACCGACAGAGGGAGAGATAGAGAGACACACACACCGATAGAGGGAGAGAGAGACACACACCGACTGAGGGAGAGAGAGAGACACCGACAGAGGGAGAGAGAGGGAGACACACACACCGACAGAGGGAGACACACACACCGACAGAGGGAGACACACACACCGACAGAGGGAGAGAGAGAGACACACACACACCGACAGAGGGAGAGAGAGAGACACACACACACCGACATAGGGAGAGAGAGACACGCACACACCCACAGAGGCAGACAGAGACACACACCGACAGAGGCACAGAGAGACACATACCGACAGAGGGAGAGAGAGACACACACACCGACAGAGGGAGAGAGAGACACACACCGACAGAGGGAGAGAGAGAGACACACACACCGACAGAGGGAGAGAGAGAGAGACACACCTACAGAGGCAGAGAGAGACACACACCGACAGAGGGAGAGAGAGACACACACCGACAGAGGGAAAGTGAGAGACACACACCGACAGAGGGAGAGAGAGACACACACACACCGACAGAGGGAGAGAGAGACACACCGACAGAGGGAAAGAGAGACACACCGACAGAGGTAGAGAGAGACACACCGACAGAGGGAGAGAGACACACACACTGACAGAGGGAGAGAGACACATACACACCGAAAGAGGGAGAGAGAGAGACACGCACACTGACAGAGGGAGAGAGAGACACACACCGACAGAGGGAGAGAGAGACACACACCGACAGAGGGAGAGAGAGACACACACCGACAGAGGGAGAGAGAGACACACACACACCGACACAGTGAGAGAGAAAGACACACCGACAGAGGGAGAGAGAGACCCACACACCGACAGAGGGAGAGAGAGACCCACACACCGACAGAGGGAGAGACACACGCACACCGACAGAGAGAGAGAGACACGCACACCGACAGAGGGAGAGAGAGACACACACCGACAGAGGGAGAGAGAGACACACACAGCGACAGAGTGAGAGAGAGAGACACACACCGACAGAGGGAGAGAGAGAGACACCGACTGAGGGAGAGAGAGACACACACACCGACAGAGGGAGAGAGAGAGACACACACCGACAGAGGGAGAGAGAGTCACACACACCGACAGAGGGAGAGAGAGACACACCGACAGAGGGAGAGAGACACATCGACAGAGGGAGAGAGACACACACCGACAGAGGGAGTCAGAGAGACACACACTGACAGAGGGAGAGAGAGAGACACACACTGACAGAGGGAGAGAGAGAGACACACACTGACAGAGGGAGAGAGAGAAACACACCGACATAGGGAGAGAGAGAGACACACACCGACAGAGGGAGAGAGAGAGACACACCGACAGAGGGAGAGAAACACACACACACCGACAGAGGGAGAGAGAGACACACACACACCGACAGAGGGAGAGTGAGAGATGCCGACAGAGGGAGAGAGAGACACACCGACAGAGGGAGAGAGAGACACCGACAGAGGGAGAGAGAGACACACACACCGACAGAGGGAGAGATAGAGAGACACCGACAGAGGGAGAGAGTGTGAGACACTCACCGACAGAGGGAGTGAGAGACACACCGACAGAGGGAGAGTGAGAGATACCGACAGAGGGAGAGTGAGACACACACCAACTGAGGGAGAGAGACACACACACACTGACAGAGGGGGAGAGAGAGAGACACACATCAACTGAGGGAGAGAGATACACACACACCGACAGAGGGAGAGAGAGAGACACACACACCGACAGAGGGAGAGAGAGACACACCGACAGAGGGAGAGAGAGACACACCGACAGAGGGAGAGAGAGACACACCGACAGAGGGAGAGAGAGACACACCGACAGAGGGAGAGAGAGACACACCGACAGAGGGAGAGTGAGACACACCGACAGAGGGAGAGAGAGACACCGACAGAGGGAGAGAGAGACACCGACAGAGGGAGAGAGAGACACACACACCGACAGAGGGAGAGATAGAGAGACACAGACAGAGGGAGAGAGAGTGAGACACTCACCGACAGAGGAAGTGAGAGGCACACCGACAGAGGGAGAGAGAGACACACTCACCGACAGAGGGAGAGGGAGAGACACACCGACAGAGGGAGAGAGAGACACACACACACCGACAGAGGGAGAGAGAGAGACACACCGACAGAGGGAGAGAGAGACACACACACACCGACAGAGGGAGAGAGAGAGACACACCGACAGAGGGAGAGAGAGACACACACACCGACAGAGTGAGAGAGAGAGACACACACCGACAGAGGGAGAGAGAGACACACCGACAGAGGGAGAGAGAGACACACACACCGACAGAGGGAGAGAGAGAGACACACACCGACAGAGGGAGAGAGAGTCACACACACACCGACAGAGGGAGAGAGAGACACACACACACCGACAGAGGGAGAGAGAGAGACACACCGACAGAGGGAGAGAGAGACACACACACCGACAGAGTGAGAGAGAGACACACACACCGACAGAGGGAGAGAGAGACACACCGACAGAGGGAGAGAGACACACACACTGACAGAGGGAGAGAGACACACACCGACAGAGGGAGTGAGAGAGACACATACTGACAGAGGGAGAGAGAGAGACACACACTGACAGAGGGAGAGAGAGAGACACACACTGACAGAGGGAGAGAGAGAGACACACACTGACAGAGGGAGAGAGAGAGACACACCGACATAGGGAGAGAGAGAGACACACACCGACAGAGGGAGAGAGAGAGACACACCGACAGAGGGAGAGTGAGAGATGCCGACAGAGGGAGAGAGAGACACACCGACAGAGGGAGAGAGAGACACCGACAGAGGGAGAGAGAGACACACACACCGACAGAGGCAGAGAGAGACACACACCGACAGAGGCAGAGAGAGACACACACACCGACAGAGGGAGAGAGACACACACACCGACAGAGGGAGAGAGAGAGAGACACACACCGACAGAGGGAGAGAGAGAGACACACACACACCGACAGAGGGAGAGAGAGAGACACACACACCGACAGAGGGAGAGAGAGAGACACACACCGACAGAGGGAGAGAGAGACACACACACCGACAGAGGGAGAGAGAGACATACACACCGACAGAGGGAGAGAGACACACACTGACAGAGGGAGAGAGAGAGACACACACTGACAGAGGGAGAAAGAGAGACACACCGACATAGGGAGAGAGAGAGACACACACCGACAGAGGGAGAGAGAGAGACACACACCGACAGAGGGAGAGAGAGAGACACACCGACAGAGGGAGAGAGAGAGACACACACACCGACAGAGGGAGAGAGAGAGAGACACACACCGAGGGAGAGAGAGAGAGAGACACACACACCGTCAGAGGGACAGAGAGAGACACACACACCGACAGAGGGAGAGAGAGTGAGACACACCGACAGAGGGAGAGAGAGAGAGAGACACAAACACCGAGAGAGGGAGAGAGAGAGAGACACACAGACACGACAGAGGGAGCGAGTGACACACACACTGAAAGAGGGTGAGATGGAGACACACACACCGACAGAGGGAGAGAGAGACACACACCGACAGAGGGAGAGAGAAACACCCACAGAGGGAAAGGGAGGCACACACACACCGACAGAGGGAGAGACACACACTAACAGAGGTAGAGAGAGACACACACTGACAGAGGCAGAGAGAGACACACACCGACAGAGGCAGAGAGAGACACACACACCGACAGAGGGAGAGAGAGACACACACTGACAGAGCAGAGAGAGACACACACCGACAGAGGCACAGAGAGACACACACCGACAGAGGGAGAGAGAGAGACACACACCGACAGAGGGAGAGAGAGAGAGACACACCGAGAGAGGGAGAGAGAGAGACACACACCGACAGAGGGAGAGAGAGATAGACACACCGACAGAGGCAGAGAGAGACACACCGACAGAGGGAGAGAGAGACACACACCGACAGAGGCACAGAGAGACACACACCGACAGAGGAGAGAGAGAGACACACACCGACAGAGGGAGAGAGAGAGAGACACACCGATGAGAGGGAGAGAGAGAGACACACACCGACAGAGGAGAGAGAGATAGACACACCGACAGAGGCAGAGAGAGACACACACTGACAGAGGCAGAGAGAGACACACACCGACAGAGCAGAGAGAGACACACACTGACAGAGGCAGAGAGAGAGACACACACCGACAGAGGCAGAGAGAGACACACACACCGACAGAGGCAGAGAGAGACACACACTGACAGAGGCAGAGAGAGACACACACCGACAGAGGCACAGAGAGACACACACCGACAGAGGGAGAGAGAGAGACACACACCGACAGAGGAGAGAGAGAGAGACACACCGAGAGAGGGAGAGAGAGAGACACACACCGACAGAGGGAGAGAGAGACACACACACCGACAGAGGGAGAGTGAGAGACACACCGACAGAGGAGAGAGAGACACACACCGACAGAGGGAGAGAGAGACACACACCGACAGAGGGAGAGAGAGATAGACACACCGACAGAGCGAGAGAGAGACACACCGACAGAGGGAGAGAGAGACACACACACACCGACAGAGGCAGAGAGAGACATACACACCGACAGAGGGAGAGAGACACATACACACGCAGAGGCAGAGAGACACGCACACCGACAGAGGGAGAGGAGACACACACACACCGACAGAGGGAGAGACACACACACCGACAGAGGCAGAGAGAGACCACACACTGACAGAGGCAGAGACACACACCGACAGCGGGAGTGAGAGACACACACACTGACAGAGGGAGAGAGAGGCACACACACTGACAGAGGGAGAGAGTGAGAGACACACCGAGAGAGGGAGAGAGAGAGACACACACCGGACAGAGGGAGAGAGAGACACACAGCACCGTCAAGAGCAGAGAGAGACACACGACAGAGGGAGAGAGAGACACACACACCGACAGAGCAGAGAGAGACACACACACCGACAGAGGAGAGAGACACACACACACTGGCAGAGGCAGAGAGACACGCACACCGACAGAGGGAGAGAGAGACACACACACACCGACAGAGGGAGAGACACACACACCGACAGAGAGAGAGAGACACACACACACCGACAGAGGGAGAGAGAGACACACCGACAGAGGGAGAGAGAGACACACACCGACAGAGGGAGAGAGAGACACACACACCGACCAGAGGGAGACAGAGAGAGACACACCGACACAGGGAGACAGAGAGAGACACACCGACAGAGGGAGAGAGACACACACTCACTGACAGAGGGAGAGAGAGGACACACACACTGACAGAGGGAGAGAGAGAGACACACACCGACAGAGGGAGAGAGAGAGACACACACCGACAGAGGGAGAGAGAGACACAACACACTGACAGAGGAGAGAGAGACTCACACACTGACAGAGGGAGAGAGAGAGACACACACCGACAGAGGGAGGGAGAGAGAGAGACACACATAGACCGACAGAGGGAGAGAGAGACACATACCGACAGAGGGAGAGAGAGACACACACACTGACAGAGGAGAGAGAGACACACAGCGACAGAGGGAGAGAGAGACACACACACCGACAGAGGGAGAGAGAGAGACACGCACACCGACAGAGGGAGAGAGAGACACACCGACAGAGGGAGAGAGAGACACACACACTGACAGAGGGAGAGAGAGACACACAGCGACAGAGGGAGAGAGAGACACACACACCGACAGAGGGAGAGAGAGACACACACACCGACAGAGGGAGAGAGAGACACGCACACGACAGAGGAGAGAGAGACACACGACAGAGCAGAGAGAGACACACACACACCGACGAGGGAGAGAGAGACACACCGACAGAGGGAGAGAGACACATACACACCGACAGAGGGAGAGAGAGAGACACACACTGAGAGGAGAGAGAGAGACACACACTGACAGAGGGAGAGAGAGAGAGACACACCGACATAGGAGAGAGAGAGACACACACCGACAGAGGGAGAGAGAGACACAACGAGACAGGGAGAGAGAGAGACACACCGACAGAGGGAGAGAGAGACACACACCGACAGAGGGAGAGAGAGACACACACCCCGACAGAGGGAGAGAGAGACACACACACCGACAGAGGGAGAGAGAGACACACACCCCGACAGAGGGAGAGAGAAACACACACACCGAGAGAGGGAGAGACAGACACACACACACCGACAGAGGGAGAGAGAGACACACACACCGACAGAGGGAGAGACAGAGACACACACACCGACAGGGTGAGAGAGAGTGACACACACCCGACAGAGGGAGAGAGAGACACACACACACCGACAGAGGGAGAGAGAGACAGACACCGACAAAGGGAGATAGAGACACACCGACAGAGGGAGAGAGACACACACACTGACAGAGGGAGAGAGAGACACACACACCGACAGAGGAGAGAGATACACACCGACAGAGGGAGAGAGAGACACACTGACAGAGGGAGAGATAGACACACACACCGACAGAGGGAGAGATAGACACACACACCGACAGAGGGAGAGTGAGAGACACACACCGACAGAGGGAGAGAGAGAGACACGACAGAGGGAGAGAGAGACACACACCGACAGAGGGAGAGAGAGACACACACCGACAGAGGGAGAGAGAGACACACACCGACAGAGGAGACACACACCGAGAGAGGGAGAGAGAGACACATACCGACAGAGGGAGAGAGAGAGAGACACACACCGACAGAGGAGGGAGAGACACACACCGACAGAGGGAGGGAGAGACACACACACCGACAGAGGGAGAGTGAGAGACACACCGACAGAGGAGAGAGAGACACACACCGACAGAGGGAGAGAGAGACACACACCGACAGAGGAGAGAGAGACACACACCGACAGAGGAGAGAGAGAGACACACCGACAGAGGGAGACACACACCGAGAGAGGGGAGAGAGAGACACACACACCGACAGAGGGAGGGAGAGACACACTCACCGACGAGGAGTAGAGGGAGAGACACACCGACAGAGGGAGGGAGAGACACACCGACAGAGGGAGGGGGAGAGACACCGACAGAGGGAGAGAGAGACACACACACCGAGAGAGGGAGAGAGAGAGAGACACACCGACAGAGGGAGAGAGAGAGAGACACTCACCGACAGAGGGAGAGAGAGACACACACCACCGACAGAGGGAGAGAGAGACACACACACCGACAGAGGGAGAGAGAGAGAGACACTCACCGACAGAGGGAGAGAGAGACACACACACCGACAGAGGGAGAGAGAAAGACACCGACAGAGGGAAAGAGAGACACCACACACACTGACAGAGGGAGAGAGAGACACACACACACTGACAGAGGCGAGTGAGAGACACACACCAACTGAGGGAGAGAGACACACACACACCGACAGAGGGGAGAGAGAGACACACCGACAGAGGGAAAGAGAGACACACACACACACTGACAGAGGGAGAGAGAGACACACACACACTGACAGAGGGAGTCAGAGACACACACACCGACAGAGGGAGAGAGAGACACACACACCGACAGAGGGAGGGAGAGAGAGACACACACACGACAGAGGGAGAGAGAGACTCACCGACAGAGGAGGGAGAGAGAGACACACACCGACAGTGGGAGAGAGAGAGAGACACACACCGACAGAGGGAGAGAGAGAGACACACACCGACAGAGGGAGTGAGAGACACACAACCGACAGAGGCAGAGAGAGACACACACACCGACAGAGGGAGAGAGACACACACACCGACAGAGGGAGAGAGTCACACACCGACAGAGGGAGAGAGAGACACACACCGACAGAGGGAGAGAGAGACACACACCGACAGAGGGAGAGAGAGTGACACACACCGACTGAGGGAGAGGGAGACACACTCACCGACAGAGGGAGAGATAGAGATACACACACACCGATAGAGGGAGAGAGAGACACACACCGACAGAGGGAGAGAGAGAGACACCGACAGAGGGAGAGAGAGGGAGACACACACACCGACAGAGGGAGAGAGACACACACACCAACAGAGGGAGACACACATACCGACAGAGGGAGACACACACACCGACAGAGGGAGAGAGAGAGACACAACACACCACCGACAGAGGGAGAGAGAGAGACACACACACACCGACATAGGGAGAGAGAGACACACACACACACTGACAGAGGGAGAGAGAGACACACACACACACCGACAGAGGGAGAGAGAGACACACACACCGACAGACGGAGAGAGAGACACACACACCGACAGAGGGATAGAGAGACACACACACCGACAGAGGGAGAGAGAGACACACACTGACAGAGGAGAGAGAGACACACACTGACAGAGGCAGAGAGAGACACACACCGACAGATGGAGAGAGAGACACACACCGACAGAGGCAGAGAGAGACACGCACACACCCACAGAGGCACAGAGAGACACACACCGACAGAGGGAGAGAGAGAGAGACACACCGACAGAGGAGAGAGAGACACACACACCGACAGAGGGAGAGAGAGACACACACCGACAGAGGGAGAGAGAGAGACACACACACCGACAGAGGGAGAGAGAGAGAGACACACCTACAGAGGCAGAGAGAGACACACACCGACAGAGGGAGAGAGAGACACACACCGACAGAGGGAGAGAGAGAGACACACACCGACAGAGGGAGAGAGAGACACACACACACCGACAGAGGGAGAGAGAGAGACACACCGACAGAGGGAGAGAGAGACACACCGACAGAGGGAGAGAGAGACACACCGACAGAGGGAGAGAGAGACACACCGACAGAGGGAGAGAGAGACACACACACACTGACAGAGGGAGTGAGAGACACACACCAACTGAGGGAGAGAGACACACACACACCGACAGAGGGAGAGAGAGACACACAGACCGACAGAGGGAGGGAGAGAGAGACACACCGACAGAGGGAGGGAGAGAGAGACACACACCGACAGTGGGAGAGAGAGAGAGACACACACCGACAGAGGGAGGGAGAGAGAGACACACACCGACAGTGGGAGAGAGAGAGAGACACACACCGACAGAGGGAGAGAGAGAGACACACACCGACAGAGGGAGTGAGAGACACACACCGACAGAGGGAGAGAGAGTGACACACACCGACTGAGGGAGAGGGAGACACACTCACCGACAGAGGGAGAGATAGAGAGACACACACACCGATAGAGGGACAGAGAGACACACACCGACTGAGGGAGAGAGAGAGACACCGACAGAGGGAGAGAGAGGGAGACACACACACCGACAGAGGGAGACACACACACCGACAGAGGGAGACACACACACCGACAGAGGGAGAGAGAGAGACACACACACACCGACAGAGGGAGAGAGAGAGACACACACACACCGACATAGGGAGAGAGAGACACGCACACACCCACAGAGGCAGACAGAGACACACACCGACAGAGGCACAGAGAGACACATACCGACAGAGGGAGAGAGAGACACACACACCGACAGAGGGAGAGAGAGACACACACCGACAGAGGGAGAGAGAGAGACACACACACCGACAGAGGGAGAGAGAGAGAGACACACCAACAGAGGCAGAGAGAGACACACACCGACAGAGGGAGAGAGAGACACACACCGACAGAGGGAAAGAGAGAGACACACACCGACAGAGGGAGAGAGAGACACACACACACCGACAGAGGGAGAGAGAGACACACCGACAGAGGGAGAGAGAGACACACCGACAGAGGTAGAGAGAGACACACCGACAGAGGGAGAGAGACACACACACTGACAGAGGGAGAGAGACACATACACACCGAAAGAGGGAGAGAGAGAGACACGCACACTGACAGAGGGAGAGAGAGACACACACCGACAGAGGGAGAGAGAGACACACACACACCGACACAGTGAGAGAGAAAGACACACCGACAGAGGGAGAGAGAGAGACCCACACACCGACAGAGGGAGAGAGAGACCCACACACCGACAGAGGGAGAGAGAGACACAGACACGGACAGAGTGAGAGAGAGAGACACACACCGACAGAGGGAGAGAGAGAGACACACACCGACAGAGGGAGAGACACACGCACAGCGACAGAGAGAGAGAGACACGCACACCGACAGAGGGAGAGAGAGACACACACCGACAGAGGGAGAGAGAGACACACACACCGACAGAGTGAGAGAGAGAGACACACACCGACAGAGGGAGAGAGAGAGACACCGACTGAGGGAGAGAGAGACACACACACCGACAGAGGGAGAGAGAGAGACACACACCGACAGAGGGAGAGAGAGTCACACACACCGACAGAGGGAGAGAGAGACACACCGACAGAGGGAGAGAGACACACACCGACAGAGGGTGTCAGAGAGACACACACTGACAGAGGGAGAGAGAGAGACACACACTGACAGAGGGAGAGAGAGAGACACACACTGACAGAGGGAGAGAGAGAGACACACCGACATAGGGAGAGAGAGAGACACACACCGACAGAGGGAGAGAGAGAGACACACCGACAGAGGGAGAGAAACACACACACACCGACAGAGGGAGAGAGAGAGACACACACACCGACAGAGGGAGAGTGAGAGATGCCGACAGAGGGAGAGAGAGACACACCGACAGAGGGAGAGAGAGACACCGACAGAGGGAGAGAGAGACACACACACCGACAGAGGGAGAGATAGAGAGACACCGACAGAGGGAGAGAGTGTGAGACACTCACCGACAGAGGGAGTGAGAGACACACCGACAGAGGGAGAGTGAGAGATACCGACAGAGGGAGAGTGAGACACACACCAACTGAGGGAGAGAGACACACACACACTGACAGAGGGGGAGAGAGAGAGACACACATCAACTGAGGGAGAGAGATACACACACACCGACAGAGGGAGAGAGAGAGACACACACACCGACAGAGGGAGAGAGAGAGACACACACACCGACAGAGGGAGAGACACACACACCGACAGAGGGAGAGACACACACACCGACAGAGGGAGAGTCACACACACCGACAGAGGGAGAGTCACACACACCGACAGAGGCAGAGAGAGACACACACTGACAGAGGCAGAGAGAGAGACACACACCGACAGAGGGAGAGAGAGACACACCGACAGAGGGAGAGAGAGACACACCGACAGAGGGAGAGACACACACACCGACAGAGGGAGAGACACACACACCGACAGAGGGAGAGACACACACACCGACAGAGGGAGAGACACACACACCGACAGAGGCAGAGAGAGACACACACTGACAGAGGCAGAGAGAGAGACACACACCGACAGAGGCAGAGAGAGACACACACACCGACAGAGGCAGAGAGAGACACACACACACCGACAGAGGGAGAGACACACACACACCGACAGAGGGAGAGAGAGACACACACACCGACAGAGGCAGAGAGAGACACACAGACACCGACAGAGGGAGACAGAGAGAGACACACACCGACAGAGGGAGAGAGAGAGACACACACACACCGACAGAGGGAATGAGAGAGACACACACACACCGACATAGGGAGAGAGAGACACACACACCGACAGAGGGAGAGAGACACACACTGACAGAGGGGGAGAGAGAGAGACACACAACAACTGAGGGAGAGAGAGACACACACACCGACAGAGGGAGAGAGAGAGACACACACACCGACAGAGGGAGAGAAAGAGACACACACACCGACAGAGGGAGAGAGAGAGACACACACACCGACAGAGGGAGAGAGAGACACACACACCGACAGAGGGAGAGAGAGACACACCGACAGAGGGAGAGAGAGACACACCGACAGAGGGAGAGAGAGACACACCGACAGAGGGAGAGAGAGACACACCGACAGAGGGAGAGAGAGACACACCGACAGAGGGAGAGAGAGACACACCTACAGAGGGAGAGAGAGACACACACACCGACAGAGGGAGAGAGAGACACACACCCCGACAGAGGGAGAGAGAAACACACACACCGAGAGAGGGAGAGACAGACACACACACACCGACAGAGGGAGAGAGAGACACACACACCGACAGAGGGAGAGAGAGACACACACACCGACAGGGTGAGAGAGAGTGACACACACCGACAGAGGGAGAGAGAGACACACACACACCGACAGAGGGAGAGAGAGACAGACACCGACAAAGGGAGATAGAGACACACCGACAGAGGGAGAGAGACACACACACTGACAGAGGGAGAGAGAGACACACACACCGACAGAGGGAGAGAGATACACACCGACAGAGGGAGAGAGAGACACACTGACAGAGGGAGAGATAGACACACACACCGACAGAGGGAGAGATAGACACACACACCGACAGAGGGAGAGTGAGAGACACACACCGACAGAGGGAGAGAGAGAGACACCGACAGAGGGAGAGAGAGACACACACCGACAGAGGGAGAGAGAGACACACACCGACAGAGGGAGAGGGAGAGACACACCGACAGAGGGAGGGAGAGACACACCGACAGAGGGAGGGGGAGAGACACCGACAGAGGGAGAGAGAGACACACACACCGAGAGAGGGAGAGAGAGAGAGACACACCGACAGAGGGAGAGAGAGAGAGACACTCACCGACAGAGGGAGAGAGAGACACACACACCGACAGAGGGAGAGAGAGACACACACACCGACAGAGGGAGAGAGAGAGAGGCACTCACCGACAGAGGGAGAGAGAGACACACACACCGACAGAGGGAGAGAGAAAGACACCGACAGATGGAAAGAGAGACACACACACACACTGACAGAGGGAGAGAGAGACACACACACACTGACAGAGGGAGTGAGAGACACACACCAACTGAGGGAGAGAGACACACACACACCGACAGAGGGAGAGAGAGACACACCGACAGAGGGAAAGAGAGACACACACACACACTGACAGAGGGAGAGAGAGACACACACACACTGACAGAGGGAGTCAGAGACACACACACCGACAGAGGGAGAGAGAGACACACACACCGACAGAGGGAGGGAGAGAGAGACACACACACCGACAGAGGGAGAGAGAGACTCACCGACAGAGGGAGGGAGAGAGAGACACACACCGACAGTGGGAGAGAGAGAGAGACACACACCGACAGAGGGAGAGAGAGAGACACACACCGACAGAGGGAGTGAGAGACACACACCGACAGAGGCAGAGAGAGACACACACACCGACAGAGGGAGAGAGACACACACACCGACAGAGGGAGAGAGTCACACACCGACAGAGGGAGAGAGAGACACACACCGACAGAGGGAGAGAGAGACACACACCGACAGAGGGAGAGAGAGTGACACACACCGACTGAGGGAGAGGGAGACACACTCACCGACAGAGGGAGAGATAGAGATACACACACACCGATAGAGGGAGAGAGAGACACACACCGACAGAGGGAGAGAGAGAGACACCGACAGAGGGAGAGAGAGGGAGACACACACACCGACAGAGGGAGAGAGACACACACACCAACAGAGGGAGACACACATACCGACAGAGGGAGACACACACACCGACAGAGGGAGAGAGAGAGACACACACACACCGACAGAGGGAGAGAGAGAGACACACACACACCGACATAGGGAGAGAGAGACACAAACACACACACTGACAGAGGGAGAGAGAGACACACACACACACCGACAGAGGGAGAGAGAGACACACACACCGACAGACGGAGAGAGAGACACACACACCGACAGAGGGAGAGAGAGACACACACTGACAGAGGGAGAGAGAGACACACACTGACAGAGGCAGAGAGAGACACACACCGACAGAGGGAGAGAGAGACACACACCGACAGAGGCAGAGAGAGACACGCACACACCCACAGAGGCACAGAGAGACACACACCGACAGAGGGAGAGAGAGAGAGACACACCGACAGAGGGAGAGAGAGACACACACACCGACAGAGGGAGAGAGAGACACACACCGACAGAGGGAGAGAGAGAGACACACACACCGACAGAGGGAGAGAGAGAGAGACACACCTACAGAGGCAGAGAGAGTCACACACCGACAGAGGGAGAGAGAGACACACACCGACAGAGGGAGAGAGAGAGACACACACCGACAGAGGGAGAGAGAGACACACACACACCGACAGAGGGAGAGAGAGAGACACACCGACAGAGGGAGAGAGAGACACACCGACAGAGGGAGAGAGAGACACACCGACAGAGGGAGAGAGAGACACACCGACAGAGGGAGAGAGAGACACACACACACTGACAGAGGGAGTGAGAGACACACACCAACTGAGGGAGAGAGACACACACACACCGACAGAGGGAGAGAGAGACACACAGACCGACAGAGGGAGGGAGAGAGAGACACACACCGACAGAGGCAGGGAGAGAGAGACACACACCGACAGTGGGAGAGAGAGAGAGACACACACCGACAGAGGGAGGGAGAGAGAGACACACACCGACAGTGGGAGAGAGAGAGAGACACACACCGACAGAGGGAGAGAGAGAGACACACACCGACAGAGGGAGTGAGAGACACACACCGACAGAGGGAGAGAGAGTGACACACACCGACTGAGGGAGAGGGAGACACACTCACCGACAGAGGGAGAGATAGAGAGACACACACACCGATAGAGGGACAGAGAGACACACACCGACTGAGGGAGAGAGAGAGACACCGACAGAGGGAGAGAGAGGGAGACACACACACCGACAGAGGGAGACACACACACCGACAGAGGGAGACACACACACCGACAGAGGGAGAGAGAGAGACACACACACACCGACAGAGGGAGAGAGAGAGACACACACACACCGACATAGGGAGAGAGAGACACGCACACACCCACAGAGGCAGAAAGAGACACACACCGACAGAGGCACAGAGAGACACATACCGACAGAGGGAGAGAGAGACACACACACCGACAGAGGGAGAGAGAGACACCGACAGAGGGAGAGAGAGACACCGACAGAGGGAGAGAGAGACACACACACCGACAGAGGGAGAGATAGAGAGACACCGACAGAGGGAGAGAGTGTGAGACACTCACCGACAGAGGGAGTGAGAGACACACCGACAGAGGGAGAGTGAGAGATACCGACAGAGGGAGAGTGAGACACACACCAACTGAGGGAGAGAGACACACACACACTGACAGAGGGGGAGAGAGAGACACACACATCAACTGAGGGAGAGAGATACACACACACCGACAGAGGGAGAGAGAGAGACACACACACCGACAGAGGGAGAGAGAGAGACACACACACCGACAGAGGGAGAGACACACACACCGACAGAGGGAGAGACACACACACCGACAGAGGGAGAGTCACACACACCGACAGAGGGAGAGACACACACACCGACAGAGGCAGAGAGAGACACACACACACCGACAGAGGGAGAGACACACACACACCGACAGAGGGAGAGAGAGACACACACACCGACAGAGGCAGAGAGAGACACACAGACACCGACAGAGGGAGACAGAGAGAGACACACACCGACAGAGGGAGAGAGAGAGACACACACACACCGACAGAGGGAATGAGAGAGACACACACACACCGACATAGGGAGAGAGAGACACACACACCGACAGAGGGAGAGAGACACACACTGACAGAGGGGGAGAGAGAGAGACACACAACAACTGAGGGAGAGAGAGACACACACACCGACAGAGGGAGAGAGAGAGACACACACACCGACAGAGGGAGAGAAAGAGACACACACACCGACAGAGGGAGAGAGAGAGACACACACACCGACAGAGGGAGAGAGAGACACACACACCGACAGAGGGAGAGAGAGACACACCGACAGAGGGAGAGAGAGACACACCGACAGAGGGAGAGAGAGACACACCGACAGAGGGAGAGAGAGACACACCGACAGAGGGAGAGAGAGACACACCGACAGAGGGAGAGAGAGACACACCTACAGAGGGAGAGAGAGACACACACACCGACAGAGGGAGAGAGAGACACACACCCCGACAGAGGGAGAGAGAAACACACACACCGAGAGAGGGAGAGACAGACACACACACACCGACAGAGGGAGAGAGAGACACACACACCGACAGAGGGAGAGAGAGACACACACACCGACAGGGTGAGAGAGAGTGACACACACCGACAGAGGGAGAGAGAGACACACACACACCGACAGAGGGAGAGAGAGACAGACACCGACAAAGGGAGATAGAGACACACCGACAGAGGGAGAGAGACACACACACTGACAGAGGGAGAGAGAGACACACACACCGACAGAGGGAGAGAGATACACACCGACAGAGGGAGAGAGAGACACACTGACAGAGGGAGAGATAGACACACACACCGACAGAGGGAGAGATAGACACACACACCGACAGAGGGAGAGTGAGAGACACACACCGACAGAGGGAGAGAGAGAGACACCGACAGAGGGAGAGAGAGACACACACCGACAGAGGGAGAGAGAGACACACACCGACAGAGGGAGAGAGAGACACACACCGACAGAGGGAGACACACACCGAGAGAGGGAGAGAGAGACACATACCGACAGAGGGAGAGAGAGAGAGACACACACCGACAGAGGGAGGGAGAGACACACACCGACAGAGGGAGGGAGAGACACACACACCGACAGAGGGAGAGTGAGAGACACACCGACAGAGGGAGAGAGAGACACACACCGACAGAGGGAGAGAGAGACACACACCGACAGAGGGAGAGAGAGACACACACCGACAGAGGGAGAGAGAGAGACACACCGACAGAGGGAGACACACACCGAGAGAGGGAGAGAGAGACACACACACCGACAGAGGGAGGGAGAGACACACTCACCGACAGAGGGAGAGGGAGAGACACACCGACAGAGGGAGGGAGAGACACACCGACAGAGGGAGGGGGAGAGACACCGACAGAGGGAGAGAGAGACACACACACCGAGAGAGGGAGAGAGAGAGAGACACACCGACAGAGGGAGAGAGAGAGAGACACTCACCGACAGAGGGAGAGAGAGACACACACACCGACAGAGGGAGAGAGAGACACACACACCGACAGAGGGAGAGAGAGAGAGGCACTCACCGACAGAGGGAGAGAGAGACACACACACCGACAGAGGGAGAGAGAAAGACACCGACAGAGGGAAAGAGAGACACACACACACACTGACAGAGGGAGAGAGAGACACACACACACTGACAGAGGGAGTGAGAGACACACACCAACTGAGGGAGAGAGACACACACACACCGACAGAGGGAGAGAGAGACACACCGACAGAGGGAAAGAGAGACACACACACACACTGACAGAGGGAGAGAGAGACACACACACACTGACAGAGGGAGTCAGAGACACACACACCGACAGAGGGAGAGAGAGACACACACACCGACAGAGGGAGGGAGAGAGAGACACACACACCGACAGAGGGAGAGAGAGACTCACCGACAGAGGGAGGGAGAGAGAGACACACACCGACAGTGGGAGAGAGAGAGAGACACACACCGACAGAGGGAGAGAGAGAGACACACACCGACAGAGGGAGTGAGAGACACACACCGACAGAGGCAGAGAGAGACACACACACCGACAGAGGGAGAGAGACACACACACCGACAGAGGGAGAGAGTCACACACCGACAGAGGGAGAGAGAGACACACACCGACAGAGGGAGAGAGAGACACACACCGACAGAGGGAGAGAGAGTGACACACACCGACTGAGGGAGAGGGAGACACACTCACCGACAGAGGGAGAGATAGAGATACACACACACCGATAGAGGGAGAGAGAGACACACACCGACAGAGGGAGAGAGAGAGACACCGACAGAGGGAGAGAGAGGGAGACACACACACCGACAGAGGGAGAGAGACACACACACCAACAGAGGGAGACACACATACCGACAGAGGGAGACACACACACCGACAGAGGGAGAGAGAGAGACACACACACACCGACAGAGGGAGAGAGAGAGACACACACACACCGACATAGGGAGAGAGAGACACAAACACACACACTGACAGAGGGAGAGAGAGACACACACACACACCGACAGAGGGAGAGAGAGACACACACACCGACAGACGGAGAGAGAGACACACACACCGACAGAGGGAGAGAGAGACACACACTGACAGAGGGAGAGAGAGACACACACTGACAGAGGCAGAGAGAGACACACACCGACAGAGGGAGAGAGAGACACACACCGACAGAGGCAGAGAGAGACACGCACACACCCACAGAGGCACAGAGAGACACACACCGACAGAGGGAGAGAGAGAGAGACACACCGACAGAGGGAGAGAGAGACACACACACCGACAGAGGGAGAGAGAGACACACACCGACAGAGGGAGAGAGAGAGACACACACACCGACAGAGGGAGAGAGAGAGAGACACACCTACAGAGGCAGAGAGAGTCACACACCGACAGAGGGAGAGAGAGACACACACCGACAGAGGGAGAGAGAGAGACACACACCGACAGAGGGAGAGAGAGACACACACACACCGACAGAGGGAGAGAGAGAGACACACCGACAGAGGGAGAGAGAGACACACCGACAGAGGGAGAGAGAGACACACCGACAGAGGGAGAGAGAGACACACCGACAGAGGGAGAGAGAGACACACACACACTGACAGAGGGAGTGAGAGACACACACCAACTGAGGGAGAGAGACACACACACACCGACAGAGGGAGAGAGAGACACACAGACCGACAGAGGGAGGGAGAGAGAGACACACACCGACAGAGGCAGGGAGAGAGAGACACACACCGACAGTGGGAGAGAGAGAGAGACACACACCGACAGAGGGAGGGAGAGAGAGACACACACCGACAGTGGGAGAGAGAGAGAGACACACACCGACAGAGGGAGAGAGAGAGACACACACCGACAGAGGGAGTGAGAGACACACACCGACAGAGGGAGAGAGAGTGACACACACCGACTGAGGGAGAGGGAGACACACTCACCGACAGAGGGAGAGATAGAGAGACACACACACCGATAGAGGGACAGAGAGACACACACCGACTGAGGGAGAGAGAGAGACACCGACAGAGGGAGAGAGAGGGAGACACACACACCGACAGAGGGAGACACACACACCGACAGAGGGAGACACACACACCGACAGAGGGAGAGAGAGAGACACACACACACCGACAGAGGGAGAGAGAGAGACACACACACACCGACATAGGGAGAGAGAGACACGCACACACCCACAGAGGCAGAAAGAGACACACACCGACAGAGGCACAGAGAGACACATACCGACAGAGGGAGAGAGAGACACACACACCGACAGAGGGAGAGAGAGACACCGACAGAGGGAGAGAGAGACACCGACAGAGGGAGAGAGAGACACACACACCGACAGAGGGAGAGATAGAGAGACACCGACAGAGGGAGAGAGTGTGAGACACTCACCGACAGAGGGAGTGAGAGACACACCGACAGAGGGAGAGTGAGAGATACCGACAGAGGGAGAGTGAGACACACACCAACTGAGGGAGAGAGACACACACACCGACAGAGGGAGAGAGAGACACACACACCGACAGGGTGAGAGAGAGTGACACACACCGACAGAGGGAGAGAGAGACACACACACACCGACAGAGGGAGAGAGAGACAGACACCGACAAAGGGAGATAGAGACACACCGACAGAGGGAGAGAGACACACACACTGACAGAGGGAGAGAGAGACACACACACCGACAGAGGGAGAGAGATACACACCGACAGAGGGAGAGAGAGACACACTGACAGAGGGAGAGATAGACACACACACCGACAGAGGGAGAGATAGACACACACACCGACAGAGGGAGAGTGAGAGACACACACCGACAGAGGGAGAGAGAGAGACACCGACAGAGGGAGAGAGAGACACACACCGACAGAGGGAGAGAGAGACACACACCGACAGAGGGAGAGAGAGACACACACCGACAGAGGGAGACACACACCGAGAGAGGGAGAGAGAGACACATACCGACAGAGGGAGAGAGAGAGAGACACACACCGACAGAGGGAGGGAGAGACACACACCGACAGAGGGAGGGAGAGACACACACACCGACAGAGGGAGAGTGAGAGACACACCGACAGAGGGAGAGAGAGACACACACCGACAGAGGGAGAGAGAGACACACACCGACAGAGGGAGAGAGAGACACACACCGACAGAGGGAGAGAGAGAGACACACCGACAGAGGGAGACACACACCGAGAGAGGGAGAGAGAGACACACACACCGACAGAGGGAGGGAGAGACACACTCACCGACAGAGGGAGAGGGAGAGACACACCGACAGAGGGAGGGAGAGACACACCGACAGAGGGAGGGGGAGAGACACCGACAGAGGGAGAGAGAGACACACACACCGAGAGAGGGAGAGAGAGAGAGACACACCGACAGAGGGAGAGAGAGAGAGACACTCACCGACAGAGGGAGAGAGAGACACACACACCGACAGAGGGAGAGAGAGACACACACACCGACAGAGGGAGAGAGAGAGAGGCACTCACCGACAGAGGGAGAGAGAGACACACACACCGACAGAGGGAGAGAGAAAGACACCGACAGAGGGAAAGAGAGACACACACACACACTGACAGAGGGAGAGAGAGACACACACACACTGACAGAGGGAGTGAGAGACACACACCAACTGAGGGAGAGAGACACACACACACCGACAGAGGGAGAGAGAGACACACCGACAGAGGGAAAGAGAGACACACACACACACTGACAGAGGGAGAGAGAGACACACACACACTGACAGAGGGAGTCAGAGACACACACACCGACAGAGGGAGAGAGAGACACACACACCGACAGAGGGAGGGAGAGAGAGACACACACACCGACAGAGGGAGAGAGAGACTCACCGACAGAGGGAGGGAGAGAGAGACACACACCGACAGTGGGAGAGAGAGAGAGACACACACCGACAGAGGGAGAGAGAGAGACACACACCGACAGAGGGAGTGAGAGACACACACCGACAGAGGCAGAGAGAGACACACACACCGACAGAGGGAGAGAGACACACACACCGACAGAGGGAGAGAGTCACACACCGACAGAGGGAGAGAGAGACACACACCGACAGAGGGAGAGAGAGACACACACCGACAGAGGGAGAGAGAGTGACACACACCGACTGAGGGAGAGGGAGACACACTCACCGACAGAGGGAGAGATAGAGATACACACACACCGATAGAGGGAGAGAGAGACACACACCGACAGAGGGAGAGAGAGAGACACCGACAGAGGGAGAGAGAGGGAGACACACACACCGACAGAGGGAGAGAGACACACACACCAACAGAGGGAGACACACATACCGACAGAGGGAGACACACACACCGACAGAGGGAGAGAGAGAGACACACACACACCGACAGAGGGAGAGAGAGAGACACACACACACCGACATAGGGAGAGAGAGACACAAACACACACACTGACAGAGGGAGAGAGAGACACACACACACACCGACAGAGGGAGAGAGAGACACACACACCGACAGACGGAGAGAGAGACACACACACCGACAGAGGGAGAGAGAGACACACACTGACAGAGGGAGAGAGAGACACACACTGACAGAGGCAGAGAGAGACACACACCGACAGAGGGAGAGAGAGACACACACCGACAGAGGCAGAGAGAGACACGCACACACCCACAGAGGCACAGAGAGACACACACCGACAGAGGGAGAGAGAGAGAGACACACCGACAGAGGGAGAGAGAGACACACACACCGACAGAGGGAGAGAGAGAGAGACACACCTACAGAGGCAGAGAGAGTCACACACCGACAGAGGGAGAGAGAGACACACACCGACAGAGGGAGAGAGAGAGACACACACCGACAGAGGGAGAGAGAGACACACACACACCGACAGAGGGAGAGAGAGAGACACACCGACAGAGGGAGAGAGAGACACACCGACAGAGGGAGAGAGAGACACACCGACAGAGGGAGAGAGAGACACACCGACAGAGGGAGAGAGAGACACACACACACTGACAGAGGGAGTGAGAGACACACACCAACTGAGGGAGAGAGACACACACACACCGACAGAGGGAGAGAGAGACACACAGACCGACAGAGGGAGGGAGAGAGAGACACACACCGACAGAGGCAGGGAGAGAGAGACACACACCGACAGTGGGAGAGAGAGAGAGACACACACCGACAGAGGGAGGGAGAGAGAGACACACACCGACAGTGGGAGAGAGAGAGAGACACACACCGACAGAGGGAGAGAGAGAGACACACACCGACAGAGGGAGTGAGAGACACACACCGACAGAGGGAGAGAGAGTGACACACACCGACTGAGGGAGAGGGAGACACACTCACCGACAGAGGGAGAGATAGAGAGACACACACACCGATAGAGGGACAGAGAGACACACACCGACTGAGGGAGAGAGAGAGACACCGACAGAGGGAGAGAGAGGGAGACACACACACCGACAGAGGGAGACACACACACCGACAGAGGGAGACACACACACCGACAGAGGGAGAGAGAGAGACACACACACACCGACAGAGGGAGAGAGAGAGACACACACACACCGACATAGGGAGAGAGAGACACGCACACACCCACAGAGGCAGAAAGAGACACACACCGACAGAGGCACAGAGAGACACATACCGACAGAGGGAGAGAGAGACACACACACCGACAGAGGGAGAGAGAGACACCGACAGAGGGAGAGAGAGACACCGACAGAGGGAGAGAGAGACACACACACCGACAGAGGGAGAGATAGAGAGACACCGACAGAGGGAGAGAGTGTGAGACACTCACCGACAGAGGGAGTGAGAGACACACCGACAGAGGGAGAGTGAGAGATACCGACAGAGGGAGAGTGAGACACACACCAACTGAGGGAGAGAGACACACACACACTGACAGAGGGGGAGAGAGAGAGACACACATCAACTGAGGGAGAGAGATACACACACACCGACAGAGGGAGAGAGAGAGACACACACACCGACAGAGGGAGAGAGAGAGACACACACACCGACAGAGGGAGAGACACACACACCGACAGAGGGAGAGACACACACACCGACAGAGGGAGAGTCACACACACCGACAGAGGGAGAGTCACACACACCGACAGAGGCAGAGAGAGACACACACTGACAGAGGCAGAGAGAGAGACACACACCGACAGAGGGAGAGAGAGACACACACACACCGACAGAGGGAGAGAGAGACACACCGACAGAGGGAGAGACACACACACCGACAGAGGGAGAGACACACACACCGACAGAGGGAGAGACACACACACCGACAGAGGGAGAGACACACACACCGACAGAGGGAGAGACACACACACCGACAGAGGCAGAGAGAGACACACACTGACAGAGGCAGAGAGAGAGACACACACCGACAGAGGCAGAGAGAGACACACACACCGACAGAGGCAGAGAGAGACACACACACACCGACAGAGGGAGAGACACACACACACCGACAGAGGGAGAGAGAGACACACACACCGACAGAGGCAGAGAGAGACACACAGACACCGACAGAGGGAGACAGAGAGAGACACACACCGACAGAGGGAGAGAGAGAGACACACACACACCGACAGAGGGAATGAGAGAGACACACACACACCGACATAGGGAGAGAAAGACACACACACCGACAGAGGGAGAGAGACACACACTGACAGAGGGGGAGAGAGAGAGACACACAACAACTGAGGGAGAGAGAGACACACACACCGACAGAGGGAGAGAGAGAGACACACACACCGACAGAGGGAGAGAAAGAGACACACACACCGACAGAGGGAGAGAGAGAGACACACACACCGACAGAGGGAGAGAGAGACACACACACCGACAGAGGGAGAGAGAGACACACCGACAGAGGGAGAGAGAGACACACCGACAGAGGGAGAGAGAGACACACCGACAGAGGGAGAGAGAGACACACCGACAGAGGGAGAGAGAGACACACCGACAGAGGGAGAGAGAGACACACCTACAGAGGGAGAGAGAGACACACACACCGACAGAGGGAGAGAGAGACACACACCCCGACAGAGGGAGAGAGAAACACACACACCGAGAGAGGGAGAGACAGACACACACACACCGACAGAGGGAGAGAGAGACACACACACCGACAGAGGGAGAGAGAGACACACACACCGACAGGGTGAGAGAGAGTGACACACACCGACAGAGGGAGAGAGAGACACACACACACCGACAGAGGGAGAGAGAGACAGACACCGACAAAGGGAGATAGAGACACACCGACAGAGGGAGAGAGACACACACACTGACAGAGGGAGAGAGAGACACACACACCGACAGAGGGAGAGAGATACACACCGACAGAGGGAGAGAGAGACACACTGACAGAGGGAGAGATAGACACACACACCGACAGAGGGAGAGATAGACACACACACCGACAGAGGGAGAGTGAGAGACACACACCGACAGAGGGAGAGAGAGAGACACCGACAGAGGGAGAGAGAGACACACACCGACAGAGGGAGAGAGAGACACACACCGACAGAGGGAGAGAGAGACACACACCGACAGAGGGAGACACACACCGAGAGAGGGAGAGAGAGACACATACCGACAGAGGGAGAGAGAGAGAGACACACACCGACAGAGGGAGGGAGAGACACACACCGACAGAGGGAGGGAGAGACACACACACCGACAGAGGGAGAGTGAGAGACACACCGACAGAGGGAGAGAGAGACACACACCGACAGAGGGAGAGAGAGACACACACCGACAGAGGGAGAGAGAGACACACACCGACAGAGGGAGAGAGAGAGACACACCGACAGAGGGAGACACACACCGAGAGAGGGAGAGAGAGACACACACACCGACAGAGGGAGGGAGAGACACACTCACCGACAGAGGGAGAGGGAGAGACACACCGACAGAGGGAGGGAGAGACACACCGACAGAGGGAGGGGGAGAGACACCGACAGAGGGAGAGAGAGACACACACACCGAGAGAGGGAGAGAGAGAGAGACACACCGACAGAGGGAGAGAGAGAGAGACACTCACCGACAGAGGGAGAGAGAGACACACACACCGACAGAGGGAGAGAGAGACACACACACCGACAGAGGGAGAGAGAGAGAGACACTCACCGACAGAGGGAGAGAGAGACACACACACCGACAGAGGGAGAGAGAAAGACACCGACAGAGGGAAAGAGAGATACACACACACACTGACAGAGGGAGAGAGAGACACACACACACTGACAGAGGGAGTGAGAGACACACACCAACTGAGGGAGAGAGACACACACACACCGACAGAGGGAGAGAGAGACACACCGACAGAGGGAAAGAGAGACACACACACACACTGACAGAGGGAGAGAGAGACACACACACACTGACAGAGGGAGTCAGAGACACACACACCGACAGAGGGAGAGAGAGACACACACACCGACAGAGGGAGGGAGAGAGAGACACACACACCGACAGAGGGAGAGAGAGACTCACCGACAGAGGGAGGGAGAGAGAGACACACACCGACAGTGGGAGAGAGAGAGAGACACACACCGACAGAGGGAGAGAGAGAGACACACACCGACAGAGGGAGTGAGAGACACACACCGACAGAGGCAGAGAGAGACACACACACCGACAGAGGGAGAGAGACACACACACCGACAGAGGGAGAGAGTCACACACCGACAGAGGGAGAGAGAGACACACACCGACAGAGGGAGAGAGAGACACACACCGACAGAGGGAGAGAGAGTGACACACACCGACTGAGGGAGAGGGAGTGACACACACCGACTGAGGGAGAGGGAGACACACTCACCGACAGAGGGAGAGATAGAGATACACACACACCGATAGAGGGAGAGAGAGACACACACCGACAGAGGGAGAGAGAGAGACACCGACAGAGGGAGAGAGAGGGAGACACACACACCGACAGAGGGAGAGAGACACACACACCAACAGAGGGAGACACACATACCGACAGAGGGAGACACACACACCGACAGAGGGAGAGAGAGAGACACACACACACCGACAGAGGGAGAGAGAGAGACACACACACACCGACATAGGGAGAGAGAGACACACACACACACACTGACAGAGGGAGAGAGAGACACACACACACACCGACAGAGGGAGAGAGAGACACACACACCGACAGACGGAGAGAGAGACACACACACCGACAGAGGGAGAGAGAGACACACACTGACAGAGGGAGAGAGAGACACACACTGACAGAGGCAGAGAGAGACACACACCGACAGAGGGAGAGAGAGACACACACCGACAGAGGCAGAGAGAGACACGCACACACCCACAGAGGCACAGAGAGACACACACCGACAGAGGGAGAGAGAGAGAGACACACCGACAGAGGGAGAGAGAGACACACACACCGACAGAGGGAGAGAGAGACACACACCGACAGAGGGAGAGAGAGAGACACACACACCGACAGAGGGAGAGAGAGAGAGACACACCTACAGAGGCAGAGAGAGACACACACCGACAGAGGGAGAGAGAGACACACACCGACAGAGGGAGAGAGAGAGACACACACCGACAGAGGGAGAGAGAGACACACACACACCGACAGAGGGAGAGAGAGAGACACACCGACAGAGGGAGAGAGAGACACACCGACAGAGGGAGAGAGAGACACACCGACAGAGGGAGAGAGAGACACACCGACAGAGGGAGAGAGAGACACACACACACTGACAGAGGGAGTGAGAGACACACACCAACTGAGGGAGAGAGACACACACACACCGACAGAGGGAGAGAGAGACACACAGACCGACAGAGGGAGGGAGAGAGAGACACACACCGACAGAGGCAGGGAGAGAGAGACACACACCGACAGTGGGAGAGAGAGAGAGACACACACCGACAGAGGGAGGGAGAGAGAGACACACACCGACAGTGGGAGAGAGAGAGAGACACACACCGACAGAGGGAGAGAGAGAGACACACACCGACAGAGGGAGTGAGAGACACACACCGACAGAGGGAGAGAGAGTGACACACACCGACTGAGGGAGAGGGAGACACACTCACCGACAGAGGGAGAGATAGAGAGACACACACACCGATAGAGGGACAGAGAGACACACACCGACTGAGGGAGAGAGAGAGACACCGACAGAGGGAGAGAGAGGGAGACACACACACCGACAGAGGGAGACACACACACCGACAGAGGGAGACACACACACCGACAGAGGGAGAGAGAGAGACACACACACACCGACAGAGGGAGAGAGAGAGACACACACACACCGACATAGGGAGAGAGAGACAC
This sequence comes from Prionace glauca, assembly GCA_037974335.1. Classification (NCBI taxonomy): domain Eukaryota; kingdom Metazoa; phylum Chordata; class Chondrichthyes; order Carcharhiniformes; family Carcharhinidae; genus Prionace; species Prionace glauca. The sequence goes on from JBBMRE010000096.1 coordinate 317,286, forward strand.
GCACACACCCACAGAGGCAGAAAGAGACACACACCGACAGAGGCACAGAGAGACACATACCGACAGAGGGAGAGAGAGACACACACACCGACAGAGGGAGAGAGAGACACACACCGACAGAGGGAGAGAGAGAGACACACACACCGACAGAGGGAGAGAGAGAGAGACACACCTACAGAGGCAGAGAGAGACACACACCGACAGAGGGAGAGAGAGACACACACCGACAGAGTGAGAGAGAGAGACACACACCGACAGAGGGAGAGAGAGAGACACACACCGACAGAGGGAGAGACACACGCACAGCGACAGAGAGAGAGAGACACGCACACCGACAGAGGGAGAGAGAGACACACACCGACAGAGGGAGAGAGAGACACACACACCGACAGAGTGAGAGAGAGAGACACACACCGACAGAGGGAGAGAGAGAGACACACCGACAGAGGGAGAGAGAGTCACACACACCGACAGAGGGAGAGAGAGACACACCGACAGAGGGAGAGAGACACACACCGACAGAGGGAGTCAGAGAGACACACACTGACAGAGGGAGAGAGAGAGACACACACTGACAGAGGGAGAGAGAGAGACACACACTGACAGAGGGAGAGAGAGAGACACACCGACATAGGGAGAGAGAGAGACACACACCGACAGAGGGAGAGAGAGAGACACACCGACAGAGGGAGAGAAACACACACACACCGACAGAGGGAGAGAGAGAGACACACACACCGACAGAGGGAGAGTGAGAGATGCCGACAGAGGGAGAGAGAGACACACCGACAGAGGGAGAGAGAGACACCGACAGAGGGAGAGAGAGACACACACACCGACAGAGGGAGAGATAGAGAGACACCGACAGAGGGAGAGAGTGTGAGACACTCACCGACAGAGGGAGTGAGAGACACACCGACAGAGGGAGAGTGAGAGATACCGACAGAGGGAGAGTGAGACACACACCAACTGAGGGAGAGAGACACACACACACTGACAGAGGGGGAGAGAGAGAGACACACATCAACTGAGGGAGAGAGATACACACACACCGACAGAGGGAGAGAGAGAGACACACACACCGACAGAGGGAGAGAGAGAGACACACACACCGACAGAGGGAGAGACACACACACCGACAGAGGGAGAGACACACACACCGACAGAGGGAGAGACACACACACCGACAGAGGGAGAGTCACACACACCGACAGAGGCAGAGAGAGACACACACTGACAGAGGCAGAGAGAGAGACACACACCGACAGAGGGAGAGAGAGACACACCGACAGAGGGAGAGAGAGACACACCGACAGAGGGAGAGACACACACACCGACAGAGGGAGAGACACACACACCGACAGAGGGAGAGACACACACACCGACAGAGGGAGAGACATACACACCGACAGAGGCAGAGAGAGACACACACTGACAGAGGCAGAGAGAGAGACACACACCGACAGAGGCAGAGAGAGACACACACACCGACAGAGGCAGAGAGAGACACACACACACCGACAGAGGGAGAGACACACACACACCGACAGAGGGAGAGAGAGACACACACACCGACAGAGGCAGAGAGAGACACACAGACACCGACAGAGGGAGACAGAGAGAGACACACACCGACAGAGGGAGAGAGAGAGACACACACACACCGACAGAGGGAATGAGAGAGACACACACACACCGACATAGGGAGAGAGAGACACACACACCGACAGAGGGAGAGAGACACACACTGACAGAGGGGGAGAGAGAGAGACACACAACAACTGAGGGAGAGAGAGACACACACACCGACAGAGGGAGAGAGAGAGACACACACACCGACAGAGGGAGAGAAAGAGACACACACACCGACAGAGGGAGAGAGAGAGACACACACACCGACAGAGGGAGAGAGAGACACACACACCGACAGAGGGAGAGAGAGACACACCGACAGAGGGAGAGAGAGACACACCGACAGAGGGAGAGAGAGACACACCGACAGAGGGAGAGAGAGACACACCGACAGAGGGAGAGAGAGACACACCGACAGAGGGAGAGAGAGACACACCGACAGAGGGAGAGAGAGACACACACACCGACAGAGGGAGAGAGAGACACACACCCCGACAGAGGGAGAGAGAAACACACACACCGAGAGAGGGAGAGACAGACACACACACACCGACAGAGGGAGAGAGAGACACACGCACCGACAGAGGGAGAGAGAGACACACACACCGACAGGGTGAGAGAGAGTGACACACACCGACAGAGGGAGAGAGAGACACACACACACCGACAGAGGGAGAGAGAGACAGACACCGACAAAGGGAGATAGAGACACACCGACAGAGGGAGAGAGACACACACACTGACAGAGGGAGAGAGAGACACACACACCGACAGAGGGAGAGAGATACACACCGACAGAGGGAGAGAGAGACACACTGACAGAGGGAGAGATAGACACACACACCGACAGAGGGAGAGATAGACACACACACCGACAGAGGGAGAGTGAGAGACACACACCGACAGAGGGAGAGAGAGAGACACCGACAGAGGGAGAGAGAGACACACACCGACAGAGGGAGAGAGAGACACACACCGACAGAGGGAGAGAGAGACACACACCGACAGAGGGAGACACACACCGAGAGAGGGAGAGAGAGACACATACCGACAGAGGGAGAGAGAGAGAGACACACACCGACAGAGGGAGGGAGAGACACACACCGACAGAGGGAGGGAGAGACACACACACCGACAGAGGGAGAGTGAGAGACACACCGACAGAGGGAGAGAGAGACACACACCGACAGAGGGAGAGAGAGACACACACCGACAGAGGGAGAGAGAGACACACACCGACAGAGGGAGAGAGAGAGACACACCGACAGAGGGAGACACACACCGAGAGAGGGAGAGAGAGACACACACACCGACAGAGGGAGGGAGAGACACACTCACCGACAGAGGGAGAGGGAGAGACACACCGACAGAGGGAGGGAGAGACACACCGACAGAGGGAGGGGGAGAGACACCGACAGAGGGAGAGAGAGACACACACACCGAGAGAGGGAGAGAGAGAGAGACACACCGACAGAGGGAGAGAGAGAGAGACACTCACCGACAGAGGGAGAGAGAGACACACACACCGACAGAGGGAGAGAGAGACACACCGACAGAGGGAGAGAGAGAGAGACACTCACCGACAGAGGGAGAGAGAGACACACACACCGACAGAGGGAGAGAGAAAGACACCGACAGAGGGAAAGAGAGACACACACACACACTGACAGAGGGAGAGAGAGACACACACACACTGACAGAGGGAGTGAGAGACACACACCAACTGAGGGAGAGAGACACACACACACCGACAGAGGGAGAGAGAGACACACCGACAGAGGGAAAGAGAGACACACACACACACTGACAGAGGGAGAGAGAGACACACACACACTGACAGAGGGAGTCAGAGACACACACACCGACAGAGGGAGAGAGAGACACACACACCGACAGAGGGAGGGAGAGAGAGACACACACACCGACAGAGGGAGAGAGAGACTCACCGACAGAGGGAGGGAGAGAGAGACACACACCGACAGTGGGAGAGAGAGAGAGACACACACCGACAGAGGGAGAGAGAGAGACACACACCGACAGAGGGAGTGAGAGACACACACCGACAGAGGCAGAGAGAGACACACACACCGACAGAGGGAGAGAGACACACACACCGACAGAGGGAGAGAGTCACACACCGACAGAGGGAGAGAGAGACACACACCGACAGAGGGAGAGAGAGACACACACCGACAGAGGGAGAGAGAGACACACACCGACAGAGGGAGAGAGAGTGACACACACCGACTGAGGGAGAGGGAGACACACTCACCGACAGAGGGAGAGATAGAGATACACACACACCGATAGAGGGAGAGAGAGACACACACCGACAGAGGGAGAGAGAGAGACACCGACAGAGGGAGAGAGAGGGAGACACACACACCGACAGAGGGAGAGAGACACACACACCAACAGAGGGAGACACACATACCGACAGAGGGAGACACACACACCGACAGAGGGAGAGAGAGAGACACACACACACCGACAGAGGCACAGAGAGACACATACCGACAGAGGGAGAGAGAGACACACACACCGACAGAGGGAGAGAGAGACACACACCGACAGAGGGAGAGAGAGAGACACACACACCGACAGAGGGAGAGAGAGAGAGACACACCTACAGAGGCAGAGAGAGACACACACCGACAGAGGGAGAGAGAGACACACACCGACAGAGTGAGAGAGAGAGACACACACCGACAGAGGGAGAGAGAGAGACACACACCGACAGAGGGAGAGACACACGCACAGCGACAGAGAGAGAGAGACACGCACACCGACAGAGGGAGAGAGAGACACACACCGACAGAGGGAGAGAGAGACACACACACCGACAGAGTGAGAGAGAGAGACACACACCGACAGAGGGAGAGAGAGAGACACCGACTGAGGGAGAGAGAGACACACACACCGACAGAGGGAGAGAGAGAGACACACACCGACAGAGGGAGAGAGAGTCACACACACCGACAGAGGGAGAGAGAGACACACCGACAGAGGGAGAGAGACACACACCGACAGAGGGAGTCAGAGAGACACACACTGACAGAGGGAGAGAGAGAGACACACACTGACAGAGGGAGAGAGAGAGACACACACTGACAGAGGGAGAGAGAGAGACACACCGACATAGGGAGAGAGAGAGACACACACCGACAGAGGGAGAGAGAGAGACACACCGACAGAGGGAGAGAAACACACACACACCGACAGAGGGAGAGAGAGAGACGCACACACCGACAGAGGGAGAGTGAGAGATGCCGACAGAGGGAGAGAGAGACACACCGACAGAGGGAGAGAGAGACACCGACAGAGGGAGAGAGAGACACACACACCGACAGAGGGAGAGATAGAGAGACACCGACAGAGGGAGAGAGTGTGAGACACTCACCGACAGAGGGAGTGAGAGACACACCGACAGAGGGAGAGTGAGAGATACCGACAGAGGGAGAGTGAGACACACACCAACTGAGGGAGAGAGACACACACACACTGACAGAGGGGGAGAGAGAGAGACACACATCAACTGAGGGAGAGAGATACACACACACCGACAGAGGGAGAGAGAGAGACACACACACCGACAGAGGGAGAGAGAGAGACACACACACCGACAGAGGGAGAGACACACACACCGACAGAGGGAGAGACACACACACCGACAGAGGGAGAGTCACACACACCGACAGAGGGAGAGTCACACACACCGACAGAGGCAGAGAGAGACACACACTGACAGAGGCAGAGAGAGAGACACACACCGACAGAGGGAGAGAGAGACACACCGACAGAGGGAGAGAGAGACACACCGACAGAGGGAGAGACACACACACCGACAGAGGGAGAGACACACACACCGACAGAGGGAGAGACACACACACCGACAGAGGGAGAGACACACACACCGACAGAGGGAGAGACATACACACCGACAGAGGCAGAGAGAGACACACACTGACAGAGGCAGAGAGAGAGACACACACCGACAGAGGCAGAGAGAGACACACACACCGACAGAGGCAGAGAGAGACACACACACACCGACAGAGGGAGAGACACACACACACCGACAGAGGGAGAGAGAGACACACACACCGACAGAGGCAGAGAGAGACACACAGACACCGACAGAGGGAGACAGAGAGAGACACACACCGACAGAGGGAGAGAGAGAGACACACACACACCGACAGAGGGAATGAGAGAGACACACACACACCGACATAGGGAGAGAGAGACACACACACCGACAGAGGGAGAGAGACACACACTGACAGAGGGGGAGAGAGAGAGACACACAACAACTGAGGGAGAGAGAGACACACACACCGACAGAGGGAGAGAGAGAGACACACACACCGACAGAGGGAGAGAAAGAGACACACACACCGACAGAGGGAGAGAGAGAGACACACACACCGACAGAGGGAGAGAGAGACACACACACCGACAGAGGGAGAGAGAGACACACCGACAGAGGGAGAGAGAGACACACCGACAGAGGGAGAGAGAGACACACCGACAGAGGGAGAGAGAGACACACCGACAGAGGGAGAGAGAGACACACCGACAGAGGGAGAGAGAGACACACCGACAGAGGGAGAGAGAGACACACCGACAGAGGGAGAGAGAGACACACACACCGACAGAGGGAGAGAGAGACACACACCCCGACAGAGGGAGAGAGAAACACACACACCGAGAGAGGGAGAGACAGACACACACACACCGACAGAGGGAGAGAGAGACACACGCACCGACAGAGGGAGAGAGAGACACACACACCGACAGGGTGAGAGAGAGTGACACACACCGACAGAGGGAGAGAGAGACACACACACACCGACAGAGGGAGAGAGAGACAGACACCGACAAAGGGAGATAGAGACACACCGACAGAGGGAGAGAGACACACACACTGACAGAGGGAGAGAGAGACACACACACCGACAGAGGGAGAGAGATACACACCGACAGAGGGAGAGAGAGACACACTGACAGAGGGAGAGATAGACACACACACCGACAGAGGGAGAGATAGACACACACACCGACAGAGGGAGAGTGAGAGACACACACCGACAGAGGGAGAGAGAGAGACACCGACAGAGGGAGAGAGAGACACACACCGACAGAGGGAGAGAGAGACACACACCGACAGAGGGAGAGAGAGACACACACCGACAGAGGGAGACACACACCGAGAGAGGGAGAGAGAGACACATACCGACAGAGGGAGAGAGAGAGAGACACACACCGACAGAGGGAGGGAGAGACACACACCGACAGAGGGAGGGAGAGACACACACACCGACAGAGGGAGAGTGAGAGACACACCGACAGAGGGAGAGAGAGACACACACCGACAGAGGGAGAGAGAGACACACACCGACAGAGGGAGAGAGAGACACACACCGACAGAGGGAGAGAGAGAGACACACCGACAGAGGGAGAGAGAGAGACACACCGACAGAGGGAGACACACACCGAGAGAGGGAGAGAGAGACACACCCACCGACAGAGGGAGGGAGAGACACACTCACCGACAGAGGGAGAGGGAGAGACACACCGACAGAGGGAGGGAGAGACACACCGACAGAGGGAGGGGGAGAGACACCGACAGAGGGAGAGAGAGACACACACACCGAGAGAGGGAGAGAGAGAGAGACACACCGACAGAGGGAGAGAGAGAGAGACACTCACCGACAGAGGGAGAGAGAGACACACACACCGACAGAGGGAGAGAGAGACACACCGACAGAGGGAGAGAGAGAGAGACACTCACCGACAGAGGGAGAGAGAGACACACACACCGACAGAGGGAGAGAGAAAGACACCGACAGAGGGAAAGAGAGACACACACACACACTGACAGAGGGAGAGAGAGACACACACACACTGACAGAGGGAGTGAGAGACACACACCAACTGAGGGAGAGAGACACACACACACCGACAGAGGGAGAGAGAGACACACCGACAGAGGGAAAGAGAGACACACACACACACTGACAGAGGGAGAGAGAGACACACACACACTGACAGAGGGAGTCAGAGACACACACACCGACAGAGGGAGAGAGAGACACACACACCGACAGAGGGAGGGAGAGAGAGACACACACACCGACAGAGGGAGAGAGAGACTCACCGACAGAGGGAGGGAGAGAGAGACACACACCGACAGTGGGAGAGAGAGAGAGACACACACCGACAGAGGGAGAGAGAGAGACACACACCGACAGAGGGAGTGAGAGACACACACCGACAGAGGCAGAGAGAGACACACACACCGACAGAGGGAGAGAGACACACACACCGACAGAGGGAGAGAGTCACACACCGACAGAGGGAGAGAGAGACACACACCGACAGAGGGAGAGAGAGACACACACCGACAGAGGGAGAGAGAGTGACACACACCGACTGAGGGAGAGGGAGACACACTCACCGACAGAGGGAGAGATAGAGATACACACACACCGATAGAGGGAGAGAGAGACACACACCGACAGAGGGAGAGAGAGAGACACCGACAGAGGGAGAGAGAGGGAGACACACACACCGACAGAGGGAGAGAGACACACACACCAACAGAGGGAGACACACATACCGACAGAGGGAGACACACACACCGACAGAGGGAGAGAGAGAGACACACACACACCGACAGAGGGAGAGAGAGAGACACACACACACCGACATAGGGAGAGAGAGACACACACACACACTGACAGAGGGAGAGAGAGACACACACACACACCGACAGAGGGAGAGAGAGACACACACACCGACAGACGGAGAGAGAGACACACACACCGACAGAGGGAGAGAGAGACACACACTGACAGAGGGAGAGAGAGACACACACTGACAGAGGCAGAGAGAGACACACACCGACAGAGGGAGAGAGAGACACACACCGACAGAGGCAGAGAGAGACACGCACACACCCACAGAGGCACAGAGAGACACACACCGACAGAGGGAGAGAGAGAGAGACACACCGACAGAGGGAGAGAGAGACACACACACCGACAGAGGGAGAGAGAGACACACACCGACAGAGGGAGAGAGAGAGACACACACACCGACAGAGGGAGAGAGAGAGAGACACACCTACAGAGGCAGAGAGAGACACACACCGACAGAGGGAGAGAGAGACACACACCGACAGAGGGAGAGAGAGAGACACACACCGACAGAGGGAGAGAGAGACACACACACACCGACAGAGGGAGAGAGAGAGACACACCGACAGAGGGAGAGAGAGACACACCGACAGAGGGAGAGAGAGACACACCGACAGAGGGAGAGAGAGACACACCGACAGAGGGAGAGAGAGACACACACACACTGACAGAGGGAGTGAGAGACACACACCAACTGAGGGAGAGAGACACACACACACCGACAGAGGGAGAGAGAGACACACAGACCGACAGAGGGAGGGAGAGAGAGACACACACCGACAGAGGGAGGGAGAGAGAGACACACACCGACAGTGGGAGAGAGAGAGAGACACACACCGACAGAGGGAGGGAGAGAGAGACACACACCGACAGTGGGAGAGAGAGAGAGACACACACCGACAGAGGGAGAGAGAGAGACACCGACAGAGGGAGAGAGAGACACACACCGACAGAGGGAGAGAGAGACACACACCGACAGAGGGAGAGAGAGACACACACCGACAGAGGGAGACACACACCGAGAGAGGGAGAGAGAGACACATACCGACAGAGGGAGAGAGAGAGAGACACACACCGACAGAGGGAGGAAGAGACACACACCGTCAGAGGGAGGGAGAGACACACACACCGACAGAGGGAGAGTGAGAGACACACCGACAGAGGGAGAGAGAGACACACACCGACAGAGGGAGAGAGAGACACACACCGACAGAGGGAGAGAGAGACACACACCGACAGAGGGAGAGAGAGAGACACACCGACAGAGGGAGACACACACCGAGAGAGGGAGAGAGAGACACACACACCGACAGAGGGAGGGAGAGACACACTCACCGACAGAGGGAGAGGGAGAGACACACCGACAGAGGGAGGGAGAGACACACCGACAGAGGGAGGGGGAGAGACACCGACAGAGGGAGAGAGAGACACACACACCGAGAGAGGGAGAGAGAGAGAGACACACCGACAGAGGGAGAGAGAGAGAGACACTCACCGACAGAGGGAGAGAGAGACACACACACCGACAGAGGGAGAGAGAGACACACCGACAGAGGGAGAGAGAGAGAGACACTCACCGACAGAGGGAGAGAGAGACACACACACCGACAGAGGGAGAGAGAAAGACACCGACAGAGGGAAAGAGAGACACACACACACACTGACAGAGGGAGAGAGAGACACACACACACTGACAGAGGGAGTGAGAGACACACACCAACTGAGGGAGAGAGACACACACACACCGACAGAGGGAGAGAGAGACACACCGACAGAGGGAAAGAGAGACACACACACACACTGACAGAGGGAGAGAGAGACACACACACACTGACAGAGGGAGTCAGAGACACACACACCGACAGAGGGAGAGAGAGACACACACCGACAGAGGGAGAGAGAGACTCACCGACAGAGGGAGGGAGAGAGAGACACACACCGACAGTGGGAGAGAGAGAGAGACACACACCGACAGAGGGAGAGAGAGAGACACACACCGACAGAGGGAGTGAGAGACACACACCGACAGAGGCAGAGAGAGACACACACACCGACAGAGGGAGAGAGACACACACACCGACAGAGGGAGAGAGTCACACACCGACAGAGGGAGAGAGAGACACACACCGACAGAGGGAGAGAGAGACACACACCGACAGAGGGAGAGAGAGTGACACACACCGACTGAGGGAGAGGGAGACACACTCACCGACAGAGGGAGAGAGAGAGACACCGACAGAGGGAGAGAGAGGGAGACACACACACCGACAGAGGGAGAGAGACACACACACCAACAGAGGGAGACACACATACCGACAGAGGGAGACACACACACCGACAGAGGGAGAGAGAGAGACACACACACACCGACAGAGGGAGAGAGAGAGACACACACACACCGACATAGGGAGAGAGAGACACACACACACACTGACAGAGGGAGAGAGAGACACACACACACACCGACAGAGGGAGAGAGAGACACACACACCGACAGACGGAGAGAGAGACACACACACCGACAGAGGGAGAGAGAGACACACACTGACAGAGGGAGAGAGAGACACACACTGACAGAGGCAGAGAGAGACACACACCGACAGAGGGAGAGAGAGACACACACCGACAGAGGCAGAGAGAGACACGCACACACCCACAGAGGCACAGAGAGACACACACCGACAGAGGGAGAGAGAGAGAGACACACCGACAGAGGGAGAGAGAGACACACACACCGACAGAGGGAGAGAGAGACACACACCGACAGAGGGAGAGAGAGAGACACACACACCGACAGAGGGAGAGAGAGAGAGACACACCTACAGAGGCAGAGAGAGACACACACCGACAGAGGGAGAGAGAGACACACACCGACAGAGGGAGAGAGAGAGACACACACCGACAGAGGGAGAGAGAGACACACACACACCGACAGAGGGAGAGAGAGAGACACACCGACAGAGGGAGAGAGAGACACACCGACAGAGGGAGAGAGAGACACACCGACAGAGGGAGAGAGAGACACACCGACAGAGGGAGAGAGAGACACACACACACTGACAGAGGGAGTGAGAGACACACACCAACTGAGGGAGAGAGACACACACACACCGACAGAGGGAGAGAGAGACACACAGACCGACAGAGGGAGGGAGAGAGAGACACACACCGACAGAGGGAGGGAGAGAGAGACACACACCGACAGTGGGAGAGAGAGAGAGACATACACCGACAGAGGGAGGGAGAGAGAGACACACACCGACAGTGGGAGAGAGAGAGAGACACACACCGACAGAGGGAGAGAGAGAGACACACACCGACAGAGGGAGTGAGAGACACACACCGACAGAGGGAGAGAGAGTGACACACACCGACTGAGGGAGAGGGAGACACACTCACCGACAGAGGGAGAGATAGAGAGACACACACACCGATAGAGGGACAGAGAGACACACACCGACTGAGGGAGAGAGAGAGACACCGACAGAGGGAGAGAGAGGGAGACACACACACCGACAGAGGGAGACACACACACCGACAGAGGGAGACACACACACCGACAGAGGGAGAGAGAGAGACACACACACACCGACAGAGGGAGAGAGAGAGACACACACACACCGACATAGGGAGAGAGAGACACGCACACACCCACAGAGGCAGACAGAGACACACACCGACAGAGGCACAGAGAGACACATACCGACAGAGGGAGAGAGAGACACACACACCGACAGAGGGAGAGAGAGACACACACCGACAGAGGGAGAGAGAGAGACACACACACCGACAGAGGGAGAGAGAGAGAGACACACCTACAGAGGCAGAGAGAGACACACACCGACAGAGGGAGAGAGAGACACACACCGACAGAGGGAAAGAGAGAGACACACACCGACAGAGGGAGAGAGAGACACACACACACCGACAGAGGGAGAGAGAGACACACCGACAGAGGGAGAGAGAGACACACCGACAGAGGGAGAGAGAGACACACCGACAGAGGGAGAGAGACACACACACTGACAGAGGGAGAGAGACACATACACACCGAAAGAGGGAGAGAGAGAGACACGCACACTGACAGAGGGAGAGAGAGACACACACCGACAGAGGGAGAGAGAGACACACACACACCGACACAGTGAGAGAGAAAGACACACCGACAGAGGGAGAGAGAGACCCACACACCGACAGAGGGAGAGAGAGACCCACACACCGACAGAGGGAGAGAGAGACACAGACACCGACAGAGTGAGAGAGAGAGACACACACCGACAGAGGGAGAGAGAGAGACACACACCGACAGAGGGAGAGACACACGCACAGCGACAGAGAGAGAGAGACACGCACACCGACAGAGGGAGAGAGAGACACACACCGACAGAGGGAGAGAGAGACACACACACCGACAGAGGGAGAGAGAGAGACACCGACTGAGGGAGAGAGAGACACACACACCGACTGAGGGAGAGAGAGAGACACACACCGACAGAGGGAGAGAGAGTCACACACACCGACAGAGGGAGAGAGAGACACACCGACAGAGGGAGAGAGACACACACCGACAGAGGGAGTCAGAGAGACACACACTGACAGAGGGAGAGAGAGAGACACACACTGACAGAGGGAGAGAGAGAGACACACACTGACAGAGGGAGAGAGAGAGACACACACTGACAGAGGGAGAGAGAGAGACACACCGACATAGGGAGAGAGAGAGACACACACCGACAGAGGGAGAGAGAGAGACACACCGACAGAGGGAGAGAAACACACACACACACCGACAGAGTGAGAGAGAGAGACACACACACCGACAGAGGGAGAGTGAGAGATGCCGACAGAGGGAGAGAGAGACACACCGACAGAGGGAGAGAGAGACACCGACAGAGGGAGAGAGAGACACACACACCGACAGAGGGAGAGAGTGTGAGACACTCACCGACAGAGGGAGTGAGAGACACACCGACAGAGGGAGAGTGAGAGATACCGACAGAGGGAGAGTGAGACACACACCAACTGAGGGAGAGAGACACACACACACTGACAGAGGGGGAGAGAGAGAGACACACATCAACTGAGGGAGAGAGATACACACACACCGACAGAGGGAGAGAGAGAGACACACACACCGACAGAGGGAGAGAGAGAGACACACACACCGACAGAGGGAGAGACACACACACCGACAGAGGGAGAGACACACACACCGACAGAGGGAGAGTCACACACACCGACAGAGGGAGAGTCACACACACCGACAGAGGCAGAGAGAGACACACACTGACAGAGGCAGAGAGAGAGACACACACCGACAGAGGGAGAGAGAGACACACCGACAGAGGGAGAGAGAGACACACCGACAGAGGGAGAGACACACACACCGACAGAGGGAGAGACACACACACCGACAGAGGGAGAGACACACACACCGACAGAGGGAGAGACACACACACCGACAGAGGCAGAGAGAGACACACACTGACAGAGGCAGAGAGAGAGACACACACCGACAGAGGCAGAGAGAGACACACACACCGACAGAGGCAGAGAGAGACACACACACACCGACAGAGGGAGAGACACACACACACCGACAGAGGGAGAGAGAGACACACACACCGACAGAGGCAGAGAGAGACACACAGACACCAACAGAGGGAGACAGAGAGAGACACACACCGACAGAGGGAGAGAGAGAGACACACACACACCGACAGAGGGAATGAGAGAGACACACACACACCGACATAGGGAGAGAGAGACACACACACCGACAGAGGGAGAGAGACACACACTGACAGAGGGGGAGAGAGAGAGACACACAACAACTGAGGGAGAGAGAGACACACACACCGACAGAGGGAGAGAGAGAGACACACACACCGACAGAGGGAGAGAAAGAGACACACACACCGACAGAGGGAGAGAGAGAGACACACACACCGACAGAGGGAGAGAGAGACACACACACCGACAGAGGGAGAGAGAGACACACCGACAGAGGGAGAGAGAGACACACCGACAGAGGGAGAGAGAGACACACCGACAGAGGGAGAGAGAGACACACCGACAGAGGGAGAGAGAGACACACCGACAGAGGGAGAGAGAGACACACCGACAGAGGGAGAGAGAGACACACACACCGACAGAGGGAGAGAGAGACACACACACCGAGAGAGGGAGAGAGAGACACACACACACCGACAGAGGGAGAGAGAGACACACACACCGACAGAGGGAGAGTGAGAGACACACCGACAGAGGGAGAGAGAGACACACACACACCGACAGAGGGAGAGAGAGAGACACACCGACAGAGGGAGAGAGAGACACACCGACAGAGGGAGAGAGAGACACACCGACAGAGGGAGAGAGAGACACACCGACAGAGGGAGAGAGAGACACACACACACTGACAGAGGGAGTGAGAGACACACACCAACTGAGGGAGAGAGACACACACACACCGACAGAGGGAGAGAGAGACACACAGACCGACAGAGGGAGGGAGAGAGAGACACACACCGACAGAGGGAGGGAGAGAGAGACACACACCGACAGTGGGAGAGAGAGAGAGACACACACCGACAGTGGGAGAGAGAGAGAGACACACACCGACAGAGGGAGAGAGAGAGACACACACCGACAGAGGGAGTGAGAGACACACACCGACAGAGGGAGAGAGAGTGACACACACCGACTGAGGGAGAGGGAGACACACTCACCGACAGAGGGAGAGATAGAGAGACACACACACCGATAGAGGGACAGAGAGACACACACCGACTGAGGGAGAGAGAGAGACACCGACAGAGGGAGAGAGAGGGAGACACACACACCGACAGAGGGAGACACACACACCGACAGAGGGAGACACACACACCGACAGAGGGAGAGAGAGAGACACACACACACCGACAGAGGGAGAGAGAGAGACACACACACACCGACATAGGGAGAGAGAGACACGCACACACCCACAGAGGCAGACAGAGACACACACCGACAGAGGCACAGAGAGACACATACCGACAGAGGGAGAGAGAGACACACACACCGACAGAGGGAGAGAGAGACACACACCGACAGAGGGAGAGAGAGAGACACACACACCGACAGAGGGAGAGAGAGAGAGACACACCTACAGAGGCAGAGAGAGACACACGCCGACAGAGGGAGAGAGAGACACACACCGACAGAGGGAAAGAGAGAGACACACACCGACAGAGGGAGAGAGAGACACACACACACCGACAGAGGGAGAGAGAGACACACCGACAGAGGGAGAGAGAGACACACCGACAGAGGGAGAGAGAGACACACCGACAGAGGGAGAGAGACACACACACTGACAGAGGGAGAGAGACACATACACACCGAAAGAGGGAGAGAGAGAGACACGCACACTGACAGAGGGAGAGAGAGACACACACCGACAGAGGGAGAGAGAGACACACACACACCGACACAGTGAGAGAGAAAGACACACCGACAGAGGGAGAGAGAGACCCACACACCGACAGAGGGAGAGAGAGACCCACACACCGACAGAGGGAGAGAGAGACACAGACACCGACAGAGTGAGAGAGAGAGACACACACCGACAGAGGGAGAGAGAGAGACACACACCGACAGAGGGAGAGACACACGCACAGCGACAGAGAGAGAGAGACACGCACACCGACAGAGGGAGAGAGAGACACACACCGACAGAGGGAGAGAGAGACACACACACCGACAGAGTGAGAGAGAGAGACACACACCGACAGAGGGAGAGAGAGAGACACCGACTGAGGGAGAGAGAGACACACACACCGACTGAGGGAGAGAGAGAGACACACACCGACAGAGGGAGAGAGAGTCACACACACCGACAGAGGGAGAGAGAGACACACCGACAGAGGGAGAGAGACACACACCGACAGAGGGAGTCAGAGAGACACACACTGACAGAGGGAGAGAGAGAGACACACACTGACAGAGGGAGAGAGAGAGACACACACTGACAGAGGGAGAGAGAGAGACACACCGACATAGGGAGAGAGAGAGACACACACCGACAGAGGGAGAGAGAGAGACACACCGACAGAGGGAGAGAAACACACACACACACCGACAGAGTGAGAGAGAGAGACACACACACCGACAGAGGGAGAGTGAGAGATGCCGACAGAGGGAGAGAGAGACACACCGACAGAGGGAGAGAGAGACACCGACAGAGGGAGAGAGAGACACACACACCGACAGAGGGAGAGATAGAGAGACACCGACAGAGGGAGAGAGTGTGAGACACTCACCGACAGAGGGAGTGAGAGACACACCGACAGAGGGAGAGTGAGAGATACCGACAGAGGGAGAGTGAGACACACACCAACTGAGGGAGAGAGACACACACACACTGACAGAGGGGGAGAGAGAGAGACACACATCAACTGAGGGAGAGAGATACACACACACCGACAGAGGGAGAGAGAGAGACACACACACCGACAGAGGGAGAGAGAGAGACACACACACCGACAGAGGGAGAGACACACACACCGACAGAGGGAGAGACACACACACCGACAGAGGGAGAGTCACACACACCGACAGAGGGAGAGTCACACACACCGACAGAGGCAGAGAGAGACACACACTGACAGAGGCAGAGAGAGAGACACACACCGACAGAGGGAGAGAGAGACACACCGACAGAGGGAGAGAGAGACACAGCGACAGAGGGAGAGACACACACACCGACAGAGGGAGAGACACACACACCGACAGAGGGAGAGACACACACACCGACAGAGGGAGAGACACACACACCGACAGAGGCAGAGAGAGACACACACTGACAGAGGCAGAGAGAGAGACACACACCGACAGAGGCAGAGAGAGACACACACACCGACAGAGGCAGAGAGAGACACACACACACCGACAGAGGGAGAGACACACACACACCGACAGAGGGAGAGAGAGACACACACACCGACAGAGGCAGAGAGAGACACACAGACACCGACAGAGGGAGACAGAGAGAGACACACACCGACAGAGGGAGAGAGAGAGACACACACACACCGACAGAGGGAATGAGAGAGACACACACACACCGACATAGGGAGAGAGAGACACACACACCGACAGAGGGAGAGAGACACACACTGACAGAGGGGGAGAGAGAGAGACACACAACAACTGAGGGAGAGAGAGACACACACACCGACAGAGGGAGAGAGAGAGACACACACACCGACAGAGGGAGAGAAAGAGACACACACACCGACAGAGGGAGAGAGAGAGACACACACACCGACAGAGGGAGAGAGAGACACACACACCGACAGAGGGAGAGAGAGACACACCGACAGAGGGAGAGAGAGACACACCGACAGAGGGAGAGAGAGACACACCGACAGAGGGAGAGAGAGACACACCGACAGAGGGAGAGAGAGACACACCGACAGAGGGAGAGAGAGACACACCGACAGAGGGAGAGAGAGACACACCGACAGAGGGAGAGAGAGACACACCGACAGAGGGAGAGAGAGACACACCGACAGAGGGAGAGAGAGACACACACACCGACAGAGGGAGAGAGAGACACACACACCGAGAGAGGGAGAGAGAGACACACACACACCGACAGAGGGAGAGAGAGACACACACACCGACAGAGGGAGAGTGAGAGACACACCGACAGAGGGAGAGAGAGACACACCGACAGAGGGAGAGAGAGACAGACACACCGACAGAGGGAGAGATAGAGAGACACCGACAGAGGGAGAGAGAGTGAGACACTCACCGACAGAGGGAGTGAGAGACACACCGACAGAGGGAGAGAGAGAGAGACATACCGACAGAGGGAGAGAGAGACACACACCGACAGAGGGAGAGAGAGGGAGACACACCAACTGAGGGAGAGAGAGACACACACACCGACAGAGGGAGGGAGAGACACACACACCGACAGAGGGAGGGAGAGACAGACCGAGAGAGGGAAAGAGAGACACACACACCGACAGAGGGAGGGAGAGACACACTCACCGACAGAGGGAGAGGGAGAGACACACCGACAGAGGGAGAGAGAGAGACACACACCAACTGAGGGAGAGAGACACACACACACACCGACAGAGGGAGGGAGAGACAGACCGAGAGAGAGAGACACACACCGACAGAGGGAGAGATAGAGAGACACTCACCGACAGAGGGAGAGAGAGAGACACACACACCGACAGAGGGAGAGAGAGAGAGACACACACAGACAGAGGGAGAGAGAGACACACCGACAGAGGGAGAGAGAGACACACCGACAGAGGGAGAGAGAGACACACCGACAGAGCGAGAGAGAGACACACCGACAGAGGGAGAGAGAGACACACCGACAGAGGGAGAGAGAGACACACCGACAGAGGGAGAGAGAGACACACCGACAGAGGGAGAGAGAGACACACACCGACAGAGGGAGAGAGAGACACACACCGACAGAGGGAGAGAGAGAGACACACACCGACAGAGGCAGAGAGAGACGCACACATCGACAGAGGGAGAGAGAGACACACACACCGACAGAGGCAGAGAGAGACACACACACCGACCGAGGGAGAGAGACACACACACCGACAGAGGGAGAGAGAGAGAGACACACACACCGACAGAGGGAGAGAGAGAGACACACACCGACAGAGGGAGAGAGAGACACACACACCGACAGAGGGAGAGAGAGACACACACACCGGCAGAGGGAGAGAGAGACACACACACCGACAGAGGGAGAGAGAGACACACACACCGACAGAGGGAGAGAGAGACACACACTCCGACAAAGGGAGTGAGAGACACACACACACACTGACAGAGAGAGAGAGAGAGACACACCGACAGAGGGAGAGAGAGAGAGAGACACACACACCGACAGAGGGACAGAGAGAGACACACACACCGACAGAGGGACAGAGAGAGACCCACACCGAAAGAGGCAGAGACACACCGACAGAGGGAGAGAGAGTGAGACACACCGACAGAGGGAGAGAGAGAGAGAGACACAAACACCGAGAGAGGGAGAGAGAGAGAGACACACAGACACCGACAGAGGGAGCGAGTGACACACACACCGAAAGAGGGTGAGATGGAGACACACACACCGACAGAGGGAGAGAGAGTTACACACCGACAGAGGGAGAGAGAGAGAGACACACTCCGACCGAGGTAGAGACAGACACCCACACCGACAGAGGGAGAGACAGACACCCACACCGACAGAGGGAGAGAGAAACACCCACAGAGGGAAAGGGAGGCACACACACACCGACAGAGGGAGAGACACACACCGACAGAGGTAGAGAGAGACACACACCGACAGAGGCAGAGAGAGAGACACACACCGACAGAGGCAGAGAGAGAGACACCGACAGAGGGAGATAGAGAGACACACCGACAGAGGCAGTGAGAGACACACCGACAGGGGCAGAGAGAGACACACACACTGACAGAGGGAGAGAGACACACACCGACAGAGGCAGAGAGAGACACACACCGACAGAGGCAGAGAGAGACACACACCGACAGAGGCAGAGAGAGACACACACACACCGACAGAGGGAGAGAGACACACACACCGACAGAGGGAGAGAGAGACACACACTGACAGAGGCAGAGACACACACACACCGACAGAGGGAGAGAGAGACACACACACCGACAGAGGCAGAGAGAGACACACACACACCGACAGAGGGAGACAGAGAGAGACACACACACCGACAGAGGGAGAGAGAGAGACACACACACACCGACAGAGGGAGAGAGACACACACCGACAGAGGGAATGAGAGAGACACACACCTACAGAGGGAGAGAGAGACACACACACTGACAGAGGGAGAGAGAGACACACACACCGACAGAGGCATAGAGAGACACACACACACCGACAGAGGGAGACAGAGAGAGACACACACCGACAGAGGGAGAGAGAGAGACACACACACACCGACAGAGGGAGAGAGACACACACACACACCGACAGAGGGAATGAGAGAGACACACACCGACAGAGGGAGAGAGAGACACACACACTGACAGAGGGAGAGAGAGAGACACACACCGACAGAGGGAGAGAGAGACACACACACTGACAGAGGGAGAGAGAGACACACACACTGACAGAGGGAGAGAGAGACACACACACTGACAGAGGGAGAGAGAGTGAGACACTCACCGACAGAGGGAGAGAGAGATACACCGACAGAGGGAGAGAGAGACACACACACCGACAGAGGGAGAGAGAGAGAGACACACCGACAGAGGGAGAGAGAGACACACACACCGAAAGAGGGAGAGAGAGAGAGACTCACCGACAGAGGGAGAGGGAGAGACACACCGACAGAGGGAGAGTGAGAGATACCGACAGAGGGAGAGAGAGACACACACCAACTGAGGGAGAGAGACACACACACACTGACAGAGGGGGAGAGAGAGAGACACACATCAACTGAGGGAGAGAGATACACACACACCGACAGAGGGAGAGAGAGAGACACACACACCGACAGAGGGAGAGAGAGACACACCGACAGAGGGAGAGAGAGACACACCGACAGAGGGAGAGAGAGACACACCGACAGAGGGAGAGAGAGACACACCGACAGAGGGAGAGAGAGACACACCGACATAGGGAGAGAGAGAGACACACACCGACAGAGGGAGAGAGAGAGAGACACACCGACAGAGGGAGAGAAACACACACACACCGACAGAGGGAGAGAGAGAGACACACACACCGACAGAGGGAGAGTGAGAGATGCTGACAGAGGGAGAGAGAGACACACCGACAGAGGGAGAGAGAGACACCGACAGAGGGAGAGAGAGACACACACACCGACAGAGGGAGAGATAGAGAGACACCGACAGAGGGAGAGAGTGTGAGACACTCACCGACAGAGGGAGTGAGAGACACACCGACAGAGGGAGAGTGAGAGATACCGACAGAGGGAGAGAGAGAGACACACACCAACTGAGGGAGAGAGACACACACACACTGACAGAGGGGGAGAGAGAGAGACACACATCAACTGAGGGAGAGAGATACACACACACACCGACAGAGGGAGAGAGAGAGACACACACACCGACAGAGGGAGAGAGAGACACACCGACAGAGGGAGAGAGAGACACACCGACAGAGGGAGAGAGAGACACACCGACAGAGGGAGAGAGAGACACACCGACAGAGGGAGAGAGAAACACACCGACAGAGGGAGAGAGAGACACACCGACAGAGGGAGAGAGAGACACACCGACAGAGGGAGAGAGAGACACACACACCGACAGAGGGAGAGATAGAGAGACACAGACAGAGGGAGAGAGAGTGAGACACTCACCGACAGAGGAAGTGAGAGGCACACCGACAGAGGGAGAGAGAGACACACTCACCGACAGAGGGAGAGGGAGAGACACACCGACAGAGGGAGAGAGAGACACACACACACCGACAGAGGGAGAGAGAGAGACACACCGACAGAGGGAGAGAGAGACACACACACACCGACAGAGGGAGAGAGAGAGACACACCGACAGAGGGAGAGAGAGACACACACACCGACAGAGGGAGAGAGAGACACACACACCGACAGAGGAAGAGAGAGACACACACACCGACAGAGGGAGAGAGACACACACACCGACAGAGGGAGAGTGAGAGAGACACACCGACAGAGGGAGAGAGATACACACAGACCGACAGAGGGAGCTAGAGACACACACACACCGACAGAGGGAGAGAGAGAGACACACACACCGACAGAGGGAGAGAGAGAGACACACACACCGACAGAGGGAGAGACACACAAACCGACAGAGGGAGAGACACACACACCGACAGAGGGAGAGACACACACACCGACAGAGGGAGAGACACACACACCGACAGAGGCAGAGAGAGACACACACTGACAGAGGCAGAGAGAGAGACACACACCGACAGAGGGAGAGAGAGACACACCGACAGAGGGAGAGAGAGACACACCGACAGAGGGAGAGACACACACACCGACAGAGGGAGAGACACACTCACCGACAGAGGGAGAGACACACACACCGACAGAGGCAGAGAGAGACACACACTGACAGAGGCAGAGAGAGAGACACACACCGACAGAGGCAGAGAGAGACACACACACACGACAGAGGGAGAGACACACACACACCGACAGAGGGAGAGAGAGACACACACACCGACAGAGGCAGAGAGAGACACACACACACCGACAGAGGGAGACAGAGAGAGACACACACCGACAGAGGGAGAGAGAGAGACACACACACACACCGACAGAGGGAATGAGAGAGACACACACACACCGACATAGGGAGAGAGAGACACACACACCGACAGAGGGAGAGAGAGAGAGACACACACCGACAGAGGGAGAGAGAGAGAGAGACACACCGACAGAGGGAGAGAGAGAGAGAGACACACACACCGACAGAGGGACAGAGAGAGACACACACACCGACAGAGGGACAGAGAGAGACCCACACCGAAAGAGGCAGAGACACACCGACAGAGGGAGAGAGAGTGAGACACACCGACAGAGGGAGAGAGAGAGAGAGACACAAACACCGAGAGAGGGAGAGAGAGAGAGACACACAGACACCGACAGAGGGAGCGAGTGACACACACACCGAAAGAGGGTGAGATGGAGACACACACACCGACAGAGGGAGAGAGAGTTACACACCGACAGAGGGAGAGAGAGAGAGACACACTCCGACAGAGGTAGAGACAGACACCCACACCGACAGAGGGAGAGACAGACACCCACACCGACAGAGGGAGAGACAGACACCCACACCGACAGAGGGAGAGAGAGAGACACACACACCGACAGAGGGAGAGACACACACTGACAGAGGTAGAGAGAGACACACACCGACAGAGGCAGTGAGAGACACACCGACAGGGGCAGAGAGAGACACACCGACAGAGGGAGATAGAGAGACACACCGACAGAGGCAGTGAGAGACACCGACAGAGGCAGAGAGAGACACACACCGACAGAGGCAGAGAGAGACACACACCGACAGAGGCAGAGAGAGACACACACCGACAGAGGCAGAGAGAGACACACACACACCGACAGAGGGAGAGAGACACACACACCGACAGAGGGAGAGAGAGACACACACACCGACAGAGGCAGAGAGAGACACACACTGACAGAGGCAGAGAGAGACACACACCGACAGAGGGAGAGAGAGACACACACACCGACAGAGGGAGACAGAGAGAGACACACCGACAGAGGCAGAGAGAGACACACACCGACAGAGGGAGAGAGACACACACACACCGACAGAGGGAGACAGAGAGAGACACACACACCGACAGAGGGAGAGAGAGAGACACACACACACCGACAGAGGGAGAGAGACACACACCGACAGAGGGAGAGAGAGACACACCGACAGAGGGAGAGAGAGACACACCGACAGAGGGAGAGAGAGACACACCGACAGAGGGAGAGAGAGACACACCGACAGAGGGAGAGAGAGACACAAACACCGACAGAGGGAGAGAGAGACACACACACCGACAGAGGGAGAGATAGAGAGACACCGACAGAGGGAGAGAGAGTGAGACACTCACCGACAGAGGGAGTGAGAGACACACCGACAGAGGGAGAGAGAGAGAGACATACCGACAGAGGGAGAGAGAGACACACACCGACAGAGGGAGAGAGAGGGAGACACACCAACTGAGGGAGAGAGAGACACACACACCGACAGAGGGAGGGAGAGACACACACACCGACAGAGGGAGAGAGAGACACACACACCGACAGAGGGAGGGAGAGACAGACCGAGAGAGGGAAAGAGAGACACACACACCGACAGAGGGAGGGAGAGACACACTCACCGACAGAGAGAGAGGGAGAGACACACCGACAGAGGGAGAGAGAGAGACACACACCAACTGAGGGAGAGAGACACACACACACACCGACAGAGGGAGGGAGAGACAGACCGAGAGAGAGAGACACACACCGACAGAGGGAGAGATAGAGAGACACTCACCGACAGAGGGAGAGAGAGAGACACACACACCGACAGAGGGAGAGAGAGAGAGACACACACCGACAGAGGGAGAGAGAGACACACCGACAGAGGGAGAGAGAGACACACCGACAGAGGGAGAGAGAGACACACCGACAGAGGGAGAGAGAGACACACCGACAGAGGGAGAGAGAGAGACACACCGACAGAGGGAGAGAGAGACACACACCGACAGAGGGAGAGAGAGAGACACACACCGACAGAGGCAGAGAGAGACACACACATCGACAGAGGGAGAGAGAGACACACACACCGACAGAGGCAGAGAGAGACACACACACCGACAGAGGGAGAGAGACACACACCGACAGAGGGAGAGAGAGAGAGACACACACACCGACAGAGGGAGAGAGAGAGACACACACCGACAGAGGGAGAGAGAGACACACACACCGACAGAGGGAGAGAGAGACAGACACACCGACAGAGGGAGAGAGAGACACACACTCCGACAAAGGGAGTGAGAGACACACACTCCGACAAAGGGAGTGAGAGACACACACACACACCGACAGAGAGAGAGAGAGAGAGACACACCGACAGAGGGAGAGAGAGAGAGAGACACACACACCAACAGAGGGACAGAGAGAGACACACACACCGACAGAGGGACAGAGAGAGACCCACACCGAAAGAGGCAGAGACACACCGACAGAGGGAGAGAGAGTGAGATACACCGACAGAGGGAGCGAGTGACACACACACCGAAAGAGGGTGAGATGGAGACACACACACCGACAGAGGGAGAGAGAGTTACACACCGACAGAGGGAGAGAGAGAGAGACACTCACCGACAGAGGGAGAGAGAGAGACACACACACCGACAGAGGGAGAGAGAGAGAGACACACTCCGACAGAGGTAGAGACAGACACCCACACCGACAGAGGGAGAGACAGACACCCACACCGACAGAGGGAGAGAGAAACACCCACAGAGGGAAAGGGAGGCACACACACACCGACAGAGGGAGAGACACACACTGACAGAGGTAGAGAGAGACACACACCGACAGAGGCAGAGAGAGAGACACACACCGACAGAGGCAGAGAGAGACACACCGACAGAGGGAGATAGAGAGACACACCGACAGAGGCAGTGAGAGACACACCGACAGGGGCAGAGAGAGACACACACACTGACAGAGGGAGAGAGACACACACACACCGGCAGAGGGAGAGACACACACACCGACAGAGGCAGAGAGAGACACACACCGACAGAGGCAGAGAGAGACACACACCGACAGAGGCAGAGAGAGACACACACCGACAGAGGCAGAGAGAGACACACACACACCGACAGAGGGAGAGAGAGAGAGACTCACCGACAGAGGGAGAGGGAGAGACACACCGACAGAGGGAGAGTGAGAGATACCGACAGAGGGAGAGAGAGACACACACCAACTGAGGGAGAGAGATACACACACACCGACAGAGGGAGAGAGAGAGACACACACACCGACAGAGGGAGAGAGAGACACACCGACAGAGGGAGAGAGAGACACACCGACAGAGGGAGAGAGAGACACACCGACAGAGGGAGAGAGAGACACACCGACAGAGGGAGAGAGAGACACACCGACAGAGGGAGAGAGAGACACACCGACAGAGGGAGAGAGAGACACCGACAGAGGGAGAGAGAGACACCGACAGAGGGAGAGAGAGACACACACACCGACAGAGGGAGAGAGAGACACACTCACCGACAGACGGAGAGGGAGAGACACACCGACAGAGGGAGAGAGAGAGACACACACACACCGACAGAGGGAGAGAGAGAGACACACCGACAGTGGGAGAGAGAGACACACACACACCGACAGAGGGAGAGAGAGAGACACACCGACAGAGGGAGAGAGAGACACACACACCGACAGAGGGAGAGAGAGACACACACACACCGACAGAGGCAGAGAGAGACACACACCGACAGAGGCAGAGAGAGACACACACACCGACAGAGGCAGAGAGAGACACACACACCGACAGAGGCAGAGAGAGACACACACACCGACAGAGGGAGAGAGACACACACACCGACAGAGGGAGAGAGAGAGACACACACCGACAGAGGGAGAGAGATACACACACACCGACAGAGGGAGATAGAGACACACACACACCGACAGAGGGAGAGAGAGAGACACACACACCGACAGAGGGAGAGAGAGAGACACACACACCGACAGAGGGAGAGAGAGAGACACACACACCGACAGAGGGAGAGACACACACACCGACAGAGGGAGAGACACACACACCGACAGAGGCAGAGAGAGACACACACTGACAGAGGCAGAGAGAGAGACACACACCGACAGAGGGAGAGAGAGACACACCGACAGAGGGAGAGAGAGACACACCGACAGAGGGAGAGAGAGACACACCGACAGAGGGAGAGACACACACACCGACAGAGGGAGAGACACACACACCGACAGAGGGAGAGACACACACACCGACAGAGGCAGAGAGAGACACACACTGACAGAGGCAGAGAGAGAGACACACACCGACAGAGGCAGAGAGAGACACACACACCGACAGAGGCAGAGAGAGACACACACACACCGACAGAGGGAGAGACACACACACACCGACAGAGGGAGAGAGAGACACACACACCGACAGAGGCAGAGAGAGACACACACACACCGACAGAGGGAGACAGAGAGAGACACACACCGACAGAGGGAGAGAGAGAGACACACACACACCGACAGAGGGAATGAGAGAGACACACACACACCGACATAGGGAGAGAGAGACACACACACCGACAGAGGGAGAGTGACACACACTGACAGAGGGGGAGAGAGAGAGACACACAACAACTGAGGGAGAGAGAGACACACACACCGACAGAGGGAGAGAGAGAGACACACACACCGACAGAGGGAGAGAGAGAGACACACACACCGACAGAGGGAGAGAGAGAGACACACACACCGACAGAGGGAGAGAGAGAGACACACACACCGACAGAGGGAGAGAGAGACACACACACCGACAGAGGGAGAGAGAGACACACCGACAGAGGGAGAGAGAGACACACCGACAGAGGGAGAGAGAGACACACCGACAGAGGGAGAGAGAGACACACCGACAGAGGGAGAGAGAGACACACCGACAGAGGGAGAGAGAGACACACACTGACAGAGGGAGAGAGAGACACACACTGACAGAGGCAGAGAGAGAGACACACACCGACAGAGGGAGAGAGAGACACACCGACAGAGGGAGAGAGAGACACACCGACAGAGGGAGAGACACACACACCGACAGAGGGAGAGACACACACACCGACAGAGGGAGAGACACACACACCGACAGAGGGAGAGACACACACACCGACAGAGGGAGAGACACACACACCGACAGAGGCAGAGAGAGACACACACTGACAGAGGCAGAGAGAGAGACACACACCGACAGAGGCAGAGAGAGACACACACACACCGACAGAGGGAGAGAGAGACACACACACCGACAGAGGCAGAGAGAGACACACACACACCGACAGAGGGAGACAGAGAGAGACACACACCGACAGAGGGAGAGAGAGAGACACACACACACACCGACAGAGGGAATGAGAGAGACACACACACACCGACATAGGGAGAGAGAGATACACACACCGACAGAGGGAGAGAGAGAGAGACACACACCGACAGAGGGAGAGAGAGAGAGAGACACAGCGACAGAGGGAGAGAGAGAGAGAGAGACACACACACCGACAGAGGGACAGAGAGAGACACACACACCGACAGAGGGACAGAGAGAGACCCACACCGAAAGAGGCAGAGACACACCGACAGAGGGAGAGAGAGTGAGACACACCGACAGAGGGAGAGAGAGAGAGAGACACAAACACCGAGAGAGGGAGAGAGAGAGAGACACACAGACACCGACAGAGGGAGCGAGTGACACACACACCGAAAGAGGGTGAGATGGAGACACACACACCGACAGAGGGAGAGAGAGTTACACACCGACAGAGGGAGAGAGAGAGAGACACACTCCGACAGAGGTAGAGACAGACACCCACACCGACAGAGGGAGAGACAGACACCCACACCGACAGAGGGAGAGAGAAACACCCACAGAGGGAAAGGGAGGCACACACACACAGACAGAGGGAGAGACACACACTGACAGAGGTAGAGAGAGACACACACCGACAGAGGCAGTGAGAGACACACCGACAGGGGCAGAGAGAGACACACCGACAGAGGGAGATAGAGAGACACACCGACAGAGGCAGTGAGAGACACCGACAGAGGCAGAGAGAGACACACACACCGACAGAGGCAGAGAGAGACACACACCGACAGAGGCAGAGAGAGACACACACCGACAGAGGCAGAGAGAGACACACACCGACAGAGGCAGAGAGAGACACACACACACCGACAGAGGGAGAGAGACACACACACCGACAGAGGGAGAGAGAGACACACACACCGACAGAGGCAGAGAGAGACACACACTGACAGAGGCAGAGAGAGACACACACCGACAGAGGGAGAGAGAGACACACACACCGACAGAGGCAGAGAGAGACACACACACACCGACAGAGGGAGACAGAGAGAGACACACACACCGACAGAGGGAGAGAGAGAGACACACACACACCGACAGAGGGAGAGAGACACACACCGACAGAGGGAGAGAGAGACACACCGACAGAGGGAGAGAGAGACACACCGACAGAGGGAGAGAGAGACACACCGACAGAGGGAGAGAGAGACACACCGACAGAGGGAGAGAGAGACACACCGACAGAGGGAGAGAGAGACACACACACCGACAGAGGGAGAGAGAGACACACACACCGAGAGAGGGAGAGAGAGACACACACACCGACAGAGGGAGAGAGAGACACACACACCGACAGAGGGAGAGAGAGACACACACACCGACAGAGGGAGAGAGAGACACACACACCGACAGAGGGAGAGAGAGACACACCGACAGAGGGAGAGAGAGACACACCGACAGAGGGAGAGAGAGACACACCGACAGAGGGAGAGAGAGACACACCGACAGAGGGAGAGAGAGACAGACCGAGAGAGGGAGAGAGAGACACACACACCGACAGAGGGAGAGATAGAGAGACACCGACAGAGGGAGAGAGAGTGAGACACTCACCGACAGAGGGAGTGAGAGACACACCGACAGAGGGAGAGAGAGACACACACCGACAGAGGGAGAGAGAGGGAGACACACCAACTGAGGGAGAGAGAGACACACACACCGACAGAGGGAGGGAGAGACACACACACCGACAGAGGGAGAGAGAGACACACACACCGACAGAGGGAGGGAGAGACAGACCGAGAGAGGGAAAGAGAGACACACACACCGACAGAGGGAGGGAGAGACACACTCACCGACAGAGGGAGAGGGAGAGACACACCGACAGAGGGAGAGAGAGAGACACACACCAACTGAGGGAGAGAGACACACACACACACCGACAGAGGGAGGGAGAGACAGACCGAGAGAGAGAGACACACACCGACAGAGGGAGAGATAGAGAGACACTCACCGACAGAGGGAGAGAGAGAGACACACACACCGACAGAGGGAGAGAGAGAGAGACACACACCGACAGAGGGAGAGAGAGACACACCGACAGAGGGAGAGAGAGACACACCGACAGAGGGAGAGAGAGACACACCGACAGAGGGAGAGAGAGACACACCGACAGAGGGAGAGAGAGACACACACCGACAGAGGGAGAGAGAGACACACACCGACAGAGGGAGAGAGAGAGACACACACCGACAGAGGCAGAGAGAGACACACACATCGACAGAGGGAGAGAGAGACACACACACCGACAGAGGCAGAGAGAGACACACACACCGACAGAGGGAGAGAGACACACACCGACAGAGGGAGAGAGAGAGAGACACACACACCGACAGAGGGAGAGAGAGAGACAGACACACCGACAGAGGGAGAGAGAGACACACACTCCGACAAAGGGAGTGAGAGACACACACACACACCGACAGAGAGAGAGAGAGAGACACACCGACAGAGGGAGAGAGAGAGAGAGACACACACACCGACAGAGGGACAGAGAGAGACACACACACCGACAGAGGGACAGAGAGAGACCCACACCGAAAGAGGCAGAGACACACCGACAGAGGGAGAGAGAGTGAGACACACCGACAGAGGGAGCGAGTGACACACACACCGAAAGAGGGTGAGATGGAGACACACACACCGACAGAGGGAGAGAGAGTTACACACCGACAGAGGGAGAGAGAGAGAGACACTCACCGACAGAGGGAGAGAGAGAGACACACACACCGACAGAGGGAGAGAGAGAGAGACACACTCCGACAGAGGTAGAGACAGACACCCACACCGACAGAGGGAGAGACAGACACCCACACCGACAGAGGGAGAGAGAAACACCCACAGAGGGAAAGGGAGGCACACACACACCGACAGAGGGAGAGACACACACTGACAGAGGTAGAGAGAGACACACACCGACAGAGGCACAGAGAGACACACACCGACAGAGGGAGAGACACACACTGACAGAGGTAGAGAGAGACACACACCGACAGAGGCAGAGAGAGAGACACACACCGACAGAGGCAGAGAGAGACACACCGACAGAGGGAGATAGAGAGACACACCGACAGAGGCAGTGAGAGACACACCGACAGGGGCAGAGAGAGACACACACACTGACAGAGGGAGAGAGACACACACACACCAGCAGAGGGAGAGACACACACACCGACAGAGGCAGAGAGAGACACACACCGACAGAGGCAGAGAGAGACACACACCGACAGAGGCAGAGAGAGACACACACCGACAGAGGCAGAGAGAGACACACACACACCGACAGAGGGAGAGAGAGAGAGACTCACCGACAGAGGGAGAGGGAGAGACACACCGACAGAGGGAGAGTGAGAGATACCGACAGAGGGAGAGAGAGACACACACCAACTGAGGGAGAGAGATACACACACACCGACAGAGGGAGAGAGAGAGACACACACACCGACAGAGGGAGAGAGAGACACACCGACAGAGGGAGAGAGAGACACACCGACAGAGGGAGAGAGAGACACACCGACAGAGGGAGAGAGAGACACACTGACAGAGGGAGAGAGAGACACACCGACAGAGGGAGAGAGAGACACCGACAGAGGGAGAGAGAGACACCGACAGAGGGAGAGAGAGACACACACACCGACAGAGGGAGAGATAGAGAGACACAGACAGAGGGAGAGAGAGTGAGACACTCACCGACAGAGGAAGTGAGAGGCACACCGACAGAGGGAGAGAGGACACACTCACCGACAGACGGAGAGGGAGAGACACACCGATAGAGGGAGAGAGAGACACACACACACCGACAGAGGGAGAGAGAGAGACACACCGACAGTGGGAGAGAGAGACACACACACACCGACAGAGGGAGAGAGAGAGACACACCGACAGAGGGAGAGAGAGACACACACACCGACAGAGGGAGAGAGAGACACACACACACCGACAGAGGCAGAGAGAGACACACACACCGACAGAGGCAGAGAGAGACACACACACCGACAGAGGCAGAGAGAGACACACACACCGACAGAGGGAGAGAGACACACACACCGACAGAGGGAGAGAGAGAGAGACACACCGACAGAGGGAGAGAGATACACACACACCGACAGAGGGAGATAGAGACACACACACACCGACAGAGGGAGAGAGAGAGACACACACACCGACAGAGGGAGAGAGAGAGACACACACACCGACAGAGGGAGAGAGAGAGACACACACACCGACAGAGGGAGAGACACACACACCGACAGAGGGAGAGACACACACACCGACAGAGGCAGAGAGAGACACACACTGACAGAGGCAGGGAGAGAGACACACACCGACAGAGGGAGAGAGAGACACACCGACAGAGGGAGAGAGAGACACACCGACAGAGGGAGAGAGAGACACACCGACAGAGGGAGAGACACACACACCGACTGAGGGAGAGACACACACACCGACAGAGGGAGAGACACACACACCGACAGAGGCAGAGAGAGACACACACTGACAGAGGCAGAGAGAGAGACACACACCGACAGAGGCAGAGAGAGACACACACACCGACAGAGGCAGAGAGAGACACACACACACCAACAGAGGGAGAGACACACACACACCGACAGAGGGAGAGAGAGACACACACACCGACAGAGGCAGAGAGAGACACACACACACCGACAGAGGGAGACAGAGAGAGACACACACCGACAGAGGGAGAGAGAGAGACACACACACACCGACAGAGGGAATGAGAGAGACACACACACACCGACATAGGGAGAGAGAGACACACACACCGACAGAGGGAGAGTGACACACACTGACAGAGGGGGAGAGAGAGAGACACACAACAACTGAGGGAGAGAGAGACACACACACCGACAGAGGGAGAGAGAGAGACACACACACCGACAGAGGGAGAGAGAGAGACACACACACCGACAGAGGGAGAGAGAGAGACACACACACCGACAGAGGGAGAGAGAGAGACACACACACCGACAGAGGGAGAGAGAGAGACACACACACCGACAGAGGGAGAGAGAGACACACACACCGACAGAGGGAGAGAGAGACACACCGACAGAGGGAGAGAGAGACACACCGACAGAGGGAGAGAGAGACACACCGACAGAGGGAGAGAGAGACACACCGACAGAGGGAGAGAGAGACACACGACAGAGGGAGAGAGAGACACACCGACAGAGGGAGAGAGAGACACACCGACAGAGGGAGAGAGAGACACACCGACAGAGGGAGAGAGAGAGACACACCGACAGAGGGAGAGAGAGACACACCGACAGAGGGAGAGAGAGACACACCGACAGAGGGAGAGAGAGACACACCGACAGAGGGAGAGAGAGACACACACACCGACAGAGGGAGAGAGAGACACACACACCGACAGAGGGAGAGAGAGACACACACACCGACAGAGGGAGAGAGAGACACACACACCGAGAGAGGGAGAGAGAGACACACACACACCGACAGAGGGAGAGAGAGATACACACACCGACAGAGGGAGAGTGAGAGACACACCGACAGAGGGAGAGAGAGACACACCGACAGAGGGAGAGAGAGACAGACCGAGAGAGGGAGAGACACACCGACAGAGGGAGAGAGAGACACACACACCGACAGAGGGAGAGATAGAGAGACACCGACAGAGGGAGAGAGAGTGAGACACTCACCGACAGAGGGAGTGAGAGACACACCGACAGAGGGAGAGAGAGAGAGACACACCGACAGAGGGAGAGAGAGGGAGACACACCAACTGAGGGAGAGAGAGACACACACACCGACAGAGGGAGGGAGAGACACACACACCGACAGAGGGAGAGAGAGACACACACACCGACAGAGGGAGGGAGAGACAGACCGAGAGAGGGAAAGAGAGACACACACACCGACAGAGGGAGGGAGAGACACACTCACCGACAGAGGGAGAGGGAGAGACACACCGACAGAGGGAGAGAGAGAGACACACACCAACTGAGGGAGAGAGACACACACACACACCGACAGAGGGAGGGAGAGACAGACCGAGAGAGAGAGACACACACCGACAGAGGGAGAGATAGAGAAACACTCACCGACAGAGGGAGAGAGAGAGACACACACACCGACAGAGGGAGAGAGAGAGAGACACACACACCGACAGAGGGAGAGAGAGAGAGACACACACCGACAGAGGGAGAGAGAGACACACCGACAGAGGGAGAGAGAGACACACCGACAGAGGGAGAGAGAGACACACCGACAGAGGGAGAGAGAGACACACCGACAGAGGGAGAGAGAGACACACCGACAGAGGGAGAGAGAGACACACCGACAGAGGGAGAGAGAGACACACACCGACAGAGGGAGAGAGAGACACACACCGACAGAGGGAGAGAGAGAGACACACACCGACAGAGGCAGAGAGAGATACACACATCGACAGAGGGAGAGAGAGACACACACACCGACAGAGGCAGAGAGAGACACACACACCGACAGAGGGAGAGAGACACACACACCGACAGAGGGAGAGAGAGAGAGACACACACACCGACAGAGGGAGAGAGAGAGACACACACCGACAGAGGGAGAGAGAGACACACATACCGACAGAGGGAGAGAGAGACACACACACCGACAGAGGGAGAGAGAGACACACACTCCGACAAAGGGAGTGAGAGACACACACACACACCGACAGAGGGAGAGAGAGAGACACACCGACAGAGGGAGAGACACACACACCGACAGAGGCAGAGAGAGACACACACTGACAGAGGCAGAGAGAGAGACACACACCGACAGAGGGAGAGAGAGACACACACCGACAGAGGGAGAGAGAGAGACACACACCGACAGAGGCAGAGAGAGACACACACATCGACAGAGGGAGAGAGAGACACACACACCGACAGAGGCAGAGAGAGACACACACACCGACTGAGGGAGAGAGTCACACACACCGACAGAGGGAGAGAGAGACACACCGACAGAGGGAGAGAGAGACACACCGACAGAGGGAGAGAGAGAGACACACCGACAGAGGGAGAGAGAGACACACCGACAGAGGGAGAGAGAGACACACCGACAGAGGGAGAGAGAGACACACGACAGAGGGAGAGAGAGACACACACACCGACAGAGGGAGAGAGAGGACACACACACCGACAGAGGGAGAGAGAGACACACACACCGACAGAGGGAGAGAGAGACACACACACCGAGAGAGGGAGAGAGAGACACACACACACCGACAGAGGGAGAGAGAGATACACACACCGACAGAGGGAGAGTGAGAGACACACCGACAGAGGGAGAGAGAGACACACCGACAGAGGGAGAGAGAGACAGACCGAGAGAGGAGAGACACACCGACAGAGGAGAGAGAGACACACACACCGACAGAGGGAGAGATAGAGAGACACCGACAGAGGGAGAGAGAGTGAGACACTCACCGACAGAGGGAGTGAGAGACACACCGACAGAGGGAGAGAGAGAGAGACACACCGACAGAGGGAGAGAGAGGGAGACACACCAACTGAGGGAGAGAGAGACACACACACCGACAGAGGGAGGGAGAGACACACACACCGACAGAGGGAGAGAGAGACACACACACCGACAGAGGGAGGGAGAGACAGACCGAGAGAGGGAAAGAGAGACACACACACCGACAGAGGAGGGAGAGACACACTCACCGACAGAGGGAGAGGGAGAGACACACCGACAGAGGGAGAGAGAGAGACACACACCAACTGAGGGAGAGAGACACACACACACACCGACAGAGGGAGGGAGAGACAGACCGAGAGAGAGAGACACACACCGACAGAGGGAGAGATAGAGAAACACTCACCGACAGAGGGAGAGAGAGAGACACACACACCGACAGAGGGAGAGAGAGAGAGACACACACACCGACAGAGGGAGAGAGAGAGAGACACACACCGACAGAGGGAGAGAGAGACACACCGACAGAGGGAGAGAGAGACACACCGACAGAGGGAGAGAGAGACACACCGACAGAGGGAGAGAGAGACACACCGACAGAGGGAGAGAGAGACACACCGACAGAGGGAGAGAGAGACACACCGACAGAGGGAGAGAGAGACACACCGACAGAGGGAGAGAGAGACACACACCGACAGAGGGAGAGAGAGACACACACCGACAGAGGGAGAGAGAGAGACACACACCGACAGAGGCAGAGAGAGATACACACATCGACAGAGGGAGAGAGAGACACACACACCGACAGAGGCAGAGAGAGACACACACACCGACAGAGGGAGAGAGACACACACACCGACAGAGGGAGAGAGAGAGAGACACACACACCGACAGAGGGAGAGAGAGAGACACACACCGACAGAGGGAGAGAGAGACACACATACCGACAGAGGGAGAGAGAGACACACACACCGACAGAGGGAGAGAGAGACACACACTCCGACAAAGGGAGTGAGAGACACACACACACACCGACAGAGGGAGAGAGAGAGACACACCGACAGAGGGAGAGACACACACACCGACAGAGGCAGAGAGAGACACACACTGACAGAGGCAGAGAGAGAGACACACACCGACAGAGGGAGAGAGAGACACACCGACAGAGGGAGAGAGAGACACACACCGACAGAGGGAGAGAGAGAGACACACACCGACAGAGGCAGAGAGAGACACACACATCGACAGAGGGAGAGAGAGACACACACACCGACAGAGGCAGAGAGAGACACACACACCGACTGAGGGAGAGAGTCACACACACCGACAGAGGGAGAGAGAGAGAGACACACACCGACAGAGGGAGGAGAGAGAGAGACACACACACCGACAGAGGGGAGAGAGAGAGACACACACCGACAGAGGGAGAGAGAGACACACACACCGACAGAGGGAGAGAGAGACACACACTCCGACAAAGGGAGTGAGAGACACACACACACACCGACAGAGGGAGAGAGAGACACACACCAACTGAGGGAGAGAGACACACACACACACCGACAGAGGGAGGGAGAGACAGGACCGAGAGAGAGAGACACACACCGACAGAGGGAGAGATAGAGAAACACTCACCGACAGAGGGAGAGAGAGAGACACACACACCGACAGAGGGAGAGAGAGAGAGACACACACACCGACAGAGGGAGAGAGAGAGAGACACACACCGACAGAGGGAGAGAGAGACACACCGACAGAGGGGAGAGAGAGACACACCGACAGAGGGAGAGAGAGACACACCGACAGAGGGAGAGAGAGACACACCGACAGAGGGAGAGAGAGACACACCGACAGAGGGAGAGAGAGACACACCGACAGAGGGAGAGAGAGACACACACCGACAGAGGGAGAGAGAGACACACACCGACAGAGGGAGAGAGAGAGACACACACCGACAGAGGCAGAGAGAGATACACACATCGACAGAGGGAGAGAGAGACACACACACCGACAGAGGCAGAGAGAGACACACACACCGACAGAGGGAGAGAGACACACACACCGACAGAGGGAGAGAGAGAGAGACACACACACCGACAGAGGGAGAGAGAGAGACACACACCGACAGAGGGAGAGAGAGACACACATACCGACAGAGGGAGAGAGAGACACACACACCGACAGAGGGAGAGAGAGACACACACTCCGACAAAGGGGAGTGAGAGACACACACACACACCGACAGAGGGAGAGAGAGAGACACACCGACAGAGGGAGAGACACACACACCGACAGAGGCAGAGAGAGACACACACCTGACAGAGGCAGAGAGAGAGACACACACCGACAGAGGGAGAGAGAGACACACCGACAGAGGGAGAGAGAGACACACACCGACAGAG
Organism: Prionace glauca; assembly: GCA_037974335.1. Classification (NCBI taxonomy): domain Eukaryota; kingdom Metazoa; phylum Chordata; class Chondrichthyes; order Carcharhiniformes; family Carcharhinidae; genus Prionace; species Prionace glauca. Next base: position 355,180 of record JBBMRE010000096.1, read on the forward strand.
GGAGAGAGAGAGACACCACACCGACAGAGGCAGAGAGAGACACACACATCGACAGAGGGAGAGAGAGACACACACACCGACAGAGGCAGAGAGAGGACACACACACCGACTGAGGGAGAGAGTCACACACACCGACAGAGGGAGAGAGAGAGAGACACACACCGACAGAGGGAGAGAGAGAGAGACACACACACCGACAGAGGGAGAGAGAGAGACACACACCGACAGAGGGAGAGAGAGACACACACACCGACAGAGGGAGAGAGAGACACACACACCGACAGAGGGAGAGAGAGACACACACTCCGACAAAGGGAGTGAGAGACACACACACACACCGACAGAGGGAGAGAGAGAGACACACCGACAGAGGGAGAGAGAGACACACACTGACAGAGGGAGAGAGAGAGCCACACACTGACAGAGGGAGAGAGAAGCCACACACTGACAGAGGGAGAGAGAGAGACACACACTGACAGATGGAGAGAGAGAGACACACACTGACAGAGGGAGAGAGAGAGACACAACGACATAGGGAGAGAGAGAGAGGACACACAGCGACAGAGGGAGAGAGAGAGACACACCGAACGAGGGAGAGAGAGAGACACGCCGACAGAGGGAGAGAGAGAGACACACACACCGACAGAGGGAGAGAGAGAGAGACACACACCGACAGAGGGAGAGAGAGAGACACACCGACAGAGGGAGAGAGAGAGAGAGACACACACACCGACAGAGGGACAGAGAGAGACACACACACCGACAGAGGGACAGAGAGAGACCCACACCGAAAGAGGCAGAGACACACCGACAGAGGGACAGAGAGTGAGACACACCGACAGAGGGAGAGAGAGAGAGAGACACAAACACCGAGAGAGGGAGAGAGAGAGAGACACACAGACACCGACAGAGGGAGCGAGTGACACACACACCGAAAGAGGGTGAGATGGAGACACACACACCGACAGAGGGAGAGAGAGTTACACACCGACAGAGGGAGAGAGAGAGAGACACACTCCGACAGAGGTAGAGACAGACACCCACACCGACAGAGGGAGAGACACACACCGACAGAGGCAGAGAGAGAGACACACACCGACAGAGGCAGAGAGAGACACACCGACAGGGGCAGAGAGAGACACACACACTGACAGAGGGAGAGAGACACACACACACCGGCAGAGGGAGAGAGACACACCACACCGACAGAGGCAGAGAGAGACACACACCGACAGAGGCAGAGAGAGACACACACACACCGACAGAGGGAGAGAGACACACACACACCGACAGAGGGAGAGAGAGACACACACACCGACAGAGGCAGAGAGAGACACACACTGACAGAGGCAGAGAGAGACACACACCGACAGAGGGAGGGAGAGACACACACACCGACAGAGGGAGAGAGACACTCACCGAGAGAGGGAGACAGAGACACACACACCAACAGAGGGAGGGAGAGACACACACAGTGAGCACGTG